>JAQPZY010001523.1:975000-1437500 GCA_029931535.1 Margaritifera margaritifera | reverse complement strand
ATTTGATTGGATAAACTTTGTTTGAATTAAGTTTCAATGATTTTATGTCTTATGTCTAGACATAGAATTTAAGTCATGTTTATGCATTTAAGGTCAGTCACCATCAAAATTGTACTCAAACTCAGTACTCTAACTGGATAAACTTGGTAAAACGTAAGTTTCACCAATCCAGTGTCTTAAGTCCTGACTGAGAATTAAGATTGTGTTTGTAAAATTGAGGAAATGTCAACATCAGAATACAAGACAAGCTAAAACAAAACTAATTTTGCTCTTAAAATATTAGTCTTTGTTGTACATAAAGTCATTAACATGAACTTAACAATTTGACCCCATCTACAAAAGAAGATGAAAACCAAATTTGCAGAAGTACTAACTGGAAAGGACCTAATGTTATTAAACTTCAATCTAGCCCAGTTCACCAATATAAGTCGTAAAATTAAGTCTACATTAAAAACATTTGATTGGTCAACTTTAAGTCACACTTAAATTTCAGTCAATCAAATTGCCTCATTTTAAACTTAAGTCTAAGTCCATACTTATGTTCTGTTCAAGACTGTTGGTGTAATCCAGGCCTGTACTTTAGAACAGAAAGAGCTCTCAACAAAATTGACAGAGTCTCAAGATATACTGTATTGGAAATTGTAACCTAATTTTACTGTTTTCATAAGAAGCAACTTCATTCACATTATAGTCTCATCCCAAGATTTTGAACATAATGTGGAAAACAAACTGTCAACATCCCCCCTAAATAACTTGATTACTTTCCTAAATGTATAAATGTTAAGTACTCATTATACACTCTATTATATATTTTGTACTTTTTACATAATCATATACCGTACTGTGTGTAATTTTTCATACATTCAAACTTTTCATCTATTCATAAAAAGTTTAATTATATTTTGTCTTTTAATTTTTCTCACCTTTTTTTTATCAAAATTTTGAAAATTTTAGGTACCTAAGAAAACAATTAATAATTTTTTCCTAAAACTATTTGTACACCAGAAAAAATAATTCTAAAAAAGTGTATGAAAAATTACTTATAATAATAATATTGAATTAAAGATAGCTGGCAAGTGCTCTTTTCCAATTAGTGACAGTTAAGTATTGTATTTTCAAAAATGCATGCACTAAGTATGAATACAGAACAAGCATATCCTAAACACAATTTTAACTTTAGTTTGCACATCTGCATGCAATCAAGTAAAATGCTTTACTCAATAATATCAGCTTATAAGGCAATGAACATGCAGTTGTAACCACACACATATCAGCTTTCATTTTATCCATAGTTTGAAGGCTTTTTTTCCCTTGACTACTATCCTTATTGTACCATTATATATTTCATATTATCCACTAGATCCATATATTTAGATATTTAGATACATAATGTAGATATTGTATTATAGAATTTAAGGAAAAAGTCATTCATACAGCATATGTGTTGATACCATTTAGAAGTATATGATGGGTTTTTTCCTTGAAGTCTGATTTTAAAACAAAGTTGCAATTTTTATATTTCTCTTTCTCTCTATTGTTCACCAGTGATGCATTCAATCTACACATATATTTAACTGTACTGTAATTTGAACTTGATTACAATTTCTATTATCAATTTAGGATAAATTCATTATTCTGTTAAGGACAGAAGTTCAAGGATATAATGTTGACCTCTAGTTTTGCAGGTTTAGTTCACAAGGGGGCTAAACATGTGATTGTTAACTTACCATATGTACTCACATATAAAGTCCAAATGCAAACTGCACAGACCCAGATCTGCCATCACATCATGTGCTGGCAGATCTGGGTCTATGCAGTTTTGTTAAGAGTAACCAGAAGAACAAACAACATAGACCCTGATCTGCTGGCACATTATGAGATGGCAGATCAGGATCCATGTTGTTTTTATAGTTGGACTTGACTTATATGCAAGTATAGATGGTAAATGTCAAGACAAATTGTGGGCAACTAAGGTCTTATTTCTACAATTTGGCAACTTTTCTCAGGTCTTAAAAAGAATGGGGAGAGATGTGGTTGGATTTAATCATTTAGTAATTAGGTTAATCCATTCAACTCTTAGTAATGTATACAAAGTGAATTCTTGTCTTGCTTCCAACAAATTATTTCAATTTTTAAATTAAATGAAACCAAGCTAACTAATCAGAAATGTATCCATATGTCTGTTAGGTATCAAATTTTTTCAGTTAAAACTTAAAACAAAAAGTACCTATGTCTCCAGTTCACATTAATGGCTTATACATGTAATAAAACTTTGCACATATGTTCACTAGAAAATATTCAAGATCCTAGTGAGTCCAAGGTCAAAAGGTTGAGGGTCAAAATTTCCAGAGGATGACAATATGTTAAAAGGTCAAGGTTAAAAGTTAAGAGCATAAATGTCATTGCAATATCTAATAATTAGACAGTAAATTTTTCTTCTTTTCTCCCATATTTTGGTATACCGGTATACCTTATAACTCTGCAAGGCTGGAAGGGTTATTTAATATAGTACCACAGTTTTTGATGATGCAGTTAAATGGCACCCATAAGTAAAAAAGAAAATCTTTCTTAGAACTACATGTTTTTTTATTTTCATATTGATAATGTGTGGTCTTTCTAGCCTGAGTTGCCTGAAGAAAAAACGTTTGGCCTGGGCCAGGTATAAAGATTATACATGATTTATTGCAATTTTTTATATTTATGCATGTGTTTTTAACTTGGGCGGTGGAAGTTTGGTTTCAGCCGTTCATCTCAGAAATATACCATTGCAATGTATTGTGATATGCATTGTTTTTTATGCATCATATTTTCACTGTTAAATAATTCCAAAACATTTATAATGGAGTTCAAGGTTGATTTTTCATAGATATTTTTTTAGAAATAAAAATGGTTGAAACTTATAGTGACCAGTTTTTTATTTTTCTGGATATGGAAAGCAAATCCTTCCAAATATCAACCCAAAATTAGCTGGTACAGAGTATTGTCCTTGCATCAGAGTTTTTCAAATTCTTTTTTAAAAAACTGAATATACTCGACATAAAAAAGTACATGTATCAAAATTTACTAATAACTTTTATTCAAATTGTATTAAAAAGGAAACAAAATTCATAAATGAAAAGTTTATTTTCATCAGATTTCACATTGTAATGGAAAATCTGTGATGATCATAGTTTTAGATCCAGTTGAATGGTTTAATGTTCTGTTGTGAACATAGAAGTTAATTCTTTTAACGTAGAGTTGCTGATTGTTTACAGAGATTCCATTGAACTATTATGCATTCTTTGACTAATATAAATGTTTCTCATTTTTACTTTATTTATTTAAAGTGAAATTCATTTTCTATTGATGACCTCATTGCCAATCTGTTTTCCTTCCTTTTCAGAATAATGCAGTATGTAGCTTCGCACTGTGCATCTATGTCCCTATTTTTGTATCAGTGTACGAGGGGTATTTGAAAAGTTCTGAATATTTTGTTATAACTTTTTTGTTTCTTAGAACCTGTCAGTAAATTAAATGCCCATTGATAGACAAAGTAGTGTTCTATAAAATAATCTGCAGTTGCATGTGTAGCATGCCAGACACCTGCAGATATATGCATGTGACATAACATAGATAAATGTCCGTGACCTATAAATGTTGGAGAAGGAGAACAGATCTGCTACTGTGCCAAGAGCGTACTGTAAAATCTGGGCACTCTTAGGGTACTCTCTGACTAATGTCATGGTTGATATGGATAAAGTTTATGGATGTAATTCTCTGTCATATCCAACAATTTTTATGTGATTTCATCGTTTTAAAGATGGTTGCGAACCTATGGAAGATGACCCACATTCTGGAAGACCATAATCTGTGATTGGTGAGCAGGAAGTGACTGCTGTGAAGGTGACAATTGATGAAGATGCTCGATACACAGTGGAAGATATTTCTATTATCACGGGCATTCATTGTGATATATATATATATTGTAGAATCATCTGAAGCTAAGAAAAGTTTATGCAAGATAAGTCCTGCATTTGTTGATGGATGATCAAAAGCAGATTTGGGTTTAAATCAACAAACAGCTGCTCACCAGATATGAAAAGAGTGACCGGAGACATTTGAATGAGATTGTCACAGGTGATGAAACATGGATTTTCTTTTCTGAACCCAACTCCAGAAAAAATAATAAAGTTTGGATCAGAGAAAATGAGCAGAGACCACAAATCACTCAACATAGTTGGACAGTCAAGCCAGATTTATATGCACCCATTCATCCAGGTACCTAGTTGGACAGTCAAGGAAGATTTATATGCACCCATTCATCCAGGTACCTAGTTGGACAGTCAAGGAAGATTTATATGCACCCATTCATCCAGGTAACTAGTTGGACAGTCAAGGAAGATTTATATGCACCCATTCATCCAGGTACCTAGTTGGACAGTCAAGGAAGATTTATATGCACCCATTCATCCAGGTACCTAGTTGGACAGTCAAGGAAGATTTATATGCACCCATTCATCCAGGTACCTAGTTGGACAGTCAAGGAAGATTTATATGCACCCATTCATCCAGGTACCTAGTTGGACAGTCAAGGAAGATTTATATGCACCCATTCATCCAGGTACCTGTGCCTGACTCTGCTAGTGTTAGTGGACATTTTTATGCCTCCAAAGTGTTGCCAAAAGTTGTGGAACACTACCAAACCACCTATCTACGCATAAGTACCCAAGGTATCCATCTACTTGATGACAACACACTGGCACATAAAGTCATCATAGAGGTGACAGACATCCTGAAGGAGCATAGCATCCAAACTTTTGCCACATCCTCCATACAGGCCTGATTTAGTTCCAAGTAATTTTTGCTGAATCCTGTTATCATAGCGCCACTGAGGGGCAGACATTTTGAAAGCTGCCATGCATTTGGAAGTGTAGTTTTCCAGTGTATTGACAGCATACTAAAAAGTGAATATGAAATGGCATTTAATAATTGGATAATTAGACTGGGAAAGTGTGTAGAGGTGCATGGGGAGTACTTTGAGGGGATGCACTGATGTACTATTTAAGAACTTTGTTGTTCAGTGCACTAATATTCAGAACTTTTTAAATATCCCTCGTATTCATGATTTTCTTCAACTTCTAATGGGATTGTATTATTTAAACCATTTCAACTCTGCCCATCAAATTAATTTGCAGTATGTGCATCTGGTGATTAAATAATTTTGCACATCATATCTGAATTACTCTGTCTGTGATTAACATCAGTTCATCGGGCAGAAGATTTCTTGAAATTTGATCTCCAGGTTGCATTTGCAACACTTATTGCACCTGTTGTCACTGAACTTAATTTTTGGGTGCATTTTGTCAGTGGAGATGTGTTTTATGCACCATAATTTGGTGACTGTGATCTTCTTTTGTTGTGCTAGAATGCATGAATATGACATACAACTAGTGTCAAGGCTGTGTGTATTGTCGATGTGTCTTTCCCTTTGCATCCAAACTTTTAGTGTTTTTATGTCTGTGAGTGAATATTTGTAGTATACCACAATTTCTTGGATTAAAATAAGTCATGGTATTTGATACAATCAAGATTTTTTTTTTTGTTTTTGATACAATCAAGATATGGTTTACTTCTGATAGTTATTTAATTTTTTAATATGTAGCATTCTGATACAGATATTTATACTCTTTAATTTGTAGGTTATTCATAGAGTTTCCCAGTTCTGTAGAGAGGTGATACCTCCAACTTATGCAAGATATGCTAGTCAAGCTTTATCTTCTTAATAAACTAGTCCAGCTTTATCTTCTTAATAAACTAGTCCAGCTTCATCTTCTTATCTTCTTAATAAACTAGTCCAGCTTTATCTTCTTAATAAACTAGTCCAGCTTCATCTTCTTAATAAACTAGTCCAGCTTCATCTTCTTAATAAATTAGTCCAGCTTCATCTTCTTAATAAACTAGTCCAGCTTCATCTTCTTAATAAACTAGTCCAGCTTCATCTTCTTAATAAACTAGTCCAGCTTCATCTTCTTAATAAACTAGTCCAGCTTCATCTTCTTAATAAACTAGTCCAGCTTCATCTTCTTAATAAACTAGTCCAGCTTCATCTTCTTAATAAACTAGTCCAGCTTCATCTTCTTAATAAACTAGTCCAGCTTCATCTTCTTAATAAACTAGTCCAGCTTCATCTTCTTAATAAACTAGTCCAGCTTCATCTTCTTAATAAACTAGTCCAGCTTCATCTTCTTAATAAACTAGTCCAGCTTCATCTTCTTAATAAACTAGTCCAGCTTCATCTTCTTAATAAACTAGTCCAGCTTCATCTTCTTAATAAACTAGTCCAGCTTCATCTTCTTAATAAACTAGTCCAGCTTCATCTTCTTAATAAACTAGTCCAGCTTCATCTTCTTAATAAACTAGTCCAGCTTCATCTTCTTAATAAACTAGTCCAGCTTCATCTTCTTAATAAACTAGTCCAGCTTCATCTTCTTAATAAACTAGTCCAGCTTCATCTTCTTAATAAACTAGTCCAGCTTCATCTTCTTAATAAACTAGTCCAGCTTCATCTTCTTAATAAACTAGTCCAGCTTCATCTTCTTAATAAACTAGTCCAGCTTCATCTTCTTAATAAACTAGTCCAGCTTCATCTTCTTAATAAACTAGTCCAGCTTCATCTTCTTAATAAACTAGTCCAGCTTCATCTTCTTAATAAACTAGTCCAGCTTCATCTTCTTAATAAACTAGTCCAGCTTCATCTTCTTAATAAACTAGTCCAGCTTCATCTTCTTAATAAACTAGTCCAGCTTCATCTTCTTAATAAACTAGTCCAGCTTCATCTTCTTAATAAACTAGTCCAGCTTCATCTTCTTAATAAACTAATCTTATTTCTTCTCTTATTCAATTTAGATCTTACATAATCCAAATTTTGATAACTGGTTCATTGATTGATTTACACCACAGGCACTTGTCAACAGATACTAATAGCAGGAGTTGTCTCTTCCTCTATTGTACCTGCACATGTCGTTGAAGTAAATCTTAAACATCTGATTCACCTCACATTATAACACATTGAACCTTTATTTAGAGACCACCCCACCCCTTCTACCAACAAAAAGTCGTTTCTTAAGACAGGTGGTCTCTCATTAGAAGTAATCACGTCACATAAATCTGTTGATCCATACATGAAAAATCTGGCCTTTTATGACAAGTGGTCTTCCAAAACAGTGGTGTGTCAAGACAGGTTTTACTGAACTTAACCTGAATCTGCAAAGTTTGAGCCTTAGAATTGGCATCAAAATTCATGTCAAACAGACATTTTGAAATGTGCTCATGAACAACAGCTATGTGTAAAATGAGATACATGTACAAGGTATTGGCATGTTGTGTGGAAATGTCATATTGCTTATTTTATATTTTTGTATGCATAGGTATTTCTGGACTCAATATTTGATGAGTTTATTAGCAACTTATTTACGATGTTTTATATGGTTCAGATTTCTTTCAATCAAATATATGCTTTAATGAGGGGTAGGAGATGCAATTTTTTCATTTTACTATTCTGTCCACTAGTGCCTGTGATTTCAGTACTAAGGAGCAGTGCCCGCTTGTGAGATTTGTTATGGTTACCTTTAAAAATGTGTCTGACTACAGTGAGATTTGTTATGGTTACCTTTAAAAATGTGTCTGACTACAGTGAGATTTATTATGGTTACCTTTAAAAATGTGTTGTCTGCTTACACATTAATATTTAAAACTGACATTGAAAAATGAAAAAAGCCAGAGCACAGTTATTTTTTACCAGAACTTGAAAGGCTGAAGTGCTTGGAAAAGTACTAAAGTTAAAATTCTTGCAACAAGTCTTTATATGTTAAACTTACAGATAAGCTCTGATTTTTTAGCCAAGTCTGATTGTCTTAAACTGAGGCACAGAGTCTTGAAAAAGAAATTGTTTTATTTTAAACTGAGGCTTATATTCTTGGAGCAAGTCTTATTGTCTTAAACTGAGGTTCATATTCCTAGAGGAAGTCTGGTTGTCTTAAACTGAGGTTCTTATTCTAGGAAGAAGTCTGGTTGTATTAAACTGAGACTCAGATTCTAGGAGCAAGTCTGGTTGTCTTAAACTGAGGTTCATATTCTTGGAGGAAGTCTGGTTATCTTAAACCGAGGTTCATATTCTTGGAGGAAGTCTGGTTGTCTTAAACTGAGGTTCATATTCTTAGAGGAAGTCTGGTTGTCTTAAACTGAGGTTCTTATTCTAGGAAGAAGTCTGGTTGTATTAAACTGGGACTCAGATTCTAGGAACAAGTCTGGTTGTCTTAAACTGAGGTTCGTATTCTTGGAGGAAGTCTGGTTGTCTTAAACTGAGACTCAGATCCTTGGAGGAAGTCTGGTTGTCTTAAACTGAGGCTCTTATTCTAGGAGAATGTCTGGTTGTATTAAACTGGGACTCAGATCCTTGGAGGAAGTCTGGTTGTCTTAAACTGAGACTCAGATTCTTGGAGGAAGTCTGGTTGTCTTAAACTGAGGTTTTTATTCTTGGAGGAAGTCTGGTTGTCTTAAACTGAGGTTTCTATTCTTGGAGGAAGTCTGGTTGTCTTAAACTGAGACTCAGATTCTTGGAGGAAGTCTGGTTGTCTTAAACTGAGGTTTATATTCTTGGAGGAAGTCTGGTTGTCTTAAACTGAGGTTTATATTCTTGGAGCAAGTCTGGTTGTCTTAAACTGAGGTTTCTATTCTTGGAGCAAGTCTGGTTGTCTTAAACTGAGACTCAGATTCTTGGAGGAAGTCTGGTTGTCTTAAACTGAGGTTTATATTCTTGGAGGAAATCTGGTTGTCTTAAACTGAGGTTTATATTCTTGGAGCAAGTCTGGTTGTCTTAAACTGAGGTTTATATTCTTGGAGCAAGTCTGGTTGTTTTAAACTGAGACTCAGATTCTAGGAGCAAGTCTGGTTGTCTTAAACTGAGGTTTATATTCTTGGAGGAAATCTGGTTGTCTTAAACTGAAACTTAGATTCTTGGAGGAAGTCTGGTTGTTTTAAACTGAGAATCAGATTCTTGGGGCAAGTCTGGTTGTCTTAAACTGAGGTTTTTATTCTAGGAGCAAGTCTGGTTGTTTTAAACTGAGGTTCTTATTCTTGGAGCAAGTCTGGTTGTCTTAAACTGAGGTTCTTATTCTTGGAGCAAGTCTAGTTGTCTTAAAATGAGGTTCTTATTCTTGGAGCAAGTCTGTTTGTCTGAGGTTCTTATTCTTGGAGCAAGTCTGTTTGTCTTAAACTGAAGCTCAGATGATTGGAATAAAGTTAATTCAAAGATGAAAGAAAGTTTTCAGCTTAATATATTATCAGTCTAGACTATTTAACTCACGAGTACATTTCAAGTCATCTGTGAAATGTAGGCTAATCACCAGATATGTTTTAAAAACTGCCATTTGCATTTCAAATAGAATTGAAAAGCACAGATTGATTGTTGTTTGTAAGTCATGTCAACTAATCAGTCTTCAGAGTTCAGATCATTAGATACATGTATCTATTATTTTGAGAAAAACTAGATACAGTATATACTCATGTATAAGCCAATACCAACTGCAAATTGTATGGACCCAGATCTGCCATCGCATAATGTGCCAGCAGATTTGGGTCTATGCTGTTTGCAAGGACTAATCAGTAGAACAAACAACATAGACCTTGATCTGCCAGCGCATTATGAAACGGCAGATCAGAGTCTATGTTGTTTGCGTTTGGACAAAACTTATTCGCAAGTATATATGGTAAGCTGCCAGATTGATTTTTTCCTACTGTTGGTGGTGGAATTTAATTAGATTTAGATTGGAGAGCTTTTGGCAACATGTTCAGCTTTTTTTTGTAACTATTCGCATCTGCATATTAGCTTTAGAATTATTCACACATTTGTAACAGTTTACCTATAGCAGAGGTTCCCAAACTTTTTTGATCGCGACCCTAAATACCATCTTTTGCGACCCAAAATGCAATACCAGTATAGGGTTGCAAGGGTCCTTGTGACCGTCATTTGGGTTGCGACCCGGGGTTTGGGAACTGCTGACCTATCGTATTCCTACCATCTTTAATTGCACCTCATTTATTGTAATAAGGACCCTTTCTCTAACAGACACCTATTGTCTATGTACAACAACATAAAATACATGTCGTTGACCAAAAGTTACTTTTTCACTCAGTTTTGACCAAGTTAATAAATATTTATTAGATATAGAATCTGTACAATATGATGAAATTATAGAATATAATATTCATAAGAATTCTTGACTTTCACTTTACAATATGATGAAATTATAAAATATAATATTCATAAGAATTCTTGACCTTCACTGATTGACTGAATGGGTGTTTCTTGCAAATTTATAATGCTTTAATGTCAGTCCAGATACTGTACAAAAATCTGATATCACAAAGAGTCAATAGATATGAAAATACTGATGCAAACTTATTTCTTAATTTTGACTGAGAAATACCTTTCTTTGAAGTAGGTATTTATTACAGTAAAAGCAGTCTGAACTTTCATTATACGTGATACATCTCTCCCTCACTATAAGGCACTTCAGTATAAACCAGTGATTTTAAAATGAAGTTATGGTCATGGATTCCATTTCATTATTAGTAGAATTATATATATATATATATATATATATATATATATATATATATATATATATATATATATATATATATATATATATATATATATATATTGTTCCCTCATAATAACATTATCCATAGAGTATTCTGCATTATAGTAAGACTGTCATATAATAAAGTATATCATATAATAATTTTACTATTACATTATGAAATTGGATCCATGATCATACTCACCTTATAAGAGGAACCATGTTATAATGACGGAGTGTTGTATACTGTACTTCATTATTATGTGGTCTCACCTATAAGTCAGTAAACTCTGTGGTTCCCATGGTCAGCATTATAATTAGGGAGTAATGTATGTGGTGTATCTTAGATATCAACCTCTGTATCATTTCCGTCATGTCCATAATCTAATTACATTCATCTTATAATTTGGAGATTTTTAAAAGCAGTCAAAGTTAAATCAGCATCCATTTTGTCTCGGTTGCATCTTCTATTTGTTGTATGATTTTTTATTTTTTTTGCATGCTGACAAGTATGAGTGTTCATTTTCATCAGAATAAAAATATTTATCTGATTACACATTAGCTCTGGATACATTTATTTCAAATATTCCCCACACATAGACGATCAAAAGTTCCTCTGGAATCATGTAACAAAAGTTTAAGAATTTTTATATTTGTACATAAATTATGTACTATGCAATAATGACTTTGTTGACAATATTATTTTTTGGAAAAATTAAAAATATACATGTAAATGAGTGATAATTTTGTGATTCTACTCAGGTCAGAGTTTTATAATATTCAGTTTCTTCATTTAATTTGATTTTGTTGCATGTGAGTAAATTTGTAACAAACAACACTTTTTTTTAGTAAGGGAGAACTCTA
The DNA here is from genome assembly GCA_029931535.1 of Margaritifera margaritifera. NCBI lineage: Eukaryota > Metazoa > Mollusca > Bivalvia > Unionida > Margaritiferidae > Margaritifera > Margaritifera margaritifera. The sequence goes on along the minus strand of JAQPZY010001523.1, from coordinate 1,426,014 downwards.
CAATGGTGATTGGGTCATGGACAAAAGGCATGGGAAGGGAGACATGAAATACGATGATGGCAGTGTATATGAGGTACAGTCTCATCTATCTATCTATCTATCTATCTATCTATCTATCTATCTATCTATCTATCTATCTATCTATCTATCTATCTATCTATCTATCTATCTATCTATCTATCTATCTATCTATCTATCCCTTGTGTCTGTCTTCTTATCTGTGCAATTGTATTGTACTTGGGTTAAGTAAGTCACTTTTCTGTTTGATTGTTATTTATTTATTAGTCATTTTTTCTTCAATTCTTTTAATATATCTCCTAGTACATGTATGTCTACAAATGTCCCTTTCAATATGTCTTTCATAAATCTGAACCTCCCAAGTTGAAGAACAATTCTCCCACTATCAGCCATGTATCCCATCCCTCCCATTGGTGTTCGAAAACTCTCATCTCCTGTTTTTAAAAAAACAAAACAAATATAATATGAGATTTCCAGGTCCAACAGTTTAGTCAATATCAATGTCTGTGCTACAAATGCTTTTTGGTTATTAGTACAATGTGATCAGCCTGATGCTTGCATGCACATATAAAGCATTCATTCAAAGTGCTGTAATGATCTGGCAATTCTGAAAAATGGCAGGTGCAAGAAATTTGTTGAAAAGAATTTTCACTGAACACTTTGGAATTTACCAATCTAGAAGACTGAGAAATTATGGTATGAGTGACAAGAAGCTATTGGGTAAGATGCTGAACAATTTAGCAAATGATATTTCAATGTAAATTTATCAACACTGTGACAGTTGTTGAAGTGTCTTGCACCAACCTTGCACATCTTGGTTTTTGAAATACAAGAATGTAAGTGGAAATGTTTGCTCCTGTCAATCTCTGCTGTTGTTTGCCATTGTTGTTAATCTTGTTTCAAATCTGGCATTATCTTCAATCTGTTCCATCAGGATAAAACAAAATCACCAGTACATGTATATCAGAATTGTCATGATGCTGAGGTGGTTTGAAATTTGTCTTTTTTTCAAGATACTAGGTTTGTTTACTGCTTTTAATCTTTAGTTCTAAACTTAAAAGTTAGCACACATTATAAACCTTATTTTCTAAAATAAGCCACACAAAAAAACAAGCATCTGTATTTACTGACCCAGTCCCAAATCAGATACAGTAAAACTCCTCAAAACCAAACCCTCGTTATACTGTAATCCCCTCAAGACGGTTGGGGGTCTTGAATTTTCCTTCTTTAATATCATCTGTTTTTTCACAGTACACCAAAAGCCCTCTGCTCTGAAAAACTGAAACAAATTTCGATCCCAAATTTCAATTTTATACTGAAAAAAACCCATAAAACTGAAACTTATTTCAAACTTGGAAATGTATTTTAGCTGCTAAACTTCTGGCACATGTTTGACCAGATTATTTATGATTAGCAAATACTGTAATAGGTTTATTGATAATAAAATGTCCCAATGCACATGAGGTTAAAACAATACTTGACACACATGCCGACACAGAGTAGGGCAGACAATAGGCTAATTTAAAGTCTTTGCACCATAAAAAAGAGCCAGCTTTTAAGATAAATTATTAGTAACTAAATGCTTGTAGATAAGCCATTTAAGAAAGATTATGTTTATCTGCTTATTATCAAATAGTGATTGATGCTATTAGTTTCTATAAATGATCAATAGAATTTTGTTTGTTCGTTTTTTTAATTAAATACATGGGCTTTATTAACCAGGCATTCAGCCTTGCTTTTGATGCTTTGCCAATGGAGACCAACAAAACAATATTCTAAAAGTCAGATTCACTCAATTCATTTCCAAAGGAGGATTTTTTTATTCATGTAAATAGAAACTGGGACCAAGATTACACCACTTCTCTGAGTCCCTGATAAAAAGTTTTAAATGATGTTACATGCTTTACTGTGCTCAGACAGGTGTAATGATGCTCTTGAATTATATACTTGGTTGGTTGTTATGTTAGACTAGTTAAACATATATATATATATATATATATATATATATATATATATATATATATATATATATATATATATATATATATATATATATATATATATAGTGTGTGTGTGTGTGTGTGTGTGTGTGAAAATCCTCCTGAATTGAAGTGAAATCTGATCAAATTGTGTAAATCTCCTGATTTGACATTTCTGGGCTATCACATGTATGATCTTTCTATCTATCCCTATCTATCTTTATTTAAGTCAATAATTAAAAGTTCGTAATATTTTATCAAAGATGACTTTACTGTCAAGCAACAATTGTAACTGTTTTTCACATTTGTAAATAAATAGAGGAATATAAACAAGTGTTAATTTGATATGAATTTTATGAAATAAGTTTAAGTGTACAGTAGAACCTGTCTTGAAAGACCACCCCTTCTGCCAAAAAATTATGGTCTTTCAAGACATGTGGTGACAAGTCATAACACTGAATAATTAATATATCTGTATTGATAATCAGGTCTCTCAAGACATGTGGTCTTTCATAGCAGTAGTCTTTCAAGACAGGTTTTACTGTATTATATACAACAGTCCCTCATTATAATGCAGTCCATGAGAGCCATGGTATTATGCCTTATAGTGAAACTACCCTCTATTGAAGTACACTAAATATATAATTTCACTAGTACATAATAAAATGGGATCCATGACTACACCCACCTTATAAAAGGAACTGTGTTATAATGAGTGACCTTATAGTGAGGGAGTGCTTTACAATGAGCTGCTTGTAGCAAGTGGCATATTAATTGTATTATTCAATGAGTTGAAGAAATGTCATAAAATGACATTGGTTTGTGATTCAGTTGATCACATATTAAGGAATTAGCATTACTAAATAATGTTGCTATGTGTTGCTAAGTGTTATACCACAATGTGTCCAGTGATTTTTATGACATCTAATCATGATGCTAATAAATGTAAACATTGTATGATAAATTGCAATAAAGTATTATCTTTTAGGCATTTACTAGGTAGACCCTCTCCAAGTATCTTTTATATATAATTTAAAAAGTTGATCATTTGTTTTTTTCATTTACTAGTATTTCATTTAGATATTATCAGAGTGATGGATTACCTTTTGGTAATGCTTTGTTAACTAATCTATGTATTTATATCCCCCCCCACCCCGAATGAATTGGTGGAGGGATGTAGCATACCAATGTCCATATGTCCCTTTATCCATTTGTCCATCCATAAACAGTGTGGTTTCCCCACCATAGCTTTCGTTTGATGTGGTCTTTTTGTCTCAAACCTCATATGTGCTGTACCCATGGGTAGAGGCAGAATCTTATTGATTTTGGGGCTGCTAGGTCCAAGGTCAAGGTCACAGTAACTGTAAATGTTATTTTCCTTTCCACATGATAAGTCAAGTTTCCTTAGGCTAATTTTCATCAAACTTCATGGGTAGACTACACTTTGGAATGTGCAGTTCATTATTTATTCTGAGGCATATAGGGAAAAGGTCAAGGTCACTGGAGCCAACATTGTATTTTTGTTTAGTTTCTGCTGAATAAGTTGAGTTTCCCTGTATCCAAGTTTCATCAAACTTCATAGGAAGTCTACACTTGGGCAGAGGCACCTCCCTTTTGAGTCTCAAACCCTTAGGTCAAAGGTCAATGTTACAGTAGCTAAGTCTACTTTTCTCAAGTTTCCCACACCTAATTTTTATAAAGTTCATAGTTGCATTACATCTGAGGAAGGGCAGCTCCCTAATGAGTCTGTGATCAATATATCAAAGGTCAGGGCTACTGGACATGAAATTGCAAAATTATGTTATAACATTTTACATTTGTAATAGCCACAGTTGGACAGGGGCCATGAGCTATCCATCTAATGGCTATTTTGCCTATAAATATGGAATGACATAAAAGTTATCTGTCAGTATAGGATGAATTAATGTACTAATATTTTTGATGTCTTAATTTTGTGATTTACGAAAGCATGAAAAATTTTTAACATTCTATTATTCTGGGGTTTTTGCCACCAATTCCTGAACATTTAGCCTTATAATAATTTTGGGAATTGAATTGATCATTTAAAATGAGTCCTCCAACAAAATAATACAAAATCATGATAATTTTGGTAATCCAATTTATCATTTAAAATGAGTCCTCCAACAAAATAATATAGAATCTTGATAATTATACACAAGAAGTTTTTTAATATTGGGAAGTTGCAAAAATGTGACTAAGCAGAAATGTCCCCATATACAGTTAGACCTGTCTATAAACGACATGCAAGGGAGCACACAAATATGTCCTCCTATATGGGTACCTGTATTTAAAATAAGGTAAATATGATATGAAGATTAATCAAAGGGACGAACACCACTGTCCTTTATCAGCATGTTTCCTTTATATGGAGATGTCTGCAAAGTAAGGTTTGATTGTATACACAGTATTCCTATGATTTCAGGTTTGATTGTATACACAGTATTCCTATGATTTCAGGTTTGATTGTATACACAGTATTCCTATGATTTCAGAAATCTTGCACAGAATCTCTTCTTCTTTTCCAGCCTTTAATTAGATGGGTACAATAGAGTACACTTATAACATGAAAATTTTATATCACAGGGACAATTTGAAGAAGACTTCTTCTCTGGGGAAGGTATACTAAAACACTGTTCCGGACTAGTTCATAGTGGAGTCTGGGTCAATGGTCATCCTCGCTCTACTCCAGTAAAACTGGTCATCATTTATGACAAAGACCCCTTGGAACTGGTCCAAGGTCAGACATTTGAGATCAAAATTGAGTGTCGGGATGAAAATGACCAAGTGGTAAAAGAAGGTATGATAATGTGTCTCTATAGCTTTTTTGTGGTTCATTATATTTCAATTTCAAATCTATTTAACATCACTTGAACAATAATTCTCAAAACTTACTTTGGATTCACTTGTGTTTGTGGGGTTCCAATTTTTTGGGATTTTTTCTACAACCTTCCAAATATAAATGCCCCACATAAAATATATTTTATATGAATTAATTTCTGTCAGAGGCATATCCATGAATAAGAATGAAGAAATATGCACATTTTTGCAAAAACATAAAAAATTATGCCCACAAAAATAAATAAATTGATATATATCAGGTACATTATGTGTCTATGTTGGCTTTAAGTATGTTTTGTAAGGTAGAGTTCAGTATTTAGGTACATTATGTGGCTCTGTGTTGGCTTTATGAATGGTTTACAAGGTGAAGTACAGTATGTCAGGTACATTGTGTGGCTCTAAGTTGGCTTTATGGATGGTTTATAAGGTAGAGCACAGTATATCAGGTATATTGTGTGGTTCTGTGTTGGCGTGAAGGATGGTTTATAAGGTGGAGCACAGTACAGTATATCAGGTACATTGTGTGGTTCTGTGTTGGCTTGAAGGATGGTTTATAAGGTGGAGTACAGTATATCAGGTATATTGCATGGTTCTGATATTGGCTTTAAGGATGGTTTACAAGGTGAAGTACAGTATATCAGATACATTATGTGGCTCTATGTTGGCTTTAAGGATGGTTTATAAAGTAGAGTACAGTAAATCAGGTATATAGTGTGACAATGTTGACTTGAAGGATTGTTTTGTAAGGTTGAGTACAGTGTATCAGGTACATTATGTGGCTCTACGTTCGCTTTATGGATGGTTTATAAACACAGTATGTCAGGTACATCAGGTGGCTCTATATTGGCTTTATGGATGGTTTATTAGGTGGAGCACATTATAGCAGGTAGATTCTGTGGCTGTGGTGTTGGCTTTAAGTATGGTTATAGGACAAAGTACAGTATATCCGGTACATTGTACGGCTCTATATTGGCTTTATGGATGGTTTATAAGGTGGAGCACATTATAGCAGGTTGATTCTGTGGCTGTGGTGTTAGCTTTATGAATGGTTATAATACAAAGTACAGTATATCCGGTACATTATATGGCTCTATGTAGGTTTTAAGGATGGTTTACAAGGTGAAGTACAGTATATCCAGTACATTGTTTGACTCTATATTGGCTTTATGGATTGTTTATTAGGTGGAGCACATTATAGCAGGTAGATTCTGTGGCTGAGGTGTTGGCTTTAAGGATGGTTATAGGGCAAAGTACAGTATATCCGGTACATTGTATGGCACTATGTAGGTTTTAAGGATGGTTTATTAGGTGGAGCCCAGTATCTCAGGTACAGTGTGTGGCTCAGATGTTGACTTTAAGAATGGTTTATAAGGTGGAAGTAAGCAAGGATTGTTGAGAATGGAGAGTATATCAAGTACATTGTGTGGTTCTGATGTTGACTTTAAAGATGGTTTATATTGCTGAGGTAAGCAGGGATCACCAGAATTGACAGTATATCAGGTATATTGGGTGGCTTTAAGGATGGTTTATAAGATGGAAGTACGCAGTGATCACTGGAATTGACAGTATATCGGGTACATTTGGTGGATTTAATGTTAGATTTAAGGATGGTTTATATTGCTGAGGTAAACAGGGATTGCAGAAAAAAAATCAGCTCTGGGCAACCACTTCATTCCACTATCTGCACATGCTGAAACTAGATTTTTAACCTGAAATTGCAGAGGTTCAGAGCAACTGGGTGACTACTTTACTAAGCAGGTTCTGTAAGTTTATACATATATTACATGAAGTGGAGGGTTTATTTGTAACAATAGGGAGTGGGCAATTATTAATTCAACATAGTTAACATTTCACTATTCATTGACAGTATCAGAGAAAAAGGCAGAATACCAAGCCTAATTAAAATACAGGCAGTTTAAAAGTAGAGTGCAATTTTCATTTTTTTCTCAAACAATTCTGCCCTGAGGGATCTTGTGCCACGAAACTATAAAGCACTCTAAGGGTTAAGATAAATAGCATAAATAAGAATCTAAAAGGAAATTAAAAAGTAAGGATATTCATTTTTTATTAAAAAATACCTCTGTCTGAACAAGCAGACTATGGCATTGATGGAATTAAACCCCAATACAGCATTATGGAACAGATAAGAAATCTGGCATAGTAGTCATCAAAGCACTGATTCAAGAAAGTTAAACTTTGGCAGAGCTCTTGTTAGTGAAAAATCTTATTTTGGAGCAGAGATATCCAAAAGACAATACCTATGAGCTGTGGAATATTGTACATAACAACCATAAAGAACAGTTTCCCAACTTGTTCATGCTGGCTTAACTAGATGTGCACATGTCCCTTGAGACAGCAGATTGTAAAAGGGGGTTCTGACAGCACAGAACAATATTCATACACAGATAAGGAACAGATTAAGCTCAGAAACGAACAACAGATTAATACTTATACAACTAGAGGAGACATCGTTTGAGGATTTTGATTTCACTAGAGCTCTAACAGAGTGGGTCAGGAAGAAAGAAAGAGATGGATATTTATGTGTTAGGTAAATATTGAACTATGGCCATTTCCTCCTCCCCCCCCCCCCCCCATTTTTTTTCTACTCCCCCTTATTTTGGCGACAAGGGGGGAGCTCCCCCCTTTAGATAAAATTCTGGAAGCATCTCTGCAGTATGTTTTACATTTTGATTAAGTTATTTTTCTCACTTTGTAAATTAAACTTTGGAAAATAACATTAATTTTGTCCATTATTATTTTCATGAAATCATGCTGTATTAATTTCCTGGTCATCTAAAATGTGATGAAAAATTTAAGATACAATTTACATGCTCTTTTCACATTCTGATATTGTCTTTCAAAATGAAATTAAAAATGATGCATCAAGTAAATACAAGGATTCATATCAAAATGAAACCAAAACAAATAATAATTATTTAGATATTTAGTAGCCAAAATATGTCAGCAAAATGGGTCAATGCTGCCCAAAGCAACAAACATCTACCATATTTACACTTGTATGACATGTGACTAACTGCAAACATCTACCATATTTACACTTGTATGACAAGTGACTAACTGCAAACATCACTAACATAGACCACAATCTGTCTAAAGCATATGCACTGGCAGATCAGGGTCTACATTCGTACCCTGAAAAGTCATTCATAGAGTAGACAGCATTGACCCATATTTGCTGGCATATTTTGTGATGCCAGAACCTGGCCTATGCTGATCATACTTGGGTCCATGTTATGCATGAGCGAATATGGTGTGTATGTGCAGTGATATCCGATTATTGTCATACATGCCATATTCCCAGACAGTGTTGGGGGTTTTTTGAGACTCAAAAAGTGTGTTTTGGGGTTCCAAGGGGGGTCAGTGCATATGACCAAGGGGGGTCAGTGTGCGTGCCCCCCCCCCCTAAAAAAAAAAAACGTCATCCAAATTTGAATAAGCTATCTTTTCAAATCACCCTATAGCAAATGACTGGAAATTCAAATCTGAATAAAAGAAAATACCATCAGTTTTCTCTGAAGCATTTAATATACTTACAAACAAAAAAATGGTAGACTTAGCATTGTCAAATAATATCACCACACATATGTACACATGGTCACAAGCTCACATACTTTAAATAAAAAAAATACACCAAGTTACTGTCTTTTTAAAATCCACTTTTAATTACATGCAGTCTTTGCTGTTTTCAATAGTTCAGAAGTTGGTTTGAAGGTAATGCAAGTGTCATTTGTGTTCATCTTAGCACTCATCAGAGATTGAATGGTGGTGTTGTTCAGCCTTCCCTGAAGATCTTGTTGAATTTTTCTAAGCATTGAAAATGATCTCTCAGCATTGGCATTGCTGTGAGGGAGTGTCAAACATGCAATGGCCACTTGAGTCAGAATATCAAATGTTGGTTTTCCTGAAGGAAGATTTCCTTGCATAGGTCTGTAAATTGATCTGCTACTGAAAACGGCAGATTGTGCTCAGCAACGAAATTGCAGAAAAGTACGTCAGCTCTAGTTACATTGTCTGTTGACAACTGTTTAAACAAGCTATTTAATTTTGGTATTGAGCTCTGCATTTTTGCTGTGTCACGATGCTGGGTGGTGTTGCTATGTCGACAAATGTCATACACTCCAGAATGACTAATGTCAATATGGTGGTTGCAATATGTGCGCAGAATAAAATGTTCCCCCTTGATGCTGTGCTTCACAAAGTCAAACTCTGTCAACCAGGAGTTCTGGAATTTTGTTTTGCTGGGCTTTGCTCGCTTGGGAGATGGCTCCATATTTCCTGAATCGCTACTACATTTCAACATGTTTCCTTCGAAAATGAATCACACTTGTACACTTTTCCATTTTATATATGGAGTAAAACTCCGACTTCAAAGAAACATTGCCGCTGATCACAAACTTTAATAAAGATGGCTTCAACATTTTCATTCAATGCAATCAGTTTGTTCTTCAATATGCATCTCTTTGATCTACTTAACTTTAAATTGGCTGTTCCACTTAATGTACTTTACCTATGCAAATTAGCCTAATGGGCTCTCCCGCAGCAGTGCTCAAAAGGATTTGACACAACACTTCACCCTAGCTGTTGTGAGCCAATTAAGTAAATCTCTGAAAGGTGGCTGTTTATCTCTGACCGCCTTACCTTTTAATTGCCTCTAAAACAGGTGTATAAACCTGCCCCGAGGATAGTTTTACATGAGCTTTGAGCAGTACTGTTTACTGTTTATACATACCACAGATTACGGGCATATATAATAGTGATCAAGAAATATACTTTTTTTTTTTTCTTTTTTTTTTTTGGGGGGGGGGAGAGAACAAAATTTAGTTGCAAAATTGCTAATGTTTAAAATTGCAGTGTTTTTCAAAACACGATTGTGTCAGGGGGTTTGGGAGTCCAAAATCATGTTTTTCGCGTGACACGTCGTGTTATGGCAAGTATGTATTGTATGTACATAGAGTAATATCCACTTATATAATAGTTATGATCTCATTTACAACAAAGAAACCTCCAATTTTATTGTTGAGTCTGCCTTGGCTGAAGCTCCACATAGCAATCATTTTGACATCTTCATGTGTGTCTGTACATTTGTCTGTCCATCTACAGCTTATCTTAGGCTCAGTGTTAAAGTTTATAACTTTCCAGCTAAATAAAAGATGACCTTAGGAAAAAGGGAGTCTGTTGTCTAGTGATTCTCTAATTTCATTCATAAATATATTTTCTAAGTATTTTTCTTATTATTTTCTTTTCTAACAGATTTCGTCTTCATACTGGTCACAACATGTTTCACTGGACATTCTTTTGTAAATATATACAATTTACAATAAGAGGCATTTAATTATGGTTCCCTGTTATTAATAAATTTTCAAAACAAATTTTTTTTCCTCTTTTCAGAGCATGGAAGAGAATTACAGATTACTCTAGGTTATAAAAATATCAAACCAAAGAAAGGATCTGCTTTGTTTGATATGATTGAAGATGTGGGAGAAAAGCCTATGAAGACTCCATAGTAAGCACACACACACACATGCACCCACACATGCGCATGCATGCACACATGCACATGTGTGCATGCACACACACACACACACACACACATGCACCCACATACACATTTTAACCTTGCTACCCTTAGCTAACCTTTATCTATTACCATTGCTGCAATAGACTTTTTATCTGTAGCCACACAGGTCTATGGAAACCAAGGGTGGTTGCTGTTGTTGTGGATCTTTGTACTATTTTTCAACAAGGCTTGGATAAAAATTCCTCTCTTCATGTGCTCAATTTCCCATAGCTTCTATCTTAGACCTTTGCTTTAGACCTGTTTGTCACAAATGCTTACACTGTCAAAAGATTATTTAGACCTATTTGTCACAAATGCTTACACTGTCAAAAGATTATTTAGACCTATTTGTCACAAATGCTTATACTGTTAAAAGATTATTTAGACCACTTTGTCACAAATACTTGTACTGTTAAAAGATTATTTAGACCACTTTGTCACAAATGCTTATACTGTCAAAAGATTCTTTAAAAAATGTTATACTCTTATTGTGGCTGCAGGTGTGGAACACAGTGTGTACCATATATACTTGCTTATAAGCCAAGTCCAACTGCAAACTGCACAAACTCAGATCTGCCATTACATAATGCACCAGCAGATTTGGGTCTATGCAGTTTGTTAGGAGTAATCAGTAGAACAAACAACATAACCCTGATCTGCCAATGCATTATGCAATGGCAGATCAGGGTGTATGTTTGCAGTTGGACTTGACTTTTAAGCAAGCACATATGGTACATTGTTAAACTCTGTATAACATATTTCATTATATCTATAAAAGATATACCATATATACTCACGTATAACCCGATACCAACTGCAAACTGCATAGACCCAGATCTGCCGGCGCATAATGCACCAGCAGATCTGGGTCTATGCAGTTTGTAAGGACTAATCAGTAGAACAAACAACATAACCCTGATCTGCTGGTGCATTATGCAACAGCAGATCAGGGTCTATGTTGTTTGCATTTGGACTGGGCTTATACATGAGTATATATGGTAGGTACATTCTCTTTGCATAGTCTGTGCCATAATAAAAAAAAACTGCCCTATTCTACAGCTTAAGGATGATCCCTTGTGAAATGTTGGATTATTTACAGTTTAGAAATTTTTTTATATTTCCATTGCTAAGGGTCCAGGCAATCAAAAACCATGAAAAATGTAAAGGTTGATGTGCATCTTTTAGTGCTACACTTAGTTAAATATCTATCACCATTTATGGGTCATTACATAGAAAAGTAATGGAAACTGTATCCTGTCAACAACTGTCCATAAAGTGATAGCAGAACAAGTTTTTAAAAATTAATTCAGTTTGCACAGGTTTTAAGATCACAAAGCACTCTTATTAGATACATTGAGAAAAGTTTGTGTTGAAGAGTAAATTTCACTTATACGGTACAGCTGTTGATCTCACAATGGAATTCTGGGACAAAAAGCCTGCAAAGCTGCTTTACAGCAGGTCGTAAATTCCACAAATGATTTACCAAGGTGTCCTATACTTTTCAATGACTAGATAATTCTTACACAGGATTGTTCTCTTGATTGATAAAAGAATATATGCAAACTTTTTTTTTTTTATTCAATAAAAGACAGAAGTTGGTATCACATTATCTTACTTCCAGTCTCTCTCAGAGTTAACAGTGCTGCACCACACTGAGGTAACAAGTGATGTCATATAGATGACATAATCATGTAATGATCACGTCATTTTGAGTTGGGCAGTAAACATTGACTTTACAAAAGTTGACATCCTTAAAGTACTTCACACCTGCAGTATATCCATATTGACAGGGTACAGTACGCATTAGAATGCATCGGCTGTGTTTTTTCCTCATGCTAGTTAAAATAGCTTCTAACTCCAGCTACTTTAATGAGAGCTGCTGATTCTGATAATGATTTAACCCCTGTATTACCCATCTACCCTTGTGTTCTCTTCAGTCCTTTACTCTATCAAAAAACTAATGACTAATGAGGAGAGCACAAGGTTAAGAATTGGTAGAACTGAGAGAGGAACCAGACCAACTTTTGTCAGGATTTAAAACTGTCAGAAATAATTGCTTTAAAATCTAGATAATAGGTGAATGTGTTAATTTTTTATGTAAATAAACTTTGTATGCATTTTTATCTATATCCACTTAATCACAGTTAAATGGTATCACATTACATCTGTTTGCAAAGAGCAGTATATACTCTTTTTGACTGGATTTAACAGCATTTTAAAAAGGAAAGATAGCAAAAGTGACAAGGTTAATACATAATATTATTAAACAGTCATGCCAATCAGTTAATTACAGTATATACTCACGTATAATCTTTGTCCAAATGCAAACAACATAGACCCTGATCTGCCATCGCATAATGATCAGGGTCTATGTTGTTTGTTCTAACAATTAGTCCTTATAAACTGCATAGACCCAGATCTGCTGGCACATTATGTGATGGCTGATCTGGGTAATTGCAGTTTGCAGTTGATATTGGCTTATATGTGAGTGTATAAAGTAAGAACAGACAAATCATCAGAAAAGCAAATTTTACCTCTAAAACTTTGTTCTTTTTTTTTTGCTCATATACTGTTATGCACTTAGTTCATCCATGAAAATAATGGAAGGTCTGTATGCACTCATATTCAACATGACCTTGTTTATTTGTTTTTTATGTAAACATTTATTGGTCAGTATGTTTCTTATAATTTCAGTGGATATGAGGTTGTGTCATATCCTTTAACTAACCAATCTAACTCAGAGGATTTAACTGACAAGCTGGGTGAGGATGATGATGACAAGGAAAATGTAGTACAGCGGAGTTCAAGTGACATAACAAAGGGGGGTATGATGCATCGAGACTCAGTCAGCTTAATGCAGAAAAACTCAGCTGATATTACAGAAGGCATGTATTTTTCAAAGTTCAAATATTACTGTACATATTTATGACGGGTATGATTATAGATCCATAAAAATTTTAATTCAAAACATTTAAATAGTTCAAGACTCACTGTGCAATATGATAATACAGATAAAAACATTAGGATTGACCACCATATTAAAATAAATGCATATATAAAAAAAAAGCTTGCTTCTCTAGCAGTTCCAAATGCCTGCTGAAGGTTCTACTCACTTTTTACTGAATAGATTAGTTCATATAACTATATGACTATCAAGTACAAGTAACTCTCCCATTATCAGCCCATCCATTTTTTTTCAGATTTTCATAACATAAATATTTAAAAAGAGATCAGTCAAAGTCCTTCTTTTTCAAGACATTTACAAGGCAGGTCTTCTTGTCTTATCAAAGAAGAGATATTTAGTGACATCAGTCATAGGATATATCAAATATCATTATATCAAATTGTCTTTGATTTGTTTATCTATTAAACTGCCAAATAAAGACCTTAACAAAGTAAAATTCAAGGGTCTCTAGGTCTAGTTTACAGATTCTTTCTTTGTCAGATAATCAACAAAGGTGTCGCCAACTAAGCTTAATTCAAAGGTGACTAGGTTTAGTTTACACATTCTTTGTTGGATAATTAATAGGGGTGTCACTGACTAAGCTTGTTTATGTTTTTACAATTGTTTTAAAACTCTATAGCCACAAAGTACAAGACAAAAGAGGTGTGAAAGATTATCTCCTGGACGTATTAAAACCCCTATGTTTGAAAAATTGCCCCAGGATCTGTACTATAGACATTACAGCAGTCCCTCACACCATGTGGTTTTTAACTATATTGTGTCATGGTGTGACAGCATATCATACCTTAAGAACAAAATATGTGATGCCTAGACCCAAATTAGGAGAAACAGGTAATAGCAACAACAACTAACTTTTATTATCATCCTCCAAGACTTTTTTTTTGACCTAATAAAATAAAAATTCACCATCTGACTTTACTGGAAATGCCAGTGAAATAGATGTTACATATTTTCAAGGCACACCATTCCTTGATAACTCATGCCCAGATAACTCACAAATCTGCTTAAAACGTAGGGTCAGGCGTAGATCTCATTTTTTTTTCTTCTAGAAAATACCAAAAGACTTGGCCCCTATATGTTGAACATGAAGAAAATTGCAATCAAAATTGGTAGATGAAACCTTGATATCGCTCATTTTATCATAGAAAATGGTGGTTGGTGTCCAGAAATTTAGAATCAACATGATGAAATTCGCAAGTTTTAATAATATATCACATATTTTATTTGATTTTCTTGGAAAAAATATTTTCACAGTACACTGTAAATAACAATATATGCTGAAATAGTGATCAATGAAAAATGCTGGTAAATGCTAAGAAATAAACACCAATTAAAGATGTCTTGTCAGATGAAATTCGTGTTTTAATCTTTTAATTCTGTTCCAATGTAATTAGTATAATTGTAGTATGTTCTCTTCTATTAAAACCTGGAAAGAGTCAATCTACCATCACATCAATACCCACTAGCACTTCTTTGAGAACCTAATTGAGTACCAGCTGTGTTTTGATGTACAACTTGGGGAAGTGTTTGTTGCATTGTAACAATTGATTAAAATAGACCTGCATTGTTTTATCATGGTAACTATGTATTTTATATCAAATCAAGTAAGGGATTTGCTGTTTTAGTATTATCCTTCCATAACTGATATATTTTTCTATCTTAAAATATGCACATCATCGTATCTTTTTCTATATGAAAATATGTACATCATCATATCTTTTTCTATATTAAAATATGCACATCATCATATCTTTTTCTATATTAAAATATGCACATCTTAATGTAGAAAATTCTATATTAAACCATGCACATCATAGTATCTTTTTCTATATTAAAATATGCACATCATCGTATCTTTTTCTATATTAAAATATGCACATCATCATATCTTTTTCTGTATTAAAATATGCACATCATCGTATCTTTTTCTATATTAAAATATGCACATCTTAATATAGAAAATTCTATATTAAACCATGCACATCATCGTATATTTTTCTATATTAAAATATGCACATCATCATATATTTTTCTATATTAAAATATGTATATCATCTTATCTTTTTCTATATTAAAATACGCACATCATATCTTTTTCTATATTAAAAAATGCACATCATCATATCTTTTTCTATATTAAAATATGCACATCTTAATATAGAAAATTCTATATTAAACTATGCGCATCATCGTATCTTTTTCTATATTAAAATATGCACATCATCATATATTTTTCTATATTAAAATATGAACATCTTAATATAGAAAATTCTATATTAAACCATGCACATCATCGTATCTTTTTCTATATTAAAATATGCACATCATCGTATATTTTTCTATATTAAAATATGCACATCTTAATATAGAAAATTCTATATTAAACCATGCACATCATTGTATCTTTTTCTATATTAAAATATGCACATCATCGTATCTTTTTCTATATTAAAATATGCACATCTTAATATAGAAAATTCTGTATTAAACTATGCACATCATCGTATCTTTTTCTATATTAAAATATGCACATCATCGTATCTTTTTCTATATTAAAATTATGCACATCTTAATATAAAAAATTCTATATTAAACCATGCACATCATCGTATCTTTTTCTATATTAAAATATGCACGTCATCTTATCTTTTTCTGTATTAAAATATTTACATCATATATTTTTCTATATTAAAATATGTACATCATATCTTTTTCTATATTAAAATATGTATATCATATCTTTTACTATATTAAAATATGTACATCATATCTTTTTCTATATTAAAATATGTATATCATCTTATCTTTTTCTATATTAAAATATGCACATCATCATATCTTTTTCTATATTAAAATATGCACATCATCATATCTTTTTCTATATTAAAATATGCACATCTTATCTTTTTCTATATTAAAATATGCACGTTGTCTTATCTTTTTCTATATTAAAATATGCACATCTGATCTTTTTCTATATTAAAATATGCACAACATCTGATCTTTTTCTATATTAAAATATGCACAACATCTTATCTTTTTCTATATTAAAATATGCACATCATCATATCTTTTTCTGTATTAAAATATGCACATCATCGTATCTTTTTCTATATTAAAATATGCACATCATCTTATCTTTTTCTATATTAAAATATGCACATCATCATATCTTTTTCTGTATTAAAATATGCACATCATCGTATCTTTTTCTATATTAAAATATGCACAACATCTTATCTTTTTCTATATTAAAATATGCACATCATCATATCTTTTTCTATATTAAAATATGCACATCATCATATCTTTTTCTATATTAAAATATGCACATCATCTTATCTTTTTCTATATTAAAATATGCACAATGTCTTATCTTTTTCTATATTAAAATATGCACATCTGATCTTTTTCTATATTAAAATATGCACATCTTATCTTTTTCTATATTTAAATATGCACATCATCATATATTTTTCTATTTATTAAAACATGTATATCATCTTATCTTTTTCTATATAAAATATGCACATCATCTTATCTTTTTCTATATAAAATATGCACATCATCTTATCTTTTTCTATATAAAATATGCACATCAGCATATATTGTTCTATTTATTAAAACATGTATATCATCTTATCTTTTTCTATATAAAATATGCACATCATCTTATCTTTTTCTATATAAAATATGCACATCATCTTATCTTTTTCTATATAAAATATGCACATCAGCATATATTGTTCTATTTATTAAAACATGTATATCATCTTATCTTTTTCTATATAAAATATGCACATCATCTTATCTTTTTCTATATTAAAATATGCACATCTTATCTTTTTCTATATAAAATATGCACATCATCTTATCTTTTTCTATATAAAATATGCACATCATCTTATCTTTTTCTATATAAAATATGCACATCAGCATATATTGTTCTATTTATTAAAACATGTATATCATCTTATCTTTTTCTATATAAAATATGCACATCATCTTATCTTTTTCTATATAAAATATGCACATCATCTTATCTTTTTCTATATAAAATATGCACATCAGCATATATTGTTCTATTTATTAAAACATGTATATCATCTTATCTTTTTCTATATAAAATATGCACATCATCTTATCACATCAGTCCTTTTACAGTAACTTATTGCCTTTTATTCTGTCCTTATATGTAGCACAAGCATTTTTAGCCTTTCTTAGATCATTGCCTGGAATATATTTGTGGCAGTTTTCATCATTGTTGATCTCAACACTTAGGAAATGATGTGTCGTTACTGGATCCAGGTGTCCTCTGGAGTCAGCCTGAATTTTCCTCAGAATAGAAAATGTCCTTTTAGTGTCTGCATTGGAATGTGTCAATGTTAGTACAACTCTACTGAGTCCACCAAGAAGTTTAAATTGTTTCCTGCCTGTGGGTAGATTCAGGTTGCTGACTGCCTGCCAGAACATCTCAAGACTGGTGCTATGTGGGTCGAATTTGGGAAGTTCTTCTTAAAATGGACTTTACAGGAATGGCAGATTGCATATTCATGTCCCTTTGAACTTGATTCCAACCACTGAAATTCCTATTTCCATCCATTATTGAATTTCATGTGATATTTCAGTTGTTTAGATTTTGATGTTTAGCATTGGGAAATAACACATGCTTCAATATCAATAAACTTTAAATATGAATACCAAACTGACCTGTTTTATGTCACTTAAACTCTTTAGTAATGACTAATCCAACCATAATCCATTAATCTCTTTAATCCTTTCCAAATTACTTCTGATCTCACATAGTATAATCCATCTCAACAAACCTTAATTTAAAATAAAAATGCCAACAGAGATGTTGATCCCTACCAGATGCACAGTATGTAATTGGTGTATCAAATTAAGTTTCTCTATCTTTTAATGTTGCTGCTAGAGAACTCTGGATCAGATTGTATGATTTCTATTATCTGATACTAAACACAGTTTATGTTGTGGTCTGGTTGGTTAAAGTGTTTAGACACTGGGGTCTCCTTATTTAGGATAGCCCTAAGGTCTTCTTTTATTCTCACTTGGAATTTCCTTTTAGTCTCACCTTCGTATTGTTGCCGCAAAAGTGGCAGGTGAGTAAGTAAATAACATTACATATAGTACATTGACCTCTTAACTTAGAAGTATATTTGAGGGTTGTAAATGTGCTTCCAAATATTTTAGATTCATCCATTTTCATGCAAAAGGTGCAATTAACAGTCTCACAATCTAGTACTTTGTTTGTGAAATGATTTACCCATAAAACCTTTACTTGAAAATAGCCTTTTGAAAGGCTGTTTCACATTCATCTGCTTTGTTGAATGTATGGGTAAAAGTTAGGCTGGTTAGGTTTTTTGAGGTTTCAGAAAGAATAGTGTTCCATGAAGATACAAATTTGGGGTAATTTGTACATCTCGGGCGCAAGTTGATCTCTAGACCTCGAGCTATTTTGCCTCTATGGCTGCACTGTTGAAGATAGTCAGCTACTTTTTGTCATTTGACAAACTTTGATACTGGTAGTATTTTCCTAGTTTCTTTGTAGAAAGGGATTAAGTGGTTTGGGAGTAGCAGACACTTGACTTGTTGGCAGCTAGGGGGTATATAAACTTCACAATGACAAGACATGGTGATCAATTGAACAAGTGAATCAACAAGAACTATTCCCACTGATAAGTTACAAAGATAATGAAACCGGTAAGGGACCGGGGGTGACTAGACCACCCCAGCAAATGGGAGGGAATGCCTCCACATTCCATCATGCAGAACCTTCTTCAAACTTTAATTTAAAGTTTAACACCAAACTTCTGAAGCCAAACCAATCCTGCCAAAAGAATCCAAGTAAAGTTAATTGCTTTATGCTGCTTGAGCTCTTTAGTAATCCAGTCATAATCCATTAACGTTTTTAATCCTTTCTGAATTACTACTGATCACACATAGTATAATGCAATGATTAGTTTTAGGTTATTGTCTGTGGAATTAGCAATCAAAGTTTCATGCTTGAAGGGTAAAGCAGTTCACAGTCACAGGATCACAGGAAGTCTTTACCAGAAATATGCTTCATTGGATGCAAAGAGTGAAAAAAAATATAAAAATGTATGTTCTGGAATTTTGAGTATGCAGGAGATTTCAGTGAGTGATGGGAGGGACAGGAGACACCCCTCATCTTGGGAGGAAAACCCTACTGGTTGGGAGGTTCACATGTCTGTATGATAATTAGTGGGTGGAGCATTCTCCTCAAGTCCAGGAGGTCAAGTGGCTTTCTGACAGATGTTTCAATTTCAAAAATAGAATAATAGAATAAGCATTTTTGCACTTGTAAAAGAGTACAGAAAGTTTTTTTGTTTATCCAGAAGATGAGGAGATGGCAGAAGGAGATGTACATGATGATAAAGAAAAGGTTGAACCAATAACTGAGGAGACAACAGATGGCCCTGTAGAAAATCATCAGGGGAGAGACTCCACAGGGAACACTCAAGAGCCAACACATGGTGTTACCTTCCCTTCCACAGGTATGTAATTAGACAGTACATACAACAATTATTTGACCACAACTACAAATAAGCAACAAGTCATTTAAATCTGCATTTATGGGACTCATTTCTTGTAATGGCAAAGATACCTCTAATCAAGTTGCTGCACAAAGAAATATTCATTTTGTCTATATTTTTGTTCTAAGGACCCAAATTATTTGGTTCCCAACATAGGTAATTGATCTTTTGGTCAAGCATTGCAGCTGTCAGACAACTTTTACATAACAGATATCAAAATGGCCTGCTGACCATACTAATGATCCAGGTAGGTGTGAATATATTTACCTGATTGTATTTGAATTCCATGTGTTTGGATTGGTCAGTAAAACAGTTAGACAGGATCCCAGTTGGTCACCTAATAAGCTTTTACTAAATAGCATGTATAATTTTAAATCTTGATAACTTCAACATCTCTTCTCCAATTTTCATGACATTTTCCATGTTTTGGTTTGACTTTGAACCAATAAAGATATTGTAATGAAACTTTAGCCTGTCATATATCTTGACTTGACAGTGTCTTGCATATTCACAGCCATACCCCCTTCCCTCAGTGTCAAGATCACAACAAGGGATAATGTACAATAGCAGCCTGTTTCCAGTTTGTCATTTTTTAGCCTCTGTCACTTATTAACACCTACAGATATTTTGATGAAACTTTACCTAGGTCCATCACACCATATGATACAATAGTCAAGTCCCTAGATCAAAGGTCAAAGTCATTAGTATAGAAAAAGTAACTAGACCAGTGTATAATGTGTTGTTTGCAGTACTCGTGTTGTCTCATTATTAGACTTATTTCCTTTGATTTAGATTACACATAACAATAGCTTGTGGATGCAGCTTCCTTTTTTCCAGATTTTGTTTTTTTAAACTTTTATTCTAAAAATTTTTTTTCTTGAAAGTTTTAGTCTTTGAAAATTTTCTTTTTAGTTTCTTAACCAGATTTTTCAAATTGTTTTAGAGCATTATGACCTATGATTGACACAGTCAGAATTTGATTTTGAACAAGAAGCCATCAGATTAGAACCGAATTTGGCAAACACTTAAACGTCTATAATAAACTGAAAACTGGAAAATGATCAGATTTTGTAAATGCATACAGTTCCAGAAAGGTGTCAAAACACATCCTGATGGTTTGTGAATTTTATCGTATTGATTGTAACAGTATCAAAGTCATACAACTGGCAACTTGTTGTGTCAGTATTTTTTGACTTTTCTGTAACACCTAGATTTGTCTTAAAGTTGTTACATAAGGATTTTAATAGCATTTTGACACATGTAATGTAAATTATTGATCAGACTTTCTCACAAAAAATGGTAAAAATTGCATATTTAAAATGTAACAATAGGAAGTAATGTTCTTCTCATTTAATTTATCAATATGTTGCTGTTGACATTTTCTCTTTTTTAAATAGAATCTTAAGTAACTTATTGAATTTCTTTCATTAGGGCTGAAAGCATATATGGCCAAATAAGTAACATAAGACCCACTTGGATGGCTTGCATCTAACTTACATAAATGTAGAAACGAATTTCTTCTATTCTTTTGTCAAGCAGTAATGGATTGTGGTGAAAATCTTGTATGTGCAACTCATCTCTCATTGTTCGATGGATTGTTTTGACATAAAGATGAACATTTTTTCAACCTTGACGCTCTAATGATATATTTGAGATTTATATGGTGGCGGGTGATTCTGGCCTCGTTAGTGACAAGCATTTGTTAGGTACTCACTTGTTATTTGTACTCGTCATAGTCACTTTGGTGCAGGCATACTTGTAAAACTTTCAGAATACCAAACTGTGAGATTTGACAAAATATTGTATGAGATTTTAGTCAATTCTGTTAGAATTCAGTCAACTCTGTGAGA
The DNA here is from genome assembly GCA_029931535.1 of Margaritifera margaritifera. Lineage (NCBI taxonomy): Eukaryota > Metazoa > Mollusca > Bivalvia > Unionida > Margaritiferidae > Margaritifera > Margaritifera margaritifera. The sequence continues at coordinate 1,404,190 of JAQPZY010001523.1, read as the reverse complement.
ATTCAGTAAATTCTGTGAGATCAGATTTTTTTCCAAGGTCATCCAAGTGCATTAATGTTGTAAATTGTGTAGAATATATAATGCACACAATCATGACTAAACTGATCTTTGTTGCATTTCACCCACAAGTTTCCTCAAATATGCATTCTATTATGAAAGTACCTGCAGGGAAACCAAAGATCCCAAAGGAAACCAACCAGTGATCTTTGAATGGCAATAACTTAAGTATCAAACCTTGGACTGCAGTGGTGTAAATCAATTGAGTTACCATCTCACTATTCAAGACCGATTAATATTTTTAAGCAAATAATATGAATTCGTTTATTTTTGTGGGTATCAGTTTTCATGGTTTTCCAAAAAATTACATATTTGTTGGTACTTAAATTCATAGTTTTGTTAAAGGGATTTTATAATGTTTTCACAAAAGGATCATTGTTTGATGGATCTTTAAATTCATGCTTTTGAAGCTACCACAAAATCCACAAAATTGGTATGCCATGAAATATGGTCAATTCACAGTAGAATAATAATAATATTAATGTAATTCAAGTCTATGCAGATTTGTTTTTACAGTTCTTCCATCAGTGTCAGAAAATGCAAGAGATAAGGATGACAAAGAGGCCACACCCCTTCCTCCTCAAGTACCCAATCACAGGACAGAGGGTGGGACTTGTCACTTCAAAAATCTGTTTATACCCCCTCCACCTCCAATGTACAGACCTTTTGTGGCACTGGATGAAGACAATAAGAAGTCAAAGGAAAAACAAGACAGAATGGGTAAATGTTACTTACTGATATGTTGTAACCTAATACTGACAGGGAAATCACTCTTGATATAATGTTCATAAGAAACATAACTCTTGTAAGTGTCAAATCATCTAATAGAACATTGAGCTGGAAGACTCAGTAATGAATCCACTATAAGTGACTAAGATGAATTTATATACCGGTACATGCCAGTCTCGCATCCAGAAAGGTGTAGGTTCAAATCCTGCAAAGACCAAGCTTGGTCAGTTGCTTTGGTATGTTTCTGGTGAAGATGCTTTTATTCCAAATGCCGCAACATACTGTACATACTTGCTTATAAGTTGAGTCCAACTGCAAATTGCATAGATCCAGATCTACCATCACATAATGTGCCAGCAGATCTGATTCTATGCAGTTTGTTAGGAGCAATCAGTAGAACAAACAACATAGACCCTGATCTGTCAGTGCATTATGCAGTGCCAAATAAGGGTCTATGTTGTTTGCAGTTGGACTCAACTTATAAGCGAATATATACAGTATTGATGTTCCATTAAGAAATCAATCAATCAGTCAATACATTTTATGGCAACCATGGTCAGGGGTTATGCAGGCCTGACTGTGCTTGTCTTAGTACTATTTAGTGTAGACAAACTCTAAAAAATGTTCATAGTCATCAGTTTTCTCTTGGTTCTCTGGCATGCTCAAGTCCCATCATCTGTTTTTTTTTTTTTAAATCTGATTTTCAAGCTTGGAAGAAATTTCAATCAGTGTGTATGTTTCATTGAAGAATTGCTTGATTTATGAGCATTTATACCTCATATTTTTTCAAAGAACTCCATCTGATACAACATCAAAAATGTCATATCAGAAACTTAAATTGACCAAAAAGTGGTTATATTTCTTAAAGTGCCAATAGTAATATTCTTTACTTGACTAGTATAGATGACATAACCTAGAGATGTGTTATATGCCAATTAAAATTATAAATGTCCTCAAATAATTAGACAGTTGCCAAGGAATTCTTATACATTTCTAATTGACAGAATATTTTAGTGAAAGGAAAATTACTGTTCAAAATGTCAAATTACTGTTTAGTGTTGAGAAGCAATATATTGATCATATCAACAGAAAAATATATATATTTTTGCATTTCAGCTCTAAATGACACTTTCAAGAATTTTGTAAGATAGAATATGTAAGTTAGGAATCTCATTTGGAAATGTGAATCACAGTGTATACATTTATTCAGTTTGGAAATGTGAATCACATAGTATACATTTATTTAATCTCATTTGGAAATGTGAATCACATAGTATACATTTATTCAGTTTGGAAATGTGAATCACATAGTATACATTTATTCAGTTTTACCAATGTTTAAATCAGATCTTTTCTGTCAGCACTGGTTTTGAAATTGGTGTGAAACATACTAGCTTTTTTAGTATGATAATAAATAAGTGTTTAGTTATGCTTAAATTTAAAGACTTGTATATCTAACACATCTAAACACAAATTGGTACATATTGTATCGGTTTTATATAAATTCTTGAGGAATTTTATTATCAGCATCAAACATAACTACCTGGTAATGGATTTATCACCTGACATTATTGAATTAGTGTATCATGTATCATATAATATCTGTTGTAACATCATGCATGAGGTCTTGACAAAATGCATTTATCACCTGACCTTATTAATTAGCATATCATGTAGCATATAATATCATTTCTTGGGCTCATGCATGAGGTCTTGACATAATGCATTTATCACCTGACATTGTTGAATTAGCTTATCATGTAGCATATAATATCATGTCATGTAATCATGCATGAGGTCTTGACAAAATGCATTTATCACCTGACATTATTGAATTAGCATATTATGTAGCATATAATATCATGTTGTGACATCATGCATGAGGTCTTGACATCATATAAAGCAATGGTTTAGTGTCAGAGGCATCCAGTTTGTACTTAATTTTTATGGTGTTTATTTTTTAAAAATGATCTTTGTCATGTGATAACTAGAACCTTACATGTGCTTTCATTTCTTATGAAGTTTTTGAAACTGGTTGAGTAAGTTCAATTTTGGTCTTCAAGACAAACTGTGGATATTATTGAACTCAATTCATAAATTTCATCTGAAATAAGCACTTGTGGTACATACCTGCCATATTCCCAGATAGTGTTCGGGAGTTTTGGGGACTCAAAAGGTGTATTTTTAGGTCCCAAGGGGGGTCAGTGCACGTGACCTAAAACAACTTATATAAAATTACTGGAAATTCAAATTTGATAAAAAAGAAAATAATATATCTGTTTTCTTTGAAGCATTTAATATACTTACCGGTACAAACCAAAAATAGTTGGTAGGCTTAGTATTATCCAATATCATCACCACACACATGCCCACACTCACATAAACACAACAACACAGACATTAAATAAAAAAAATATATACCCAGGTTTTGTCTTTAAAATCAGATTGGACAGTGGATTATTTTCTTAATTAGATGCAGTCTTTTCTGCTCGCAATTCAATGTGTGTGTGTGTGGTGGGTGGGTTTGAAGGTAATACAAATTTCATTTGTGTTCATCTTGGCATTCATTCGAGACTGGATGGTACTGTTGTTCAAACTTCCCTGAAGATCTTGTTGAATTTTTTCAGCATAGAAAATGGTCTTTCTGTATCTGCACTGCTGTGAGGGAGTGGCAAACATGCTGGGTGGTGTTGCTATGTTGACAGATGTTGTACACTCCAGAATGACTAATGTCGAGATGGTGTTTGCAGTGTGTGCAAAAAATAAAATGCTCCCCCTTACTACTGTGCTTCACAAAGTCAGACTTCATCCAGGAGTTCTGAAATTTGGTTGGGCTTTGCTTGTTTTGTGGATGACTCATCTTTTCCTAAATCACAGCTGCAATTTGACATTTTACCTTAAAAAATGAACCACACTTGTACACTATTCCGACTACCGAAATAATTGTGTTTTACCTTTTATATATGGAGTAAAATTCGACTTCAAAGAAATGTTGCTGCTGATCACAAACTTGCCAGTAATCTTTAATAATGATGGCTTAAACATTCTCATTCAAGGCAATGATGTGTAATAACTTTCGTTATTCAACATGCATCTCTATGATTGTACCTAACTCAAACGAATTGGGTTATTCCACTTAATGTACTGTACCTATGCAAATTAGCCTAATGGGCTCTCCCACAGTGTGTTCAAAGGACTTGACATGGCATCATCCTAGCTATTCTCAGCCAGTTAAGTAACCTGTGAAATGGTGGCTGCTTATTTCTGACCACCTTACCTTTTTATTGACTCCATGGCAATCAGCTGTATAAACTGCCCCAAGTTTAGTTTTACAATGGCTCTAAGCAGGAATGTTTAATGTTTATACAGACTACATGCTTTGAACATGTATAGTGGTGGTAAAAAAATCTCTTTTTTTTCTTCCAAAGACTATTGAAAATCGTGTTTTTCAAAACACAACTGTATCAGGGGGATTGGGAGTCGAAAATCGTGTTTTTCATGTGACACATCGTGTTGTGGCAGGTATGGTAGTAGCATCAATTCCACTGTTGTCACTGTTCCATTTTTAGCTCACCTGTCTGTAAGGCCATGTGAATTTATGGCATGGCCTGCATGCATTGTATGTCCATCAACAATTGCTATTTTAAATTTTTCTTCACAAAAACCACTAGACCAATTTTGACCAAATTTTTCAGAGAGCATCCAGACATGAGGGTGTTTCAGATTTGTACAAACTTATGCTGATCTGCCATCAAATATGGTCACAGTCACTATATATAGAAAGAAAAACTTGAAGTGACTTCTCAAAAACTGATGAACTGAATTTGATTAAATTTAACAGAAAGCATGTCAACCTTTAATGTTCTTACAAATGATGCTGATCCACCTTTAAATATGGCCACCATTACTAAAAATAGAAAAGCAACTATTGCAAAATCTAGAAAAACCTCTAAACAATTTCTTCTCCAGAAACTCTGAATAAAATTTGACCAAAGTTGAAAGACAGCATCCTGGCATTGAGAGCTTTCAAATTTGTACAACTGATGCTTACAGATCCACCATCAAATATGATCACTGTTGCTAAAAATAGAAAAACTTTTAAATAACTTCTTCTCCAAAACCACTTCACAGAATTTGGTCATATTTTACAGCTTGCAGGCAAGTAGATTTTTCATATTTGTACAAATCATGCCAATCCACCATAAAATATAGCTGCCATTACTAAAAAGAGAAAGAAAAAAAATTACTTTTTCTCCCAAATGGTTGAATTGAACTTGACTAAACTTGATAGAAAACATCCTGGATGGAATGCTTTTCATTTTTTTATATGAATAATGCTAATCCACCATTAAATAGGGCTGCCATTGCTAAAAATAGAAAAACCTCTAAATTACTTCCTATCCAAAATTACTGAATAGAATTTGACCAAACATAACAGAAAACATTCTGGCATGAAGGCATTTCAGATTTATACAAAAAATGCCAATTTGCAAACATATATGGCTGCCATTACTAAAAATAGAAAACTTTGAACAATCTCTTCTCAAAAACTGCTCAACTGAAATTGACCAAATCTGACTAAAAGAAACCTGGCATAAGGAGCTTTCAATATCTTACAAATGATGCTGAAGTGCCTTCAAATATGGCTCCCATTACTAAAAATATAAAACTTTTACACAACTTCTTCACAAAACCACTGAACAGAATTTTACCAAATTTGACATAAAGCATCCTGGCAAAAGTTTTCAATTTTGTGTAAATGATGCTGATCCACCATCAAATATGGCCACTGTTGCTAAAAGAAAAAATTATAGCAACTTCTTTTGAAAAACTGCTCAACAGAATTTGCCCAAACTTTACAGAAAGCATCCTGGCATAAAGAGCTTTCAGATTTGTACAAATGTTTCCAACCATCAAATATCAATTACTTTACTAAAAATAAAAAAAACTTTAAATGACTTTTTCTCAGAAACTGCATAGCTGAAATTAACCAAGTTTGACTGAAGGCATTCTGGAAATTAGGCTTTCAAATTTTACAAATGATGCTGATTTGCCATCAAATATGACCATCATTACAAAAAATCGAAAATCCTTTAAATGACTTCTTCTCAAAAGCCAGTCAACAGAATTTGACAGAATTATACAGAAAACATTCTGGTATAAAGGAGCTTTAAGTACTAAAATTATATTAATCTGCCACCAAATATGGCTGCTGTTACTAAACATGGAAAAGCCTTTAGTAACTTCTTCTAAAAAACCACTTAACAGGCTTGACTAAATTTGACAGAAGGTGTCCTAGTTTGAACATCTTTTTAGATTTATACAAATGATGTGGTTCCACCATCAAACTTTGCTGCCCTTAGTAAAATAAAAAAAACAACACTTACACAACTTTATTTTAAAAAAAGAAGCTGGATAGATTTTGAACAACTTTGACACAAAGTGTCCTGGTATAGGGGTCTTTCAATTTTGGACAAATGGTGCTGATGTGCCATCAGATATGGATGAAGATACACAAAATAGTGAAACCTTGAAACGGTTTTTTAATAACATATGCAGTCAAAAGCATTGGAAGAAATTTCAACAGAAAACATCCTACTGACCCAGATTTCTTGGCCAAACTGCACTTGCATTTGGCTATTAGGCCGATGTCAGCCAGGTGAGTGATCTTAGGCCCTCTTGGGTCTCTTACTTGTTAAATAAATCAATTCTCTTGTGAAAATTTTCAGATGCCCTTGATGGCGGTTACAAACGATCAGTTGCAGGCTATTGTATGTTTTATCATAACTTCAAAATCATCTACATGGATATATATACATACTAACCTATGACCTTTTTGTTTTCATGGTGATGGAATCCAAAGCCATATTACTGACATTCATGTCTTGAATTTGAAATGCCCATCCTGAATGCAATTAATTGTTATATACTTAATTATCAACTTTCAAACTGAAGCAACAAACAGTAAAAGATGTCATTGCTTTCACAATTATTTAGGAATAAGTATCTCAGTGATTTCATTAAAAAAAATTGTCCTGTGTACCATCTTTACTCGCATATAATCCAGGTCCAAATGCAAACAACATAGACCCTGATCTGCTGGTGCATAATGTGCCGGCAGATCAGGGTCTATGTTGTTTGTTCTACTGATTAGTCCTTACAAACTCTATAGACCCAGATCTGCCAGCTCATTATGTGATGGCAGATCTGGGTCTATGCAATTTGCAGTTGGTATCGGATTATACGCAAGTATAGATGGTAGTTTTTTAATACATGTAAATAGCAAAGATATTCAGCAATATATTACAAACATTTTTTTTGTTGCATTCAGAAATAAAAAGTTCTTTTTTATGCAAGGTGCACTCATTTATTATTTCCAGACAGGCATTAGTAGGACAGGATGAATACTGTCTGTCTTCTTGACCTTGACCCATTAACCCTTAGGAACATACATCCTGAGTATTGAAGTGTAATGATACACATAGATTGACTGAAACTTGGGGGAAAAACCCAAAACAAAACAAAGCAAAAAATGGATATTGTTAGACTACCTGTCTAGTGTAGATTAAGTTCAACACATATTGGATTACATAATATATATAAAAAACACTAAAAGGAAATAATGAATTAGGGACATTATACAAAAGATGCAGTGCCTCTGTTATAACTGTGATACACAGATACTGTAAATTTATTTTCATGGGTATAGATTTCGTGGTTTTGCAAAAAATGACGTGTTTGTCGGTAATTAAAATCATAGATTGGGGAAGGGGTCCTATTGTTTTCACAGAATGATCATTGTTAGGTACATCTTTAAATTCTTGGTTTGTAACAAACATAAAATCCATGATAATTGTAAATAATGAAAAATAACATATAGACTCAGTTATAAGTTGAGTTCAACCACAAACTGCACAGACCCAAATCTGCCATTGCATAATGCGCTGGCAGATCTGGGTCTCTGCAATTTGTTAGGAATAATCAGTAGAACAAACAACATAGACCTGATCTGCCAGTGCATTATGTTACAGCAGATCAGGGTCTATGTTGTTTGCAGTTGGGCTTTACTTATAAGCATGTATATACTGTAGTTAATTGAGAGTATGTAAAAACACCCTCAAGAATTAGATACACAACTTGAGGGAAGTCTTTTATGTATGTCCATTATAACTGAGAAGAATTTGAAAAGGTACTTCTTTTTTTTCCCTTCCAAACCTATGAAGTATTATGTAATTCTTATTCCAGCCATCTGCTAGATTTACCTTCTTGATAAGATAAAATATGTCCTGTTGGTAGGAAGTTAAGACTAAAAAGTGTTTTATATAATACATTTATAATGGAAATCTGCATTCCTTCATATTGCATCATATTTGTAATTAAGGTAAGGCTGCAACATTTACAAAAAATTTGAAACATCTACATGGTATACAATAATGAAAATGATGCCATTTAACTAAACTAATTAAAAACTCAACTTTTTCCCTGAGCTACACATTAGGCTTAGATCTAACAGTTATTTATATGTAAGCAATTGACAGTGTGCATGCCGTACCTTACTCAAATGACAGTTATTTATATGTAAGCAATTGACGGTTTTAATATGCAGATGCCCCACTTTAGAGTCATATTTTAAAAAAGGTGAAGTAGGATATATTTACTATGCTTTATTTCTCCCTAAGGTCCACGCAAGGGGGTGATTCAGGTTAAATTAGTCGCCCCAGTGCCTGTCATTTTGCCCAAATATGCAGAGAAAGCAAGTTGACTTTGCCTTTTATCAAGTTGACATCACCCCCCAACTCTTTTTAACAGGACATTTAATGCTTTTTTTATTGAGTACAATATAAATTCTTGTCTCATTTTTTTGTTCAATGAGCAATGTAAAACTGTATAAACATAGTATTTTGTGCTTTTTTATCAACTTTTATGTCAATAAAAAGATTATTGTCCCCTGCCTTTTTGCAAAATGCACAGACAGTATCTTTGTTTCGTTCCTTCCATCACACTTTAATTTCCATGCTATAACTGTAAAGCCATTCAAGATTAAGGGATGAAACTTTGTTTACTTGTATTGCAAGGTGTGTTGCATGCCACTTTGGGAGTCCGATCTTCAAAGTCAAGGTCACAGCTCAGTATTTTAAGTTTTCTGTCATACTTTCCTGTCAGCTCAAATAAATTTAAAACTGTTTGAGACTTATGGATAAAGACAGGATATTTGCTTGAAACGAGTGAATAATGGATATATTTCATCGAGTGGGTGAAAAACTCAGTATTTTCATGAGTGGCGAAGCCATGAGTGAAAATACTTAAGTTTTTCACCCACGAGATAAAATATATCCGTTATTCACTTGGAGCAAGCAAATATTCTTTTTATTTCATGCTCAAGCGTATTGTCTAGCAATTTGTATAACGCACTGAAGTAGCTGATTTCTTACTGCATCCCATGTGATAATGTCAGCAGTTTACCGTTTATGTTCTGCTCTGTTTTGTGTATATTTGCACATAAAATATCAGTAGTTACATAATGCTCCTTCCCAATTCAAGGAAAAATAGCAGATAAAAAGAAAATGAAAAAAAAAAAAATTCTCTTGTTGGATTTGAACCCGGTTTACCGGGTTACAAAGCAGCCATCTTTACCATTACACCACGCTAGAGTCTTCAGAAAAGTGTTAAATTTCTTCCTTATATTGTTATCAATGTCTATTGACAGCCAGTGAAAAAATATGATATAATTTCACTGCAGTGAAATATCACAATTATTTCACTTGGAAAATCCAGTATTTCAGTGCCTAGCATAAAATAAAACATGGTATTTTAACAGCAGTAATACATGACCTGGTTTTATTGTGTTGCTATATCTTTTAAAGGTGCTAGTCCCCAGTACAAGGTGATCATTCCCTCGTCCAATTAGTAATTGTAAGTCTTGAATAAAAAAAACAACATGATCACAGTCTGATACCTTAGTCAACTTCCATCATTCAGAATATCGTCTTTCTTTTCCTTGGACTTCATTCAGTTCTCATGTGCCTCTTAGGTGTTCAATGTTTTCATTATCTACATTGTCTTTTGGCAGTTCCTTTGTCAATCATATCCTTTTTTTGTGCTGTATTTAATATTTTCTCTCCAATCCCGCCATAATTTTTGCTTATTTGTGTCCCTTTTGGTTTAATTTGAGAGTTCTGAGTATGCTACTTATGAAGAAGTGCTTCTTCATTTTTATCCCTCTCTTTGTAACTAGTGTTAGGGTAAATATTGCCTACCCAATTCTTGTCCAGTTCATTATTTATTTCTTGTATTTCCTTACTGCATTCAGTATGCTATAAGATGTGGGTAAATGTGATCATAAAAAGGCTAGTTTAGGATGCAGTGTCTAAGGAACGGTGCAGTTAAGGGGGGGGGGGAAAGGAGAAAGTTTAAACTTATTCTCAATCTTTCTCTATTGAAGAAGTTTCATCGGGAAGAGTGTTTTAAGATGAAGATGAATTCATACACTTAAGTCAGGAATGACAACAGGCAGAACAACTGAGTGGTCTCCATAGAACACCAGGATGCCTCTCTTTACTTCCCCTTCTTCCCAACCCACAGGAAATTCCTGCTGTTTTGTCTGGCACAGGAGATCTTTTAATTTTGGATTCTTTCATTCTGCCTAGCTTCTACACCTAGAGTCTTCACCAGGGTGATTGGTGCAATAGCAGTTTATTTAAGGTCCTTAAGGGTCCCCATCATCTAGTACTTCAATGACTGGTTGATGCACAACATCCTCAGATGTGTCCTTCTGATGGATCTGTCTCTCTGTTGCAAGAGAGTGACTCATCTGTCCATCTGGATCCCCTTAGGATCCTAATTTCATAACCATCTGAGTTGGTGGAAAAATGAGGACAGTTTTTGACTGGAGCTCTGATTCATTGCACTTCCTACACACTGACACCTCAGATTCAGGCTGGGGTGCCTACCAAAAGCCTGTGGTCTCGGGATTAATCTTCCCTTTATATCAAGAATCTAGAAATGCAAGGTGTTTTTCTAGTTCTTAAAGGGTGCATCAACCACATTAGACATCTCTGCATCATGATTGCTATGGACAACACATCAATTGTAGCATACCTTAGATGTCCAGGGTCACTCATACCCCTTCTCTCTGCTTAGAAGTCTGGAACCTCCTCCACTGAACAGCTTCAGAGAAATTCACTTTCAGAGCTAGCTGCCACAATTCTTGAGTTGCATTGTTTGGACTATTAATCTCTCACTTTGAGAGATCTTTCTTTCATGAAAATCAAAGCCCATGAGGTTAGGGCTATTGCTGCATCTTGGGTCTTTCTTAATCATTCTTCTTTGGATGTCATGAAAGTCGCATTCCGACAGTCTCACTCCACCTTCTTGTCATTTACCTTCGATAAATGTCACACTGGAGTGAAGGCATTTATGCATTAGGCAATTGTGTCAGCCCAACAAGTCGCCAAGCAATCCTTCAGCCTGCAGTAGGACACCCTACTGATAGCAATGGTAAGTTCACTTTTACAACCCATCACTGCCCATCAGCCTCCCACTGAGCTGGCATATTTAATGCTGCTTCAATAGCTGGTAATGTATTACTGCTGTTTAAAAAAAAAAAATCTGTAAAACTAATTTTAATTATGTAATACTTACCTGCTGGTATTGCTCTATTCCCTCCTCCCACCCCACTCTGATGTCCTTTCAGTCCAAGTCAAAGAAGGATGATATTCCGAATGACTGAAGTTAACTAACGTATCAGACTGGGATCATGTTGTTTTTTATTCTAGACCTCCAATTACTAATTGGAGGAGGGAATAATTACCTTGGACAGGGGACTAGCATATAGCAATGCAGAAATAGCAGGTAAGTATTACATAAATAAAATTAATTGAACCCAAAAAACTACATATTCATACATCATTATTAGCAGGTGTGTTTCATACCTAATTGTGGGTCCTATCTTCAAGGTCAAGGTCATGGCTCAATATTTTAAGTTTCCATCACACTTTCCTTTCTGGTCTATAACTTTCAGGCCATATAAGATTACAAAATGAATGCTTACACATCAGCATTAGAAGGTGTGTTGCATACCACATTGGAGGTTCTATCGTCAGGGTCACAGTTCAGTATTTTAAGTTTTCTGCCACACTTTACATTCCACACTATAACTTTCAAACCATTTGAGATTAAGGAAGGAAACTTGGTGTACTTATACATCATCATTAGAAGATGTGTTGCATACCAATTGGGGGTCCTGTCTTCAAGGTCAAGGTCATGCCTCAATATTTTAAGTTTTTTGTCATGATTTCATTTTTGCTCCATAATTTCAAGCCATTTGATATTAATTAATGAAATTTAGTGTACTTTTACATCATCATCAGAAGGTGTGTCACATACCATGTTGGGGGTTCAAATTTTAGTGTCAAGATTATGGCTCAATATTGTAAGTCTTCCATCACACTTTCCTTTTTTCTCTATAACCTTCAAGCCATATGAGCCAATGGAATAAAACTTTGTACATTTATACATCGTCATTAGATGGTGTGTCACAAACAACATTGGGGGTCCTATCTTCAAGGTCAAGGTCACTATTCAGTATCTTAAATTCTCCATCACACTTTCCATTCCACTCTATAACTTTAGGGCTGTTTGAGATTAAAGGATGAATATATTTGGTATACGTATACATCATCATTAGAAGATGTGTCACTTACTACATTAGGGGTTCTATTTTGAAGGTCAGATCAGGGCTCGTTATTTTAAGTTTACCCATCACACTTTTTTTTCTGTTCTGTAATATTAGAGTTGTTTGAGATTATGGGATGAAACTTGGTACACTTGCACATCATCATTAGATGATGTGTTGCCTACCACACTTGGGATCATATCTTCAAGGTCAAGGTCATGGTTTAAGTTTTCCATCACACTTTTGATTCTGATCTATAACTTCACAGCTGTTCGAGTTTAAGGGATGAAATTTGGCATACTTATATATCATCAATGGAAGGTGTGGTGTCCTATCTTTAAGGTTAAGGTCACAGGTCAGTATTTTATGTTTTGATCACTTTCTTTTCTGCTATAACTTTAGAGACTTTTTACCTGTTTGGGGATGAAACTTGGTAAACTTATGCATTATCATTGGAAGGTAGCTCATGTACCACATTAGGGGTCATATCTTCAAGGTCATGGTCATGGGTCAGTATTTTAAGTTTTCCATCACACTTTCCTTTACTCAGAATTATTTAAGATCCATTTGAGATTTAGAGATTAAACTGGGTATACTTATGCATCATCATTAGCAGGAGTGACACATACCACTTTGAGGGTCTATCTTCAAAGCCAAGGTCATTGGATCAGCATTTAAAGTTGTCCTTCATACTTTCCTTTCCATCCAATTACATTAGAGGCATTTGATATTAAGGGATGAAACATGATATATTTGTCTTGTACCACATTGGTAGTCCTATCTGAAAGTCAAGATCACAGACCAGTATTTTAGATTTTTAGGAGAATTTTCCCTTCCACTCTAAATTAACTTATGAGCTGCTCAAGATACATAATTTAAATTTGTTACACTTGTATATTGTCACTAGAAGATGTTTTGCATTCCACATTTGGGTTTCTACCTTCAAGGTCAAGGTCACAGATATACATTTCATGTTGATTTTGTTTCTACTTCATCTCTTAAAAGTTGTTTGAGGTTCAGGGATAAACCAATGGTAAACTTACGTTTCTCTGTTTGATGGCATCTTATGTATCACAAAGTTTTATCTTCAAGGTCAAGGTCACTGATTCATTTCTTTCCCTTTTCTGCACTTTTATGTCTTTTCATATAGAACCATGAAACTTGGTTACTTTTAATATCTGTACAATATCAGCTCTATCACAAGGGTCACAACCAGATTTCATCTTTGTATACTTTAAGTCACCCCACCACAGTAGTCAAGGGACAAAATTCACTGAAGCTGCTTGTTTATATCTACAGTTATTTCAAATCTATGAGATTCCCACAGAAAACTCGCATAAGCTTGAAGAAGTGGGTGAAATTCCATGCATTTACAGCCCAGTCATGAATAAATTAATACTTTGTGGAGGTTTGTAGACTGATTGCTAGTAAAAGTAAATAACGTTATATATTATCCATTAAAAGTAGGAAGAAAGGACTTGTACCTGGATACTTGTCACCTAATTTCAATAGTAACCTGTTTTCAAGGTTACCTTCTTTTGCAGTAACAAAGTTGCACAACAAGTTGACTGAATCAAACTACAGTTTCATGAGTATTTCTATGTTTTTATATTCTTTGACTTGAAGGTTTGATAAAACGTCAGTTTTAAGCAGCTGTTGTAAACATTGTAAATTTTGACTACACTCACTTAGCCCTATTTCTGAACTACTTTATCCTATTCAGGTGGGGAAGAGAAGTTACTTTCTCAAATAATTTGAGTTCAGCATTTACCATATATACTCATGTATAATCAGGGTCCAAATGCAAACAACATAGACCCTGATCTGCTGTCGCATAATGCACCGGCAGATCAGGGTCTATGTTGATTGTTCTACTGATTAGTCTTTACAAACTGCAAAGACCTAGATCTGCCGGCGTATTATGCGCCAGCAGATCTGGGTCAATGCAGTTTGCAGTTGGTATTGGATTATATGCGAGTATATACAGTATTATGATCTTCCATGATAAGACCAGGTGATCGCCCTTGATAAGACCAGGTGATCAACCTAATACATTTATCAAAAAGTAGGGGTTGGGCTTTTTTTGAGACAAAGATATATTTGTAAATATTTGTCAAGATCTTTTGTAAAAAAAAAGGGGTGAGGGGCTTATCATCACGCATGAGTTGATCATTGGATAAATATGGTATTTGTGTCGCCTCAGGTTCCAAGGTCGAGATCACAACAAAGAATTAAATTTCTGGACCGTTTTGGTAAATTGTAGTAACAGAAAGAATTATTTTGATAAAACATTACCCAAGCAATACAAATTTACTCAAAGGTATATAATATTCTACATTCATTACTATATCTCAAAGGTCACAGCCACAGAAAGATCAAGTATAATGACAGCATTCAAGTCCTCTCTTTACTTTAATTTACCATATATATTAATTCAGTAATTATTTACCTAGTACTTAAAACTCAGCAAATTACATACCATACACATCCCTAGCTTAAATGTCAAGGTCACAGCAAGGCAGAATGTGAGTTACAAGTCATTTTCTTGTATGCTTTGTAACTTTTGTAAGGTTCAGTCAGGTGAAACATAATTATTTCAGTAATAACAGCCATATTGTCTGCCTTATGTGGGACTCTTGCTGTTGGATTTCAAGACATGATTGTTTATTTTGCTTTGATTATTATTAATTTCCATTGATCATATTGAGGAAGGTTTTTGATATATTGACAAATATTTTCTGGTATACATTTCATTTTCTTGCACAGTGGAATTGGGCATGTGTGTAAACAAAGTTTTCTATGCACAGTTTGACAATAGATTCATATTGACAGTGTAGTTTTTACATTGTAAATTTAAAGTGATTCCCATGTCTATGACTCATAATGACCGTATATACTCATATATGTGGCACACCCAAATGCAAACTGGATTGACCCAAATCTGCTGTCACATAAATGCACTGATAGATTAGCATAATTGCCCACATTTAGGAGACAGAAGAAGGCAAGCTGACTGAGATGCAGGAAATCTGTGCATAAAGCACACACAGTGTGCCTTGAGAAGGGTGTTAGAGGGGACTGGACCACTCCTGCAAATGACCCTAATCAGTTGGTACATTACCTTAATTCATTTATTTTGTGGGTGTCAATTTTCAGGGTTTTGCGAAAAATGACAATTTTGTTGGTACAGTCAAACCTGTCAATAGCATCCACCCATGGGAAAGGCCAAACTGGCCTTTGTACACAGGTGACCTCAGAATGCACATTCACCTTTCAAACATTGTTCTTGAACAAATACCATGTGCCAAATAGCATTATTGTTGTTATTATTATTATTACATGTAATATTAATATTATTATTATTATTATTATTATTACTTCAAGCAATTGGCATAATTTCCTATTCAAAGATCCACATAAACTTGTCATAAATAAATTCTGGTGGAATGGTTTTCATTCATAGATTTCTTCAAGCTTTCCCTCTGTCAGTTTTTCTTTTAGCACATTTTGGCTTTTATATATATATATATATATATATATATATATATATATATATATATATATATATATATATATATATATATATATATATATATATATATATATATATATATATCAGCTGCTTGTATGTTGCAGCTGGAGTCAGCTGTCTTAAAAATAACAGACCTAGGCCAAATACAGAAAGTGTCAACCCCAATGATTGACAGGTCACCTTTGTTCAAAGACTTATAATTCCTTTTAAGCTGAAATGCTGTTCCCATCATGTATTTACTTTCAAATGTGCACAAAGGTTTTTTCCTCAGCATTCCCAGACAATTTTAGTCACTATTTCGTGTAATATAATGTGTTTGTACACATTATCTTACATGAAATAGTGACTGTAGTGTTGGTCCATTATTAATTCTTACATGAAATAGTGACTGTAGTGTTGGTCCATTATTGATTCTTACATGAAATAGTGACTGTAGTGTTGGTTCATTATTGATTTTTACATGAAATAGTGACTGTAGTGTTGGTCCATTATTAATTCTTACATGAAATAGTGACTGTAGTGTTGGTCCATTATTGATTCTTACATGAAATAGTGACTGTAGTGTTGGTCCATTATTGATTCTTACATGAAATAGTGACTGTAGTGTTGGTCCATTATTAATTCTTGGACTATCTTACATGATATAGTGACTGTAGTGTTGGTCCCTTATTAATTCATAATCTTACATGAAATAGTGACTGTAGTGTTGGTCCATTATTAATTCTTGGACTAGAAAGAGTAACCTCATGATTACATGGATATTTAATGAAGATCTGGTATGTACATTGCGACTATCTGTTCGATTTTCTCAGACCACAATACATTTTTGAGCATATGGATTTACATGCAGACATTTACAAGCTATTATAATACTTTAGCTGGGGGGGGGGAGGTTGTAATTACAATAGGTACAACCCACTTATCTAATAGAAATGAGCATTTGAAAACTGAATTTCTTTGTTGTATAGGAAGAGCTTACCATGATCTTGATCCCCAAAATATTATTCAGTAAATACTGATAGAAAGTGTTGGATCAACTGTGGGGTAAAATTAGTTTTCTATTAATCTTTTCTGATGATTACATTTAATATGGTAATCAGTAAACACACACACACATACTTCTGAAAAAAGGGGTGGACTATCTCGAGTATTTAGCCCAACAACTAATTTCAAAGCAATATTGTGACTTTATTCAAATTCTAAAAATAACAATGGAGAGATTAGCCAATTTAAAGATATACACTGACAGATTGACTTAAGTATGGTGAATATAAGCAAGATATGTTTACAAATTATTTCACATGAAATGTCTTTTCCTAAACAACGCCTTTTATTTGAAAAACAAATGCTTCATTTGCATGGTCAATATGCATGCCTGCCATATTCCCAGACAGTGTTGGAGGGTTTTGAGGACTCAAAAAGTGTGTTTTTATGTCCCAATTGGGCCAGTGTGCGTGACCTAAAAAAGCGACAAAGTCCAATTGAGAATAAGCTGTCTTTTCATATAAGCCTGTATCACATTACTGGAAATTAAAATCTGATAAAAAAGAGAAAATGACATGTTTTCTTTGAAGCATTTAATATACTTACAAACCCAAAATAGTTGGTAGACTTAGCATTGTCCAATATCACCACACAAATGCACACACTTGCCTCCACTCACATAAACACAACCACACAGATATTACATTTTTTTAAAAATTAAATATACCAAGTTTCTGTTTTTAGAATCCATTGGAGAGTGGAATATTTTCTTAATTAGATGCAGTCTTTGCTGCTCTCAATAATTCAGTAGGGAAGTTGAAGGTAATGAAAATATAATTTGCGTTTCAGTCATTTGAGACTGGATGGTACTGTTGTTCAAACTTTCCTAAAGATTTTGTTGAATATTTATCAGCACAGAAATTATCTTTCTGCATCTGAATTGAGGGAGTGGCAAACATTCTGGGTGATGTTGCCATGTCATACACTCCAGAATGACTAATGTCAATATGGTGTTTGCAGTGTATGCAAAAAATAAAGTGCTCCCCCTTGCTGCTGTGCTTCACAAAGTCAAACTCTGTCCAGGAGTTCTGAAAGTTAATTTTGCTGGGCTTTGCTCATTTTGCTGATGGCTTATCCTTTCTTGGATCACAGCTGCATTTCGACATTTTGCCTTAAAAATGAACCACATTTGTACACTATTCCAACTACCAAAATAATCATGTTTTGCGTTTTATATCTGGAGTAAAATCCAAATTCAAAGAGACGTTGCCACTGATCACAAACTTGCCAGTAATGTTTAATAATGATGGCTTAAACATTCTCATTCAAGGCAATGATGTGTAATAACTTCTGTTCTTCAACAGTTATCTCTAATGGACCTTGCTCAAATGAATTCTGTTGTTCCACTTAGTCTACTTTACCTGCAAATTAGCCTAATGGGCTCTCCTACAGAAGTCTTCAAAAGATTTGACATGGCATCATCCTAGCTATTCTCAGCCAATTGAGTAATCTGTGAAATGGTGGTTGCTTATCTCTGACCACCTTACCTTTTAATTTACTCCATGATAATCAGCTGTATTAACTGCCCCATGGATAGTTTTACATGGACTTTAAGGAAAATTGTTTACAGTTTATACAGAGTACATGCTTTAGTGGTCAAAAAATGTCTTTTTTTTCTTCTTCCAAATAGTATTGTTACGACTCTGTGGTCTAAGAAAAATGTAACAGAAAGAAAGTGAAACCAACAAATCAAATAAAAAAATCAACAAGCAATTTATTACTAGATAATTAAAATGAAAAATCAAAAAGTCACTTACAGTAATGTGTTTTGAAATCCTAATAATCCAATAAGAATGATTGTTCTAATCACAAGTCCTAAATATAGAATGTTCCGAATTCACGGCTGTGTCCTTGAATGTTATGATGTGCTAATGGTCTCCAAAGTCCTGATGTACTAGAAATCTTGATGTGCTGATGTCAAAATGAAGTATTCCAAAATATCTGAATAAGTTCACTTAAATTCCAAAATCATCAATTAAAAATCCAAAATCCAAAAGTTTATGAGCACTGTTATAATCCAATGAATATTTAAAATAATTCCTCTCTTAGAATTTGGAATGAATTTTCACAACTGTAATAGCTCTTTACAAGACTGATGGTAATGTCAAAACTGAATAAATGTCCACCAAACATGGTATATATAAAGATTGGTCACATGACAGAATGTTCTAGAACATCAGTCATCTTAATGGAATTTTAACTGTAAACAAAATTCAACCTTGACCTTCAAATTGAGAAAACATATTGATCAAAACAACCTAATTCAAGGACACTAGTTAAACATGTTTTTCCTGATAACATTAAGATTTAAGCAAATATTAAAGTGAAGAAACATTTATAATTTCCTAAAATATTTATAATATTATATAAACATCATACGTAACACCTCCCCTCATAAAGAAAAAGAAAGATTTATAAAGCTTTCTTTTGAATATACATCTAATACTATAATAACCAAAATTACATAAGAACATGTTTTATGATATTGGACTTAATTACATCAAGCAATATTACATTTCTAGGCACGTGAGAGTGCATCTGCAATCGCATTGTCTTTTCCCCTGATGTGTTTGATGTCAATGTTATATTCCTGCAATATCAAACTCCATCTCAACAATCTCCGATTTTTATCTTTCATTTTGTTGATGAAAGTAAGGGGATTGTGATCACTGTACACAATAATTGGAGAAAGAGCTGAGGTGACATACACTTCAAAATGCTGTAAAGCCAATATCAAAGCCAAACATTCCTTCTCAATTGTGGAATAATTTTTCTGGTGCTTGTTTAGTTTTTTAGAAAAATAACACACAGGGTGATCCACACCACTTTTGTCTTCCTGAATCAATACTCCACCAACCCCTACATCACTTGCATCAACAGATAATTTAAATGATTGGCTAAAATTTGGTGCAGAAAGAACTGGTGCATTCTTAAGCATGGCCTTTAACTTGTCAAAAGATTCCTGACACTTGTCAGACCAATAAAATTTGGCTTTCTTACTCAATAAACTTGTCAAAGGTTCAGCATTTTGGGAAAAATTGGAACAAAATTTCCGATAATATCCAGCCATACCTGGAAATCGCATCAGTTGCTTTTTACAAATTGGAACTTGAAATTCAGAGATAGCTTTGACCTTAGCTTCTATAGGTTTAACTTGACCTTGTCCCACAATATGTCCTAAAAATGTGACACAAGCATGGCAAAACTCACTTTTGCTCAAATTAATTGTCAGATTCGCATCACTGAGTCGATCGAAGAATTTTCGAATGGTTTCCAAATGATCTTCCCAGGTGTTGTTGTAGATAATGACGTCATCGATATAAGCGTCACAATTATCAAGACCAAATGTTATCATGTTCATCAGACGTTGAAACGTTGCAGGCGAATTTTTCATTCCAAACGGCATGACTTTATATTGATAAAGTCCATCTGGAGTTGCAAATGCTGAAATTTCTTTTGCCCTTTCCGTCAGTGGAATTTGCCAGAATCCTTTTAAAAGGTCAAACTTGGTGACATATTCCGCATTTCCAATTTTATCAATGCAATCGTCCATTCTTGGGATTGGAAATGAATCAGTTTTGGTGACACTGTTGACTTTTCTATAGTCAGTACACATACGGAATGTATTATCTGGCTTGGGAACAAGAATACATGGTGAACTCCAGTTACTTTTACTTGGTTCTATGAAATCATTCTCCAGTAAATACTGAATTTCTTTCTTCAGATAGTTCTGTTTGAGAGGATTCATCCTATAAGGATGCTGTTTCACAGGCGCAGAATCTACAATGTCAACGTCATGATAAATTTTACTTGTTCGTGTTGGAACATCAGGAAACAAGTGCTCATATTCATGTAATAGCTGTTTTAGTTCATTTCTTTCCTGTTGTTGTAGATGTGAAAGTTTCTGGTCTAGGTTGTTCAATATTTCTGAATTCCGAAGATTGGTTATACCAGAGTCACTATAGTCTGATCGTATTCCATCGTTGATATCTTCACTGTGTGGGACAGGTACAACTAAATTAACAGAATAATTAGCTAAGCTATCTCTGTCAAAATATTCTTTTAACATATTTATATGACAAAGTTGTTTCTGTTTCCGTCTCCCAGGAGTGTTAATGATATAATTTAAGTCATTTACTTTCTTTTCAACGGTATAAGGACCAAAAAATTTAGCCTGAAGAGGATTCTGAGGTATGGGAAAGAGAGCCAGAACTTTGTCACCAGGTTTAAAACTCCTTTCCTGTGAATTTCTGTCATACCTTAATTTCATTTTTGACCGAGTAGTGTGAAGATTAGTTCTTGCTACTTCACAGGCCTTTGACAACTTGTATTTGAAATCAGAGACATAATCAAGAAGATTAATCTTTGAGTCTTCATTTGAAAGAAGTTTCTCTTTCAATAATTTCAATGGTCCACGGACAGTATGACCAAAAACTAGTTCAAAGGGACTAAAACCCAACGACTCTTGAACTGATTCCCTAACAGCAAACAACAACAAATGAACACCCTCATCCCAATCCTTTTCTGTATCAAAGCAATATGATCGAATCATATTCTTCAAAGTTTGATGAAATCTTTCCAAAGCACCTTGACTTTCAGGGTGATAGGCAGAAGATTTAAACTGTTGGATGCCTAATTCATGCATAACTTGTTGGAAAATTCCAGACATAAAATTTGACCCTTGATCTGACTGGACAGATTTGGGAAGGCCAACAAGTGTAAAAAACTTCACCAAAGCTTTCACAATAGTTTTAGTTTTTATATTTCTCAGAGGAATTGCCTCTGGAAATCTTGTAGATGTACACATGATGGTCAACAAGTATTGGTTGCCTGACTTGGTTTTAGGTAAAGGACCAACACAGTCTACTATTATTCTACTAAATGGTTCATCAAATGCAGGAATAGGTTGCAGATGAGCCTTAGGTATCTTCTGATTGGGTTTTCCTACCATTTGACAAGTGTGACAAGATCTGCAGTATTTAGAAACATCACTTTTGAGTTTCAGCCAATAAAAATGATTCAAGATCTTGTGATAAGTCTTATGGACTCCTAAATGACCAGCTAAAGGAGTTTCATGGGCTAAATTAAGAATTTCCTGTCTATATGACTTAGGAACAACAATTTGATAGCTCACTGACCACTCGTCACCAGCGGGTACATCAGGTGGTCTCCATTTCCTCATAAGGACCCCATTTTTCACAAAGTAACACACTGGAACTTGTGTGGCTTCAGTTTCACTAATAGCCCTCTGAAACAAACAAGGTATCTCGGGATCTTGCTCCTGTTCAACGACAAGGGATTGTCGTTTGTCATCCTGATTAGAACAAAGAGAATGAGTTGCCAAAAGAGGATCACTGTGATCAATACCATTTGATTGATCAATACCTGAGGAAAAAGTGACCTCATCAAAAAACTGACCAATACATGTGTCAGCTAAAGGAATAATATCCTGATCAACATCACTCTCAAGAGCTCTTTTTGCCATAGCTCTAGTAACTGCACAAGCAGGGTACAAATCAGGGATTGCAGTTTCGACAGGATCAACTTTCTGATCCAAACAAGGCTTGTCAGTTACAAGTGGATTAACCACAACCTTATCTCCAGCTAGGTCATTGCCTAGTAATAAATGAACACCCTCTATGGGTAAAGAAGTCACTGCCCCAACAGTCACAGGTCCAGAAACTAAGTCTGATGCCAAATTTACACAATGGAGAGGAACATTTACAAAGCCGCACTCTACTCCCTGAACAAGAACACTTTCACTTGAAGAAGACTCCTCAGACAAAGGCAAAGTACCTGATAATAAAAGACTCTGAGAAGCTCCAGTGTCCCTTAATATTTTAATTGGGATAGGTTTGGCAGAATCACCAATAAGTGATATAGAACCTTCTGACATGAATGGTTCATAAGCCTCTAAAATAGAATCAGACTGGGGTTTGTTTGACCCAACAAATGTATTGCTTTCAATACAAGACCGTGACCTTGACCTCGTAGAAATAAGAGCATTTGGAAAAGCTCTGTCTTTACTCTGTTGCTTATTTTTCAACTTGAAGCAATCAGAAATAACGTGCCCTTTCGTTTTACAATAAGTGCACGTAGGAAGAGATAAGGATTTCTGATCAGTCTTATCAGATGTTTGATTCCTAAAAGTTGTGCTGTTGTGAAATTTGGAAGTACTCGAATGAGATTGAAATGGTTTTTTACCAGAAAACTGCTGAGAGGACGACTTATTGCCAAATGAAATTTTGTGAGTCAAGGAATAATCATCAGCCATACGAGCAGCATTTTCCAAAGTTTCCACTTTCTGCTCGTCAAGATAGGTTTTAACATCACTATGGATGCACCTCTTGAACTCTTCAATTAATACGAGCTGTCTGAGGTTATCATAAGCTTGATCAACTTTCTTGGCTGAGCACCACCTATCAAATAGTTGTTCTTTATCCCTTGCAAATTCGACATGAGTTTGTCCAGTTTCTTTTCTACAATTCCTAAACCTTTGTCGATATGCCTCTGGTACCAACTCATAAGCTTTCAAGATGTACTCCTTAACCACATCATAATCAGTGCTTTGTTGTACTGACAGTGAAGTGTAGACTTCACGAGCTTTGCCAATAAGTACACTTTGTAATAACAAAGTCCAATGCTCTCTGGGCCATTTCAAGTTTTCAGCTATTTTCTTGAAATGAAGAAAGTATTTATCTACTTCTTTTTCCTGATAAGGGGGTACTAACCTAATATATCTAGTAACATCAAAACCTGGACTTGTGTTTAAAGGAGTGGAGTGTGCTCTGTTTGCCAGTTCTAATTCTCTTAATTTAAATTGCATTTCCCTTTCTTCTCTTTGCATCTGCATTTGTATTTGTCTCTCTTCTTTCTGCATTTGTATCTGTCTATCTTCTTTCTCTCTCTCCATCTGCCTCTCTTCTTTCTCTCTCTCCATCTGTATCTGCATTTGTCTCTCTTCTTTCTCTCTCTCTCCAACTGCCTCTCTTCTTTTTCTCTCTCGATCTGCCTCTCTTCTTTCTGCATTTGGATCTGCCTCTCTTCTTTCTGCATTTGGATCTGCCTCTCTTCTTTCTCTCTCTCTCTCTGAATCTGAAGCTTTGCCAATTCTAAATCAATCTGGTTCTTTAACTCTAATTCCCTTAATTTCCTGTCAGAACCAGATACAGGCTTTCTTTTCAAACTTAAAGCACTATTTTCAAAAATTCCCTTTCCTACTAAATACTGAATTAAAATAATCTTTATCTCCTGTTTTGTCAATGATACTTTTGCCTCAGATAGACTGTATTTTCTGGCAAGCTCGAGCAACTCATCCTTTCTCATGCACTCTAACCCCTCCTAGGTAGGTTTTGAAATGAAATTCTGAACATTAGATGCCATTGTAAATGCTTGTTGGTTTCACACAAAACAAATTTCTCTATTAAAAATCTTTGCCAAAGACAAAAAAAATTCAGAGACAAAATCAATATGAATTTCAAAGATAAATTTAATATCTCTAATATGCTTTAATGAAATTCAGATCCCAGAAGACGAGCCCCCAATTTCTGTTACGACTCTGTGGTCTAAGAAAAATGTAACAGAAAGAAAGTGAAACCAACAAATCAAATAAAAAAATCAACAAGCAATTTATTACTAGATAATTAAAATGAAAAATCAAAAAGTCACTTACAGTAATGTGTTTTGAAATCCTAATAATCCAATAAGAATGATTGTTCTAATCACAAGTCCTAAATATAGAATGTTCCGAATTCACGGCTGTGTCCTTGAATGTTATGATGTGCTAATGGTCTCCAAAGTCCTGATGTACTAGAAATCTTGATGTGCTGATGTCAAAATGAAGTATTCCAAAATATCTGAATAAGTTCACTTAAATTCCAAAATCATCAATTAAAAATCCAAAATCCAAAAGTTTATGAGCACTGTTATAATCCAATGAATATTTAAAATAATTCCTCTCTTAGAATTTGGAATGAATTTTCACAACTGTAATAGCTCTTTACAAGACTGATGGTAATGTCAAAACTGAATAAATGTCCACCAAACATGGTATATATAAAGATTGGTCACATGACAGAATGTTCTAGAACATCAGTCATCTTAATGGAATTTTAACTGTAAACAAAATTCAACCTTGACCTTCAAATTGAGAAAACATATTGATCAAAACAACCTAATTCAAGGACACTAGTTAAACATGTTTTTCCTGATAACATTAAGATTTAAGCAAATATTAAAGTGAAGAAACATTTATAATTTCCTAAAATATTTATAATATTATATAAACATCATACATAACAGTATTGAAAATCATGTCAGGGGGTTTGGGGGTAAAAAAATTGTGTTTTTCGCGTGACATGTCGTATTATGGCATTTATGAATATGCTCAAGTGATCGCTTTAAAGTAGTAACCACTGTTTGGTTAGGTAACACCTGGCCACTGACCAGGGAAAGCAGGTGACCATTGCACACATGGCTTTTCTAAACAAAAAAATTTCACAGGGGGAGGTGCGGATCAGAGTGGCAGTCGATACCAGGAGACTAGTTATATAAAGGTGATCATTAGGGCAGGTTTGACTGCACTTAAATTCATGGATTGGGGAAGGTTTTCTTTTGTAATTTCCACAAAAGGATCATTGTTCATCTGGTCTTTTGAATTTGTGATAATGTTTCTAGCACGCATAAAATAATTGAAATCCATGAAATTGGTACCCAATAAATAACAGTGAATTCGCAGTATGTGACAGCAGATCTGGATCTACACTGTTCACAGAATGAGTTACATAACACAAGGATAATTTGCAGATCAGAGTTACATTACACATGGATAAATTGTAGATCAGAGTTACATAAAACATGGATAAATTGCAGATCAGAATTACATAACACATGGATAAATATAGTACCATAGTCTGTTAAATGTTTATTGGAAGAGCAAAGTTCATTCATCATCATCTGTATCCATTACAGCAATAGATGGTGTTGCCTCAACAAATGATGGTCAAGAAATAGACAATGAACCTTCCATAAGATGGAAACCCTCTCTATTTTCATGTATGACATATTTTGGTTTAAGGTAGTTAGGTCTTGAGTGTAAACTTGGAATATGGATTATACCTTTTAATAGATTCAAACTTAGTGCATTTAGATTTAGACTTTTTTTTGGATTGTCTATAAAATAGGAAAGGTTTGATCCAACATCTGTTCTAGTGGACAATGGGTACTGGATTCTCTATAAAATAGGAAGGGTTTGATCCGACATCTGTTCTAGTGGACAATGGGTACTGGATTCTCTATAAAATAGGAAAGGGTTTGATCCGACATCTGTTCTAGTGGACAATGGGTACTGGTTTGTCTATAAAATAGGAAAGGGTTTAATCTGACATCTGTTCTAGTGGACAATGGGTACTGGATTGTCTATAAAATAGGAAAGGGTTTAATCCGACATCTGTTCTAGGAGATAATGGGTACTTTACCAGATTTTTTAAATTCATTTCAATTCTGCTCTTTGTCTGAACTTTAGTTGTCCCCTGCCTTTTGTGTAAAGTGCAGGACATTGTACCCACATTTCTGTCCTGTTTTTCTGTTCATCTGTCCATCCATCACACATTCATTTCCACTCTGTAACTATAAACCCATTTTGAGATTAAGGAATGAAACTTGCTATATATCATCATTAGAAGGCGTGTCACAGACTAGATTGGGGGTCCTATGTTCAAGGTCAAGATCAAACATTTTTTAAAATAGTTTTCCCATCACACTCTCAGTTCCATTCTATAACTTGAGTCATTTGAGATTTAAGGGTGAAAGTTGGTTAACTTACATCATTTTTAGATGTGTTGTGTACCACATTGTTGGTCCAATCTTTAAGGTTAACGTCAAGGATCAATATTGTAAGTTTTCCATTATACTTTTCATTTTGCTTTATAACTTTAGATCTGTTTGAAATTATGGAATGAAACTTTGTATATTTATACATCATCATTAGAAGGTGTGTCATATACCACACTGAGGGTCCTGTCTTCAGGGTCAAGGTCATGGGTTAATATTTTAAGTTCTCCACCACACTTTCCATTCTGCTGTATAATTTTAGAGCTGTCAGAGATTAAGGGTTAAAACCTGGCACACTTATACATCATCATTAGAAGGTGAGTCACATTAAATGTCAAGGTCACAGCTCAATATTGTAAGTTCTTTGTCACATATTCTTTTCACCCCATTATTTTAGAGCTCATTCAGCTTTAGATAAAAAATTTGGTAAACTTTTACATTATCTCTAGAAGGTGCAATGTGATTAAAACAAAGATTTGCAACATAACAGAAATCTGATGAACACCAATATGAGGTTATGTTCTGTTGACCTTTCAGTTCACTAATCAGATTACATCTCTCTCTCTCTCTCTCTCTCTCTCTCTCTCTCTCTCTCTCTCTCTCTCTCTCTCCAAATCTTTGTTATATAAGACAGTGGTTATAATAGTTGGCTATGGTGCTGTCTTTTTATTTATTATTCGAAAGCCTTGTCCAGACAACACTTAAATTCAGAGTTAAATAATTATCAATCTGTGTTTTTGATTGGTCATTTCATCTCATTTTGGACAATAAATAATCATGGATGGCAAAAATGAGTTAAAATTAAGCAGTATTTCTCCTACTTTCACCAGAGGTTGTTATGGGAAGAACTTATCATTAGGGCAATTTTCATATGAACATTCACACAGTTTTAAACCTGTATCAGGATACAAGGTCCTTGATAAACCTGTATCAGGGTACAAGGTCCTTGATAAACCGGTATCAGGGTACAGGGTCCTTGATAAACCTGTATCAGGGTACAAGGTCCTTGATAAACATGTATCAGGGTACAGGGTTTTGATAAACCTGTATCAGGGTACAGGGTCCTTGATAAACCTGTATCAGGGTACAGGGTCCATGATTAAACTGGTATCACGGTACAAGGTCCTTGATAAACCTCTATCAGGGTACAGGGTCCTTGATAAACCTGTATCAGGGTACAGGGTCCTTGATAAACCTGTATCAGGGTACAGGGTCCATGATAAACCTGTATCAGGTTACAGGGTCCTTGATAAACCTGTATCTAGGTACAGGGTCCTTGATAAACCTGTATCAGGGTACAGGGTCCATGATAAACCTGTATCAGGATACAGGGTCCTTAATAAACCTGTATCAGGATACAGGGTCCTTGATAAACCTGTATCAGAGTACAGGGTCCTTGATAAATCTGTATCAGGGTACAGGGTCCTTGATAAACCTGTATCTGGATACAGGGTCCTTGATAAACCTGTATCAGGGTACAGGGTCCTTGATAAACCTGTATCAGGGTAAAGGGTCCTTGATAAACCTGTATCAGGATACAGGGTCCTTGATAAACCTGTATCAGGGTACATGGTCCTTGATATGGTAGTCTGAATAATTCAGTGATGAAACATTTGATTTGCACCACTTAGAACAAGGATTCAATACACATTGCCATCAGGAAAGTTTTAGCATTTGCCCATTTTGCTGCTTTGCTCAGTTAGCTGTTTTATAGGAACTTAACTTTCCACAAGGACTAATTGCTATTTAAAGTAAATCCTTCTGATCATGTGTTCCAGTACTTTCCACAAGGACTAATGGCTATTTAAAGTAAATCCTTCTGATCATGTGTTCCAGTACTTTCCACAAGGACTAATGGCTATTTAAAGTAAATCCTTCTGATCATGTGTTCCAGTACTTTCCACAAGGACTAATGGCTATTTAAAGTAAATCCTTCTGATCATGTGTTCCAGTACTTTCCAATCCACAATTTTTGAAAATTATTTAGCACTGTTCAAATTGTAAAGCACGCTCAAGAATGTTGAAGGTGACAGTGAAAATCACTTTTGTGCCATCAATTTTTGCAGTTTGCACTAGACACAAATGGTGTATGCACTAGGTATTAAGGATTATAACCAAATTTTTTAATAAATTGTCGAAGAGAAATACAAGGTTTCAAGTTCAGTATGTAAATTAAAATGTCTCATTGCCAACAATACTTACAAATATAAAATGTAAAGATTCTTTCAATTTTAATCTATCTAATTTCATAGCAAAAAGCAGATATATTAACTCTCTTCATTTTTTTATTACTATTTTATTTTAAATAAACAAAAGATGAAGCATTTTTCCCTGTCATTGAATATATTTTTATCATAAGTATAAATGACATCAAAGTCTTTTTATGAGAGGGAAATATAATTTTATGACACTTGGAAGCTTATGATAGATTTCCTTGTAATTGTAAGACTGAATTGGAAAAAAACAGAACAATCAAGCATATGACTTCTTCATATTGATTTGCCAGACATCTGTTTATTCAGATTTCATGTACAATTTTAAATAATGATCATACTTTATGACTTTTATTTAATTGTTAAACACTTCATACATTACATATTTGCTATGAAATGTATTGCCAGTTTTGGTTTCCTGTTAACAGTGCAAGCTAAAAGACTCAACAGGGAAAAGATAGATGATGCAAGAACTGCAAGAACTGGTGAGTACTGGCATTCTAAATTTATGTACTATTTTATTTTTGTCTGTGTAAAGTTTTATTTGGTTTTCTATATGTTAACATAGATGCAAAAAAGTTTGCAGTTACCTAATTTTGATGATGTATGCTATTTTATTTTTCTTCTTTGAGGATTATAGTAAAATTTGCACAATATTTTCCATGAGCTATCATCATTGGCAGATCCAGATATTTGTCTATGAAATTTTGATTTTGAGATTGATGGCTTGTCTTGCTTACAATCAATAACTTTCTTTATGTTTTTTTTCACTGAAAATTGCACTATTTTATTTGGGGGGTGGGGACTGAACCACAAAACTTCCTCTAAATCTGCCACAGGTTGTGCATTGTTTCTGTTATCAAATTGCACACTTGTGGAAGTTTTGTGATTATAGTGCACATATTATGATCTATTATTGGTTACAGAGAAATTGAAGAGGAAAAATTTAACATGACAACTGTACATCTCTTCTATATTGATTCAGAGTTTTGAAAATTCTTGAATGTAGATCTCTCTTATTGGACGGTGTATATATCACTGTTATTAAAAACCCAAAATATCTGCCCAATGAAATGCATGCCTTTACAATGTTTATAAAGTAAACAGCATATCAAAAACCATAAAAATTATGGTAGGTTTCAGAATGGTTTAAATTAAGTATTATGGAGGAAGTATTATGGAGGAAGAAGGAAGCATGTTCAATTCCAGACTATTGGGTAAATTACCTGAGGGAAGAAGGAAATTTAAGGAAGAACTGTATGAGTTCTGTTATCTAAGGTCAAAACAGTTTTTAAAAAAATTTCAGACATTTCTTTTTTTAAACTACAATTCAACCAAACTACATAATTGATGAATTACATTTATTTGCATGAGTGTATGAAGCTAGTATTAGAGAAGGAGATTTCTTTGAAATGTACAGAGTTGTCTGTTAACATTTGCAATTTATTTATGATACTGTGTGGCAAGAGTTTTGGTGAGAATCATATTTGTAAAGCCCCAGATAGTTTCTTTATCCATTTTAATTTATTTCTGATAGAGCATATATTACATCAGGCATATGCAACCTACAGACTGCGACCTGGTTTTATCCACTTATTTACATCTTTCGGTGTGGCTTTAAAATTCACTTATCTGGCCCATACCTCGGAGGAAGTTGAACATGCCTGTGTTACACTGACATATCCAGGACAAAGACATTAGGAAAATGTCACTGATGATTAATGTTAACTATTAGCCTTTTAACATGCCAAACATATAATTTGGTCACATGACTCATCATATGGCTCTGACCCTGGGTGGCATGATTACATAGACTCAGTGTGGACAAAAGTTATTATTGCTTAATTTATCAAATCCAATGAAATTTTCCAATTTGCTAGTGGAGTAAAATAATGCAAAACCATTCATATTTGACAATACAGTATGATAAAAGATATGTGAAAGTTTGTTCAGTTTTTGAATTATTGACCTAAATTCATCACCAACCTTCACAGTTCCCATATCTTTTGCATTCCACTGCAGTAGCACTGTAACGTCATCAAGGTCAATCATGAAAGCCAGAATAATAAAGGTCAAATGTACTGAAACAATTAGATAAGTAAAAAACCTGTCAGTTTATTATAGTTAAGTCAGACACTTACATTTCCACGTTGCATTTTATGACAAGGTATATTTTGGCTTGTCAGTATGAAGAAGCTTGAATTTTGATATGACAGCTTTAAAATCATTACTTTTTACAGCTATATATCTGTCTGTCTGTATAACTCTCTGTCAGTCTAAAATATCCCTGTAACATGCATAACACCAAAACTCTTTCAAATAAATTGATGCCATACTATTTTCAAAGTCTGTAACACAGTTAAATGTGCATTTTTTACTCCTCTTTTCCTTTTAATTAAAATTAATATTGATCTGTGATCTTTCATTTGTAAATGAAGCATCCATGATGTCTAATTACACCAGAACTACTTTGCTACAGCAGTAGAACCTTCTTTATCCAAAGTCCTTTTGGAACACAATAAATATCAAAGATAAATTGTTAAATCAGATCTGCTCTGGAGCCATGGACATATGCCAGTATGTGGCTTGGATTGCTGTGGACTTCAAGGTCCAGATAAATGACTATGGTGAACCTTGGATAGCTCTTATTAGCTTTACTGGTCATAGACTAGAGAAACTTATGGGATGGTCTGTGGTCTGTCATCCATTTGTCCATTAGTACAAGTATGTTATTGCTACTTCTCCTAAACTGCTTACAAGGTTGCCATGAAAACACTTTTTTCCAAACATAGACACCAAGAATTAGGTACAGCCTGCCCATATTGATTTCAGAGTTAAAAGTTCAAAGGTCACTGAAAGTATGAGAAGTTTGGTATATACAAAATATATTACAGGTAAGTTTTCTCTAGCTATTTGTTGTCAATTTCCTGTCAGGTACAGGCAGATCCCTATTGATTTTGAGTCAGAATGTTATAGGTCAAGGTCACTGGGTAAAAGTTGAATTTGTGTCAACAAAATTGTTCAAGTTTGTAAGGATATCCTTCATGTGGTCATTACATGCAATTTTTCCTATATTTATTTATTTATTTAGTTATAACTAACAATTATTTAGGCTTTCTAGATTGAAATATAATGATCCAATTTTATTTTTCAGGTGACTATGTGTTAATGGTACATGATGTAACAAATCCACCATTCCTTGAAAGAAACCTGGACCCAGCATTTCTGCTGATAAAACTGAAGAAACCTAAGAGAGAAAAAGTGAAAAAGGAGCCAAAACCAAAGTATGTGATGTGACACTCCTTTACTACTAACAAGAACTGTCTGGATTTTTTAAAAATAACATCTCAGAAAATCTGGAACCATATATTGTATTATTCTTTCCTTATTTGATTAGCCCATAAACTTGTCATTCTCTCAGATTCACCACATGTGAAAAGCTAAGAAAATATTACATTTTTGGACTTGTTTCTTTTTATGTAAATACTGAAATTTACAGCATATCAAATTAAAAGATCTATTTAGAAAGCAAAGTATGACATTATGAAGTAAGTAAATGAAATATGTACAATTTGTATTAAAATTTAAGTTTGCAAATCAGATTTAGCACTAAAATTGAAAATCACAAGATCTTGGCACAAAACGTTGGCAAAATTAGATCATGCACAAATCAAATGTGTCACAGCATGATCTCTCTATTTTTTTTTTTTTTAGGCTCATCTGTTGCGTGTTTAATCAGTACAATCGGTCCTGTCAATAAAGGACACTCCAAGGACCACAAAATTGTGTATGGACAGATGCATCATTGCAAGCCACAGATGATAATACACTATGCTCTTTTATCACCTGTGGCTGCCTTTACTGAGATTTCCTTGTTTTTTATGAGTATGCATTAACAAAAATACATCATAAACAACTCAATGTAACAATCTCCTACACATCAATGAAAGTGCCCATTTTATCAATCAATAGGTGAACGTGCTTGGAAGAAAAACTTTGATTGGCTCATTCAAACAGGGTGAAAGACCATGTCACAATGGTGAGAAAAAATTTACTTGTACTTGTAGTGATTGGTTAAGTAGGTTTACGCATATTCATGAGAAACGAGGAAATCTCTGCACAGGCAGCCATGGGAAATAAAGGAGTGTAGCAGATTATTGCCAGTGGCTTGCAACGATGGAACATGTCTTTTACATAGGATTTAAAAAATTATCATAGATATAAGATTATGAACCTATGAGTATGTGTCCTGTATGTGGAGTACCTGCTAATGCAGGTTTTACTGTTTAAGGTGGATATGTAGTTATTAAGAAATTAAATGTGGTTGTAAGTGTTTTTTTCTTTTTCTGTTAATATTTACACACTTATTTACTGCTGACTTGTTGTGGCAAAGTAGATATTTCATTGCATATATTTCTTATATCCATTTTAAAACTTATATATTACTAAAGCTAGATTAAATTTGTCATGACTTGATTAATATAAAATTGATGTAAAATTACATGTATTATGAAATGCTAACAATGGCTTAATCTGAAAAAAGTTAAGTATGATTTCATTTTGAGTTACCAGGAATGTAAAAAATACGAAAGATTATTTAAAAGTAAAAAAAGTATAATCACACCAGATTAGCAGTGAATATCATAGATTTACTTGAATTTAACAATATTTCTTGCCCGTATTAACAATTTCATATCATTTAACAATTAAGTGTTAGTCTTTTTGTCTGTTTTTGTAAGAAACTAGATTTTCCTTCTTTCTCTGTGATGTGCTACATTGCATTAGTTTAAATCTTGTTCTTGTCCTCATATTTTTTAATGTTCATGCGTACTCACAGTATGGTGCTTATGAAATTCACTTGTCTTTACATGTGTAATTTAATTTCATGTCTTAATTTACTATGAATACTAGTCAGAATACATATAATACAAAGTTACTTCAAAGTTTATTGCACCTGTTATGAAAATTGTTTTTGTATATTTTTTCATGCATGATTTATTATCACAGAGGCAACATCTTAAGATTTCAAAGTTTTTGTTTACAGTGTCAAAAAATGTTGGAAACAGACATTATGCCTGTAAATATTTTTGAACATGTATCTTGCCACTCCTGAAAAAAAATGTAAAATTATATTGTTATAACCATATTTTTGTGGGGAACTTGTTATAACCATATTTTTGTGGGAACTTGTTATAACCATGTTTTCGTGGGGAAACTTGTTATAACCATGTTTTCATGGGAAACTTGTTATAACCATGTTTTTATTGGGAAACTTGTTATAACCATGTTTTCATGGGGAAACTTGTTCATGAATGTTTCTCTTTTTTGTGCTTTTTTTTCTTTTGCACCAGTGGTTTAGAGACCAGATTGGTACATGCAATAGGCATTTTGTTCATGGTAAATCACAAACTTTTATTTGTCTGTATTCCACAAGCAAATGTTTCAGCCATTTAGTGGCAGATATTCTCCTCCAGTATGGACAAAACTGGATAAAGAGAGTGTATTCACCAAGATCTCAAATGATTTTGATTACTAGGCCAAGAGAATATAAAATTTACTTCAGTGATAGTCATATCTTATGACATTTGATTGATTACATGATAGTCTAACATACATTTTAATCAACATAAAGTATACAAGGTTTGGGTTTCAATTAGGCAATCTCAGCTTCCCAAATTTAAATTATTACACTAATGAAAAGAATATTGAAGTGATTTAAACAAGAAAGTTTAACAATAACTAATTTGAAATGAACTAGTTTTGTCAATGGCTTCCACTAGTTACATTTTTGGAAGCAATGTTTAAAATTATTTGCTGAATAATTGTCAATAAAAATAATAAAGAATGGACATATTTTTTGATGTGAAGATTACAATCAGGTTAATTAGCTATGATCTGTTTTCCTTTCTTCAAACTATACAATGGCATTTTGCTCGTCTTTTTTAAACGATATGTTGAGCACTTGTTTAATTTAAGTATATAAATATAGGAGCTGTATATTCTCAGTTGCTGGTGTGTAGGATCCACAATCAGAAGGACACATGTTAAGCTCCTCCCCAGACCAGATCAGTTTGGCCATGGCATGTCTCTGGGCAAGATGCTTGACTCCAGTTGCCTCAGCACAGTATAAATGTCCATGTCTTGACTCCAGTTACCTCAGCACAGTATAACTATCCATGTCTTGACTCCAGTTGCCTCAGCACAGTATAACTGTCCATGTCTTGACTCCAGTTACCTCAGCACAGTATAACTATCCATGTCTTGACTCCAGTTACCTCAGCACAGTATAACTGTCCATGTCTTGACTCCAGTTACCTCAGCACAGTATAACTGTCCATGTCTTGACTCCAGTTGCCTCAGCAAAGTATAACTGTCCATGTCTTGATATGCCATCCAGCAGCAGTGTATGAATCAATAAGCATGCATAACTTATATATGAAAGCATGCTGAATGGCCAGGTTCCTTCATCCAGTCAGTTTATTGGATAGGACTTACACACAGTAACACAAACAAGGACCAAACAGAGCATAAATAAATAGACTTTGGTTTGCATTTACATTGCCCATTTAGAAATTATGTTTAAGCTTTAGTGCTGAACTGGACAGATTTTAGGGATTGCTTTTGGAAACTTGCAGGAAAGTATCCAACTTTCACACACACACACACACACACACACACACACACACACACACAGAAACCAGTAAGGGCCATCATAAATTCATGTGGCATACTATCTTGGATTGCTTGTTATTTGTTGTCATAGGTCATTGGATTTGAAAGTTTTTTTGTAGATATTATGGCTTAATACAAAAAAAGGTAAGATATCCACAAACACAAACGCACATGTGCACACACACAAATCAAAAACCAAGGACATTCATGGGATATAGACAAACCTCAATGAGACATTTTTTAATCAAAATTATAAAATGTGACATTTTTATTGTATAGAGAAAAATGTATCTTGCATGTTTCAAGCAAATATTGCTTGCACAAATCTAGGATTGATTGGATCTTAGAGATTGGATCTTAGAGAAGCTGATAGTATGTCTTAGTATACTTGTAATCTAGATCAAATAATTAAATCCTTTTTGAAAGGGCACAAGGTTACTGAAAGTTTAAGGGTCAAAGAAATGCTCATATCTGTCTTTGATTTGATTTACATGTATTTTCTAGGTTCACAACTTTAAAGAAATCAAAGACAAATTAAATTGGATGAGTATGTGTCCCACCAGCCTCTTTTTTTTTTTTTTTTTCTGAAAATACAAGCGTAGAATTTGATTCAGAGCTGTGTGAATAGATGACAAATCATATATTGAAGGATCCCCACATAGTAACATGATCACTTTCCTATGACAAATAGACGAAGTCTGAGCTTAACAAAATTATATTTTCAAGATACCAAAGTCTTCTAATTTCAAGCCCCTACCACAGATGTTTCAAACTTCCAGGTAATATTTAAAACATGGTATCTAATGAAATCATCTTAACTGTATACAATTTTGTTTTAATTTTCTTTCATTCACATGATATATATTTTAAAACATTGCTTTCTATGAATTGAGAACTTTATATTCCCTAGTATTTTTGCAATAACTGAAGAATTTCATATAGAAAAAATATATACCATCTATACTCGTGCATGTCTGTCCAATTACAAACAACACAGACTCAGATCTGCCATTGCATAATGTGCCAGCAGATCAGGGTCTGTGTTGTTTGTTTTACTCCTAACAAACTGCATTATGCAATATCATATCTGGGTCTTGTAGTTTGCAGTTGGATCTGGCTTATAAGCGTGTATATATGGTATAGTTAAATTAAAGCATGGAAACATCATGAAATGAGATAGGAATCCATATTTATTTTACAAGAGTCTCTCCATACCAGACAAAAATACTGAGGTAATGAGATATATTGTTCCACATATTTACGTTGGTCTGACATAGGAAAGTGCCTCATGAGCTAAAGATTTTTCTCTTTTTGTTTTAGCATTCTTGACAAAGGGATCTAGTGCATCATGCATATGCATATTAATAAATTTAGAATACCTTTTCCAGCTTGTTAGCAGATATCGGCTGTCTGTACTATTAGATTATTATTTGTAATGGCTGAAGTTCAATACAATTTGCTTGCTAGTAGTGGGTAGGTAGCATATGCTACATAAGAATTTTGATTGGTCAGGATCTATCTAACCAAATCAGAGAAGGTGTAATAAGAAAACACCTATTGGTCAATCTTATGGTGTACTGAATAGCACTAGGCAAATTAGTCTCCTTCTGTAGCCAATTAACACTGATGATGGTTAATTAATGTGTTAAGCTTCACTTGTCAATCACTGTGTCAGGTAGTTTCCTATGTCTAGCAGCCCATCAGATCATGATAAGGAGATATTTTCTTGAAAAAATCAGAATTCAGACTGAAGGAAAGGTGCAATCCCCTCCCTTACAGTTTGACCTCAGCCTTTAAGGAAAACAACAAGATAGACTTGATTTTTCTAGGTACTGTACAGCTACAATATGATGGCTAGGACAAGGTCAAAAGGAAGAAATAAATGTGTGCATCGAAGGGTGCAGTGCTTCTGACATGGGGTCCAGACAGTTACTGACTGATAAAATGAACAGTTACATTAATTCAGGTCCTATAGTTGTAACAGTACACTCTTTATTATCAGTTGAAATCTGTATACACATTTACAAAAGTATACTCCGTGTGGCTGTTACCCTCACTATCATATTGTAGCCTGAAAGTAGCATTAGAGGATTGCGGGCAAAATAGCAGACAACAATCTTTATTCAAAGGCCTCTAGTTTAGGTAAGAAGGAACCTTTAAGTTTATTTGATTGAACCATTCTGCAATGTTATTTAACAAGAAGTAGCAATTGATACAAAAGGACTGGGTTTTAGCAAGTGCTGTTTGATTGCTACAAGAAGTAGTACACATTACCATATGTACTCGTGTATAATCCCATACCAACTGCAAACTGCATAGTCCCAGATCTGCCATCGCATAATGCACCAGCAGATCTGGGTCTATGCAGTTTTTAAAGACTAATCAGTAGAGCAAACAACATAGACCCAGATCTGCCAATGCATTATGCGATGGCAGATCAGGGTCTATGTTGTTTGCATTTGGACTTAGCTTATACACGAGTATAGATGGTGATTGCTTTCTAGCTATTTAGTAGAGTTGCATATAAGTTTAGTTATTACAAAGTACTTCCAGACTCAATGGACATATGTATGCAGTCATGGGATTTGAACAGTTTTTTTTTCCAGAGTATTGATTTGTTTTTTTATATTAGAATAGATCCCTCAGAGAAATGGAGAATGTTCCGCCTACTCATTTGCATATCTGTTTCTTTAAAATGGTTGTTTTATGTTTTGAACAATTTCCCAGTGATTGAAACAAGATTCAGCAGATTCTCTCTGTTTGCCCTACTCAGTCAGGCAAGTTTTTATCTGGATACCCGAGTATGCAATGATTCACCCCTAGCTGGCCATGAATTGGTCAGCAGTCCATTGGAATCACTGTTATGTGATAATTGATTGACAGATGCCACCCTTGGCTGATGGATCAGTTATGTAACAAAGCAGTATTATCCCCACAATTTTCTAAGTTAATAATAATATATTCTGCACATTTATGCCCATAACCTTCCAACTCAGCCCCCAGAGGAAAGGACTTCATATATATGCCCCTACCCTTCCAACTCAGCCCCCAGAGGAAAGGACTTCATATATATGCCTATATGCCCCTACCCTTCCAACTCAGCCCCCAGAGGAAGGACTGCATATATATGCCCCTACCCTTCAAACTCAAGCCCCCAGAGGAAGAACTGTAATTCTAAAACCGTTGTGTACATGTCGTATTCCAAGGTCTGAAGTCTCTAATGTGAACAGCGTAGGAGTTATGTGACAGTACATATGCATGCATGTCTGTCTGGATGACTGGATTACACTTGACTTACTTTGACTTAAACCTTTTCACTCCCTGTGGATCATTGTGGTCATCTACAACTCTCCATCATCATATTCAGCTCTAAGCAGCCTTCTCTCTCTCTTCAGCTATATCCAATTAGATTTATTTCAGCATCCACTGATTTGTTCCTGCTGTTCCTTGATCTGCCTCTGAGTGTATGTCCAATCCAGCTCCACTTACTTAGTTTGATTTGTTGGTGCATTTTATCCTGATCGGTTGTTTTCTATTGGGCTTCATTACTGATGGTTTCAGGTCAGCAAATTTTCAGAATTGTTCTTAGACACCCAATGACAAAATCTTGTACTTTCTCCTTCATAGTCTTTGTTGTTCTCCATGCTTGAGCTCCAAATCAATTGGTTGTGACCACAGAGTCTGTTATATAACATTTTGTCATTTAGTGCTTTATTGCATGACCCAGTCTATTACAAGGGTAAACATGAAAGGAGATAGCATACACACTTGTCTGACTCCTGTCTCCACTTTAAATGGTTCTGTGAGTGACCTATTTGTGTGTACCACTCTTTAAAATGAATATTGGAATGTGTTTCTTCTTATGTTGATGAATTTCTATGATATCGGATAACTTATCATAAGCTTCCACAAGGCATTCTGATCTACACTATCAAATGCTTTTCAAAGTCTATGGATGTGATGAAGAGGGAGGAATTCCATTTAAGAGTTTGCTCCACAATGATTTGCAGATTGGATATATGATCTGTGCATGATTAGTCTTCTCAGAAACCAGCTTGCACACCTCATAGTTTCTTCTCCAGGGTTATCTTTATCTTTTCTAATATTATTCTGTTCAAGACTTTTCCAAGTACCGATAACACCACCATTCCTTTGTAGGTCTTATTTCTTTTTTTGATGTTTTTAATGCTTGCACATGTTTTTGGTGACTAAACTTCAAACTTCAAACTTGGTACACATGTCAAGGAAGTGCATACAAGTGCTTTTTGCTACTTAGAATTGTCTGCATTCAGTATACTTTTTTTATGTTATCACGTACACAAATTGTAGCATAAAAGTATATAAACTGAGTACTGTACCATAGGGTACTAGCATAAAAGTATATAAACTGAGTACTAGACCATAGGGTACTAGCATAAAAGTATATGAACTGAGTACTGGACCATAGGGTACTAGCATAAACAGTATACAAATTGTGAGCATGGAACCATAGGGTACTTTCAGTAGTAATTTTTATATAAATGGCAGAGGGCTAAGTGAGTGTATGTGTGTGTGTGATCTCTTTTTAAAAGTTTTGTTTCTTTTGCGATATCACCAAAAAATAATTACCTAAGTTGATCAGTCGTATCAATTTCTCCATTTGTCTTTATATTTATGATCCCAAATATCACTTTTACTCCACCCAATACTTCAACACAAGATTTGTATTTTGGACATATTTAAGACAGTTTTGTCACATTTTAATAATATTTATAAAATATAACTTGTTTTTGTTCCAAAAGCATAATTAAATATGATGATTATATTTGTGTTTTGACAGTACATTTTTTGAATCATTATCATCTCTATTTTTAAGCAGGGATGAAGGAGACAGGTACAGTTTTGCAATTAAAAAAACTCCTAGTTCATTGTATCATATACTGCTTATGATATTTGCTTCGCTTTCATCTAACAGTAATTCGAGATAGAAAAGTCGACTGGTAGTTTGTACGAAATTTCACATATAGTTTGTGTGTATATGTGTAGAGTAATTTGAATACTTACTGCTTACACTGAGGTATTGACGTGCAATTCTTATATGTCGATATGAATTGCCAACAAACAAATAAGAATCGATGTTCATACTACCAGTCTCACTTCTTTAGATATAGAGCAACACAGCGTCTGTGCCATGCTTTATAAATGTAGGGCATTTATAGTTTTTATTAGGTACACCATCACTTTAGCATCATTTTTCTTAGGATCATAGATTTCACGACTTATTTGCACAATCACATTACAAGGCAATATTGGCATTTGGCAAGTTACAAAGCTGTGAGTTCTATAGCATTCCATGTTAGGTTTAGTTAGGATCTCTAGCTTACCTGACAATCAGTGAAGTTAAGGTATTGCCCAGCATATGTCATATGTGTCTTGCGTCAGCCGTCGATCGTCCGTCAAAACTTGCTAGTGAACTCTCTAGAAGCTTTATTTCCCAACATAATTTTTTTTTTTTGGAGGTGGGGGAGGTTCCAGCTAGGCATATAGCCTAATAAATCAACTTTTCAGATAAATTCGATTACAACATCTGCGAATGTTATTAATTTTTCTTTTTTTTGGGGGGGGGGGGGGGGTCTGGCCTCTGATAGGCTGACTGATTTTTATTTGTCATTCTAAAATCGTGAATTTGAATATTTTAGAAGATCAAGCTTGGTATGTACGTTTCTATCGTCAATATCTCAGATGAGTTCGATTATGAGAGACATATGCTCATTTTGGTTAGATGTTCTAGCAACTGATTGGCTGAGCTTGTTACAGTCTGTATTTCTGATCAAATTTTTAAAAAACTATAACGTAAAGCTGCGGGATGAGTTCAGTTATGAGCGGCATCTACTCATATTAAAGAGCGGTGTGGCATCTGGTTGATTGACTTTGTCACCACCCCAGATTCTGTTTTTGATCGAATGGTATTCAAGCTTATATCGTCAGTATCTGGGAGAAGTTTGGTTATTTTGCGATACATATTGCCTAGCAAACTTCCTATGTCATGCGCGTATATTCATGAATGTTTAATTTGGGACTGTCCAATTTTCACATGGGTAATTTTAATGTGTGGCTGACCGTAGTGAAAAAAGATAATCCACCCACCCACCTCTCTCTCTCTCTCTCCATTTCATGAGCAAATGCATATCCAATGCGCAACACAAACATGCATTGTGATTGTTCTCTACCTAAACTCTTCTCCCCTTAAAAGAGTAAATGGATACTAAACTGTATGGATATAAATTACGCGTTCTGGCATCTGGGTGACTGATTTTGTTGCCAACTAGAGGCTGTATTTTTATCAGATTTTGATCAAATATCGTATGTACACTTGTATCGTCCAAATCTGGGACGAGTTTAATTATTAGCGTCATCTTTGTATATATAGTATTCAGGCGACTGATTGGCTGATCTTGATATCATTCTAGAAAATGCATTCTGATCAGACGTTTTTTTTTATCAAAGTTGTCACGTAAGCTTTAAGTTGATCAAGATCTTTGACAAGATTTACTATGCATATTAATGAGGTATTCTAGCACCGGAATATTAATTAGGTATTCTAGCACCGGAATATAAATGAGGTATTCTGGCATCGGAATATTAATGAGGTGTTCTAGCACCGGAATATTAATGAGGTGTTCTAGCACTGGAATATTAACGAGGTGTTCTAGCACCGGAATATTAATGAGGTGTTCTAGCACCGGAATATTAATGAGGTGTTCCAGCACCGGAATATAAATGAGGTATTCTGGCATCGGAATATTCATGAGGTGTTCTAGCACCGGAATATTCATGAGGTGTTCTAGCACCGGAATATTAATGAGGTGTTCTGGCATCGGAATATTAATGAGGTGTTCTAGCACCGGAATATTAATGAGGTGTTCTAGCACCGGAATATTAACGAGGTGTTCTAGCACCGGAATATTAATGAGGTATTATAGCACCGGAATATTAATGAGGTGTTCTAGCACCAGAATATTAATGAGGTGTTCTAGCACCGGAATATTAATGAGGTGTTCTAGCACCGGAATATTAATGAGGTGATCTAGCACCGGAATATTAACGAGGTGTTCTAGCACCGGAATATTAACGAGGTATTCTGGCATCGGATTTGCTGAATTGTAACCACCTTTTTGAAATTTGTATTTCTTACATAATTGTTTTTGTTGAGATCAGACATCATATATATGCTATTATCAAATAAATCTCAGGCCATTACAAGAGGCGTCTACGCATGTTAATGAGGTGATCCGGCTTTTGAATGGTCAGGCTGATGTTACTAACCTATAGGCTGTATGTCTGAAAATAATTGAATTAAACTTCGTATGTAAGCATTTATCATCAAGAGATAAGAGGACAGTGTTCCTAATTTGATCATTATTAACACCAAGATATATTAATTAGGTTACCTGGCATATTAAATGGCCAGCTGCAGTAACATTAACCCATTGAGTTATATCACTTCCACACAGTACTCTTATTTATTCACCCTTTTCACCTATTTGACGTTTTGCAGTTATTTTGATCCACATTTTTTTTTTATATTTTAAGCGATAGCGATACAGGTATAAAAAATATGTGTAGATAATGAGAAGTTTCTCTGACTCTTTTTACGGCTAATAGTTTCAGTTTTTAACTCTTTCTAACACCCACTTGAATTTACCTTTACAAAAAGTAACAATTACCTGCCAATAGTTAAATAATCAACCATGTATTTAGTTGTTCTGGTAAAGGTAGCATTAATTATGTGTTTGGATATACAATACTAATATGGATATATCTGCTTGCTTTGAAAACTTAAATACTTGCATTCACTTTTGACTTCTTGAGTGCACTATAAATTCAAAGCATGCCTAACTATTCAAGTTTTACAATGCTATACCATAAGAATTGCACTCTTTTATGTTTATATATATTCGTACGTACGTACGTATGTATGTGCATGGATGCA
The DNA here is from genome assembly GCA_029931535.1 of Margaritifera margaritifera. Taxonomy (NCBI): domain Eukaryota; kingdom Metazoa; phylum Mollusca; class Bivalvia; order Unionida; family Margaritiferidae; genus Margaritifera; species Margaritifera margaritifera. The sequence continues at coordinate 1,360,466 of JAQPZY010001523.1, read as the reverse complement.
TACACACATACATATATGTACATACGTGTGTGTGTTTACAAAAAAAAAAAGGTACAATCCGATCCGATAATGCACATCATTATCATAAGAAACAATTAGGAGAAATGATAAAAATATTTTCGTTTGCTTTTGTTATATTTGGGCAGCTTCTCGTGGCACAGGTTACATCAGAAAACAAAAATAGGTCCGTTGTATGTATGGGTTCAAGCAAGGCTTAATGAAGAAAACGTACCAACGGAATCATAGACTGGTAGATTGGACTTATCAATTCACAGTTAAATATTTCACTTTCTAACTGGCGTGAAAGTGGGTAAATGTGAAACAAAGGTCCATTTTTCTCTTTAATTATAAAAACTTAAAATGCCCTGGCCCCTACGTCATAAAACTGTATTCGACTCCAAATTATTCGAAAATATTCGGACCAATCAAAAGGGTGTCAATTTCGATTAATGTTTCCAAGTCTTGTTACTCGCAATGTTGATTTTTTTGTGGATTTAACGCCATTTTTCACCACATGATAGATTATTCATGGCAGCCAGTATATTTTGTGGGGAAGAACCCCGGGAAGAACAACCGACCCGCGGGAGCTATTAGCAAGTTTTCTCACATACCCGCGTTGGCGCTCGAAATGTTGAGTAAAGTTTATTCTTATGGTACACTCTAACTTGTTTGCATAAATCCCTGGATTTTATTTTTTGTATTTTTCATCCTTCTTTTTTATGCAGTAAAACAAACTCTAAATTTTATCCACAAATCACAAGCTTTAGGCTTTGCGTTTTTCAAACTTCCTTATCATGCATTAGGTAGAGCATATAGAATGAAAATGATACTGCAGTATAAGGTTCCAACAGTTAAGTAGAGCATATAGAATGAAAGTGATACTACAGTATAAGGTTCCAACAGTTAAGTAGAGCATATAGAATGAAAGTGATACTACAGTATAAGGTTCCCACAGTTAAGTAGAGTATATAGAATGAAAATGATACTGCAGTATAAGGTTGCAACAGTTAAGTAGAGCATATAGAATGAAAGTGATACTGCAGTATAAGGTTCCAACAGTTAAGTAGAGCATATAGAATGAAATTGATACTGCAGTATAAGGTTCCAACAGTTAAGTAGAGCATATAGAATGAAAGTGATACTACAGTATAAGGTTCCAACAGTTAAGTAGAGTATATAGAATGAAAGTGATACTGCAGTATAAGGTTCCAACAGTTAAGTAGAGTATCACGGTTATATTATACTTCTTTAGCAATAGTCGTATTTATGTGTTTAATCGCGCATTTAAAATACATACTTTTTTGCCTGTCATATGATTTGCATATCACTTTGTAACGCTTCACGTATCTAATTCTTTGTATTAAAAAAAATCATTTCTGATGTCATAATCAGCAAAATTTAAACGAAGAATCCAGTATTAACTGCATAAGTAAAAATTTTCCTTCTTTTCTATATTTTGTGAAATTACACATTTTGTATGACATTATGCAAGTTAATAGTTTAATATTTTTTATGTATCTCGTTTCTGTGGAGATTTCAGGTATTAGGGTTAAAAGATAACGTTTCCATTTGAAACTTAGGCTCCCCTTTGTTGAGTAAGGAGAAAATAAAATATATTGAGAGTTACTGAGGAAAAACTCGTGTGTTTCTCCATGCCGTAACGAAACAGTATACGAGATAAAGCTTTTCACACCGGGATACACATTTGCTACAAGGGACTGAACATGGATCTTACGTAGAGCTGCATTGTGTAAATAAGAAGCCAAGTATGACCGACAAATGCATTTTTTAAAAATAATATAGTTTAATCGGCCTTGCTTCTTTATTACTCTTTGAAACTAAAGAGAATCACTTACGCCAATCGTAGTCCAACAGGTGCATGAAATAAAATTAGTAATGCCTCTGCCGTTATTCGCCATGTGTTTATGCAGCATGCTTATACACTGGTAAAAATTTCTAATCGGTCACCACAGTTTTACGTAATATATTCAGCTATATCAAATATTGGGAAACAAAATTTACCTTGCAAGTAGAAGAGTGTTTATTATTATGCTGAAATCTCAACAGATGAAATTAAAATATAAAGACTGCGTATGCCCCCGTCAGGGAATTTATAGCATTACTAATGTCCACCCGTATCGTAACGTCCGTACCGATTTTCATTTTTTACTCAGTGTTTTTGAAAGGACTGCATGGATTTAAACCAAATTTGGCTTTACATTAACATCACCTAGGTGAAGCACATTTTTCACCATTTTCCGACAAAATTGAATGGAGTTATGGCTCCTGTTTAACTTTAAAATTTTCTTGTTAATGACATCATATTGGCGGGGTCATCTGTGTCATGTTGATACATTTCTTTTTTATGATTTATTGCCGGGAACCCTCTTTGGAAATAAAAAGTCACAACATAAGTGAAATTCAAAATCCTGCTTTAATAACGAACATGGCCACCTTTAGCATTAATTTCGGCACGACATCTCTGGTGCATAGACTTTATCAGCTTTTCGTAATACAGCATACATCAGAAAAGAAAAACTAAGTCCATTGTATGTATGGGTTCTAGCCTGGGTTAATGAAGAAAATGTACCACCGGAATCGTAAGACTCTCGAATTGTAGTTATCGATACGTGATTGAATATTTCAGTTTCCAATTGGCGTGAAAGAGGGTAAATGTGAAATAATGACCCATTTTGTTTTAATTGTTAAAAAAAAAAAAATTAAATGCCCTGTTTATGCGATTGAACTCTAGCTTTATGCATAAATCACGACATTTTTTTTTAAAAAATATTTTCTAAACTTCCTTTTTTCATGCAGTAAGACAAACTGTAAATTTGATCCACATATCACAAAACTGAGTTTTTGCGTTTTTCCTAACTTCCTTTTAATGCATTAAATAGAGCAAAAATAATGAAAGTGATAACTGTAGTATACGGTTTCCAAAGTTAAATAAAGTATCACGATGATATTACACTTTTTCTGCAATAGTGCTTGTTTACCGTATATACTCGCTTATAAGTTAGACCAGATCTGTCGTCGCATAATGCACATTTAAACTGCATATTTTTCATTGTCATATGATTTTGCGTATCAGTTTGTAACGGTTTACATATCTGATGATATTCTGTATTAAAGGAAAATACATAATTTCTGATCCTATATTCAACAGAATGAGAAGGAACAAATCCAGTATTAACTGCATTGTTTGTTCTACTGATTACTGCTAACAAACTGCAGAGACCCAGATGTGGGTCTGTGCAGTTTGCAGTTGGACTCGACTTAAAAGCGAGTATATATAGTATATGCGCCTGGATCATCTTGCTATAATCAATGCAACAAGTGGTCATAGATGTTATTAGAGGCTGGAAAAAGAATTTCACTGATGTTGTGGCTTTTTCCACTGAATGTACCTGGAGATAAGTTGTCAAATAATCTTTTTTCTTTTTTTTTCTTTTTTTTGGGTGGGGGTCATCTTTTGAAACTTTATCATTATAACGAACATATCCTTTTCTGCTACCAGCGTGAAATCAAATTCACGTACATTGGATATTACTGGAAATATCGTGTAAAATTGTGGTGACCAGTTAGAGATATCGTGTAAAATTGTGGTGACCAGTTAGAGATATCGTGTAAAATTGCGATAACCAGTTAGAAAATGTTGCCCAGTTTATTTTTGTGTATGTTTTTCATCACCGAATTGACAAAAATACATCTTATATTTTTAAACGGATAAAAACTTACTCTAATCGCAACAACAACAACAACAAAAAAAAAAAAAAAAAAGAAAACCTAAGTTGCCATGCATTAAATATCTCGAAAATTTATTTTTCAGTTTCTATGTGCTTCATAATTCGGGAGAAAATTTATGTTTTCTTCTCAATGTTAGACCGAATTTTCTGTATCATGCTTTTTTCTTCATTATCAGTTGGCTTGGCTATTCATATCAGAAAAGTAACGACACGTAAATATATACTTAGTATTGTCCTATTTTTACAATATTCGTTGAATCGTGTAAAACTGTCAATCACTGCCATTATGATTTTAACTGGTTGGAAGGAAAATGAGTCAATTCAGTATTATTTGTTTTTCAAAGGAATCTCTGCTTTTTATCATAAAGATTTCCGTGATGTCTGGATTTACATAGTATATCCATTCTACATGTTGCCATTGATACTCAAAGCGGCAATTTAGATATCTTTCTACCATAAGTACTCGTTTATAAGTGGAGTCCAACTGCAAACAACATAGACCCTGATCTGCCTTTGCATAATGCGCCAGCAGATCAGGGTATATGTTGTTTGCTCTACTGATTATTCCTAACAAACTACATTGATCCAGATCTGCGGCGCATTATGCAACGGCAGACCTGGGTCTGTGCAGTTTGCAGTTGGACTCTACTTATAAGCGAGTATCGGTGGTGTTTCATGAGTAAAATAATGGCGAGGAACTGCCCCAGTTTTACTGTGTATGACATCAATTTTCCCCTCTAGCTGTATATTTGTTCTGTGTCTTCTTCGTGTCGACGTTCTTTGTTAGAGTATATTTTTTCCTTTTTCTGAGCTATAAGATTGCGGGGGAGGGGGGTCTTTATTTACAATGCATACTCTACATTAATGTACACTAATATGTTTGAGACAGTTCTTACATCTGGGTATTTTGAGGGTGATCCGCCATTCGATCAAGGTGAAAACCCACGATCTTTATACCATTCATCAAGTGTAGCATCAGTATAAAACATATTCTATCATAAAAGGCTGTCAAAATATTTAAAAAATGCACTTTTCTAAAATTGTCAACATCAATGTGAAAAGGACAGTGATAACATTTTAATTTTGTCCAGGCGTGCAGGGTAAAAAGCTTATCTGATATATATATATATATATATATATATATATATATATATATATATATATATATATATATATATATATATATATATATATATATATATATATATATATATAAGCACACACACACACACTTTGTGCCTCACTATCATATTATTCTACACCAGTATTCTAGTCCATTCATATCAACATGATGCCGACACATATATGCTTATATTATTTTATTAAGTTCATGGAACTTCAGTCTGACCCCTTGGCCTTGTATAATAATGTCAATAAAATATATTTAAACAAAAAAACAACCAAGTTATTCACCGCATCGAATGTTGTGGTCTTTAGCCGGGAAAATGACAGTTATAATGCAGTATTTCATGAACAAATAACCATTAGATAATGTGTATCATGTGTGTTTCAAGTCCATTTATGAGGTCTTTCGCACGGGGGAGAAACCTGTTGGAGGAGGCCGATGAGGAAGAAGCAGAGGATTCATTCTTTTAGGACTTCATTGAGGTTTTCAATTGAGAAAAATTGTGGAATGTGGGTTTCATTCACTTCTGCACATTGAATTTATGGTAAAGTAATACTTGTATAAAGAATAATAACAAGAAAGCCAGTAGCCACATTCGTATACACAATATACGTGATCCAGACAAAACAGCAGTTGGAACATCTCGCGTGTATTCCATATTCACAAACAAGCCATGTCGGAGGTAACTGAAAGCCATGTCGGACAGTTGGAATACATGGAATAAGTTCGTATCTTGTTGTGTCATGCTTTCATGCGAGGTGTTCCGATTGTTATGGCTTATATTTCACTGAGTGCTAAAATCAGACATGAAAGTTATCCATCGTTAAAAACAGAACGAACAAAAAAAAAAAAAAAAAGGAAAAAAAAAGAGGAAAAACTGCAATTATCACCGTGCTTGTTTACAGGTGACTTTTCATTCTGGTCCTAAAGCATAGAAATTTCGCAACTCTCTTGCAAACTTAGTCTTTTGCATATCATCAAAGGATATTTTCTAATTTTAATGCACATGTTCAGTACCAAAATTACTTGACCATATGTTTTGGCAATCAAAGGGGTCCATAGTTGGAAGTATTATCTACTATGATTTTCCGGCACCTTTTCACACAATACTGCGCCACTATTTGAAAGGATTTGAAAAGTTTTTGAGCACATTTTGTAATATGGTATCGGTTGCACCACAAATGTTGGTACTTTCGGGACACCGTTCAATGAGTGTTCTTTTGAATCGGTAGTGTTTTCAAAATATGAACACTGACCTCGTGTGCACTGCCGAATTTTGTTTTCCTTTTTAAAACTCCACATTTAATTGAAACATTAACAAATTTCCACTTCTAAAATCGTTCTTACAGGCCAGTGACCGTCGGTTATGATAACATTTATTTATTTCAACTTGCACCTTGACGTTTAAATTCTTGTTTGAGTTCCTCCTTATGAAATTTTCTCCCACATTTTATAATAACATATTTTCATTTACTTCCCATAGCAATTAACGTTTCTTCATAAATCTGGATCAGAACATGAATTTAACATGATATTTTCAAGTGACGACCTTTCGAACCCATTATTTGTATACATGACCAAAGCAATCCCAGCATCCTTTTCTATTCTCGCTTGGAATACATGATAAATGTTACCTTCATTTGATACGACCCTTTAATACAATTTTTTGACAGTAGCGTATCGAAGATCGACAGCTGGCAAATATTGCCTGAATATATTAGCATCACAGTAACCTAGGCACGTGATTTCCAGTTTTATAATGGCATTGTGCACTCATAATAATCCACTAAAAATCACAAACTTTTGACGAGCATAACAATTTCCCGTATTTTGCAAAGAAAACAAACACACGAAAATATTCACGGTGAAGAATATAATGCATTATAGGACATAACTGGTCGATTATTTATTCGCGAAGATTGTATGTCGCAAAATTTACACTTAATGTACTAGATTCGCGAAGATTGTATGTCGCAAAATTTACACTGAATGTACTAGATTCACGAAGATTGTATGTCGCAAAATTTACACTGAATGTACTAGATTCGCGAAAGTTTTGTGACGCAACAAGTTTGTGTCTGATTTTTGTCAGCAATTTTGTACGTAACAATTGAATAAGTGTCGCTTTCTTTGCCTTTTATACCTAATTGATATTTGTTTAATGTGCTAGATGGAAGACCATTGTCTATATATTTAAAATTCGAAACTATCTTACTATCAACTCTTACTATCACATCAACTCTTACTATCACATCAACTCTTACTAACATGCTGCTGTTCATTTATGGGTGATGGTTTACATCTGTACATGTGTATATAGCGCTGGGACGGTGTAATGCCTTTTAAAGACCAACCATTAAATGGGGGGGGGGGGGCCTTGGGATTTTTTTCCTCACCAGGATATATATATATATATATATATATATATATATATATATATATATATATATTACTCAAAAAAATAATTTTTTTTTTACTAAAGTGTGTACTAAAATAAGGTCTTTTCTTCTACAAATCACAGCTAGAGTATTTTTTCTCAAGCTATTTTGTTTTCAAAAGAATCCCAATCCTACCCTACAAAATTAAATGGTCGGTCTCTTATGTTGTCATGATGGTGCAAATGCAATTGTATGGCTAGATCATTCCCGTAATCAGAGAATAACCTGGTGTATTTTCGTAGATCGAAGCATCGTTCGGCGCTGTTTTGTTCACCATAGTAGTAGGTATGGTAGAGTTATCTTTCCTAGAAATAGTTTTGAATATGGTGAAATGCACTCCACGAGTTTATTTTAGGTTCTGACGGAAATGGCCGAGCGGTATTCCGATTTCTGTTTTCGGTTATGGAAATACCTGAAAATTTGCGATTGGTGAAAGGGTTTGTCTTCCCGATCCTACATTTGGCTTAAAGCCCGAAGCCCAACCCGGTTTTTAGCTCACTAGACCGTAAAGCCAAGTGAGGTTATGGTATAGACCTGCGTCCGTCGTCCGTCCGTCAACAATTATTGCTTGTTACCACTCTGGAGCCATATTTCTGATCATATATAGATCAAACTTAGAATATTGACTTATATCATCAAGATCTCAGACAAGTTCGATAATGAGCGAGATCCATGTATATTAATGATGTAAGCCTGCGTCTGATTGGCTAAACGTGTTACTTCTCTTTATGCCATATTTTGATCCGATTTAGACCAAAACTGGAATAGAGGTGTATATCATCAAGGTCTGGGACGAGTTCGATAATGAGCGAGGTCCACATATAATAATGAAATGATCTTGCATCTGCTTGTCTCAGCTTATTACCACTCTGGAGGTCATATTTCTGATCCGATTTTGATCAAACTTGGAATAATGGCTGATATCCTCAAGACTTTGGATGAATTTGATTAAGAGCGAAATTCACCTATAATAATGAAGTGATCTTGCATTTGATTGGTTGAGATTGTTATCACCCTTGAGATCATATTTCTGGTCGGTTTTGATTAAAGACAAGTAGGTTATTTAATGCCGAGGCCATTGGTGTAAAGTGCCTAGCCCAAGGACACATCACGGTAGCCGACCTAGGCTGATCCAATGGCAGGTTTGAACCCAAACCCTTTCGGTCACAAGTCCGGCAAGCTAAACACTGAGGTACCGCGGTTCTTGCCTACATTAGTCGTCTCTTACGACATGCAGGAGGGTGCATCAGGCCAAGTGTACATCCCAGAGCCCGCAGGGGGCTTAAAGTGCATGTTATTAATTCAGATAAGGAATGAAGTCGACAATAATTTCACTCCTTATGATCACTAGTCTGTATAGACGGTACATGATGATCAACAGAAATGAAAAATACATGTCACTGGTCGAACTGAGCAGGTGGTCGCTATATGTAGGCAAATTATAAAGCTAATTTGAGGGTACTTAAAAAGTGTCGCCTCAGTGGGCAGGTGATATTCAAGTGGTCGCTAGACCAGATTTTACTGTATTTTCAAGTTTGAGAATTGTTAAAGTCAATGACAGTTTTCAAACAGAAATGGGCGAAACGGAGAGTTTCTCAAATTGGAATAAGTAATGAATCGTAGCTCTCTCGTGTGAAAGATAAATAATAATTGCAAATTTCATTTAGTTTTTCCATACAGATTAGAAGTCAATATCGGTGCTGATAGTATTTGGTCGTAACACCTAGGACCAGTTTAGATTCAGATCTGCCATGGCAAAATACTCCAACCTATCCGGGTCAACGCTGTTTGTTCTACTTATTGTATCTGTATTATGCGCTGGTAGATCTGGTTCTACACTGCTTGCAGTTCAGTGTGTGCCGTACACTGGAAAATATATTTTATCTGTTAAATGCAGAGTCCTTATTTCAGTCAACCAGGACTTGTGTTTATGTTCAGATTGATATAGGAAGCAAAACAGTACTATAATTCAAATATAGATCTTTGAAGGAGAGAATTTGTTTTTAGTGACATTTTACTTTGTTAAGTATCACTGTTTTGTGGGCGAAGCTTTCTCTGATGCAATTTTAAGATTTCACTATTTAAATGTTATACTAGGATATGTTCATTTAAATCAATCAAGTCAACGTATTGCAGCGGCACCTTTGTTGATTTTTTTTTTCTTTTTTTCTTTTTTCTTTTCTCTCCAGGATTATAGCTTCCAGCTCTAAGCCAAGGAAGTTTATTGATTTATTTTGGTGTAACAATGTTACATATGTGTAGTGACAAACAGTGCGGCAGGCACAATACATTATTCCTTAAACCCTTACTTTTCTTTTATCACACACACACACACACACACATACATATATACACATACATATATATAATCCCGTTTTATTATCGTTTTTAGCAAGAGATTAGTGGGGTTTAAGTAATAAATTATCATAAATTATCAAATGTAAAATATGTGTACCTCATACAGCTATGTGAAACTCTTCAAAAAGTCCTTGAATTTCACGAGTTAGTTTCCGCATAGACGCCAAGAAACGTCGTAAAGTAATCTATTTATTTGTCTGGTCATCTCATCGGGTTATCAACCATGTGTAATCACCATAAAGTCTCTGCTTGCTTTCATTTAATTCTTAAATAAAATCAAACACAATTATATTTATCATGATCATGCCAGATGTATAGATTGTTCAGCGATTGACTTTTTGAACAAATAATTGATTTACATTGATTAATCGATACCTTGATAATTTATTATGATTAATTGATTGATTTTTTTTAAATATTTATTTTCTTTGCAGATGGGACACCAAAACTCACATAACACAAGGCATGATTAAAACAGAATAAAGCGGCAATCCTAATGGATTCCGTGGGACAATCACTGATCGGTGTCTGGCTGGGAAAATCAATATACATTTAGGTCCTGACTGGTGTAAAAACATTTAATATACACAACTATTATTTTTCATTGACCCCATTTTTGTATTGGATACACCAGTTCATTGTGGGAATGGAAGAAGTACTCGCCGTCTTATTAGACTTAATCGCACTCGGAGAACGGAGGGACTTCAACAGAGCTTTCCTTGAGATAGAGTAGTGATAAAATGAAAATATGAATACTGTCTAAATGTCATTGGAAATCTTTACCTTTGCAATGGCCCCAATATGAACACTGTCTAAATATCATTCGAGATCTTTACCTTTGCAATGGCTCTAAATGCATCAGCTGGATGGTTAGATCGTATTTTTGGAAAGTCCCAGGTTAAAAACAAAAGTTCACATTTGGCTAAATGAAGGGACCAAACCAGCAGAAAGAGGATTTTAATGTCAGTATAGAGAATACTTCGGAAATCCCAGTGATAAATCTGTATTACGCGTAGGCAATTTATATTTCATTGGAATACGTAAGAAAAGGTTACGTTATGTGAGGAAACTCCAGTTGTTACCATTAGTTTACTTGCTTCTTCACTACCATCTGCATATTGTTGTTGTTATTATTATTATTATTATTATTATTATTATTATTATTATTATTATTATTATTATTATTATATTGTAATTGTTATCCTGTATTAAATACTTTTGAAGATCAATTTGGTAAAGTAGAAGTTATTATTACTTGACAATGAAAATAGGGTTCCATCCACATTTAAACAGACAAAGCCGTGGTATCTTTCTTTAGATCTACTTGTTATTTCTCTCTACTTCTGATATTTTACTTTATGAAAATATAAAATTTTCTACAATTATTTTTAGCTCTACTGGTCATAGACCAGACGAGCTAATGGGATAGTTTTTCGTCCGTCGTCCGTCCGTACGTTATCACAGGTTTGTTATCGCTACTCCTCCTAAACTAATTGGAGGATTGCCATGAAACTTTACACACATATTCATCCCATGGCTCTAGTTGGTCCTAAATGAAATTGGTGTCGCTCAGACATCCAATATGGCCGCCACATCAGCCATGTTGAAAATCTTGTTATCGGTACTCCTCTTGACAGGATGGTCATATCAACATGGGGTATTCATTAAAAGACATGATGTCTCGTTGGTTCTAAATGAAAATGGTGCGTATCTGACATCCAGTATGGCCGCCATGGCAGCCATGTTGAAAGTTTTGTTATCGCTACTGACGTGTGGTTTTCACAAGAAGACTTCTTATGATGTCTAATTGATCCTGAATGGAAATGGTGACGGTCTGATGTCTAATATGGCCGCCACAGCGGCCATCCTGAGAATCTTTTTATCTCTACTCCTCCTGAATGGATATTCATATCAACATGGGGTTTTCACTGAAAGACTTCTTATGATCTTAAATGAAAAATGGTGCCGCTCACACATCCAATATGGCTGCCACTGCTGCCATCTTGAGAATGTTCTTATCACTGCTCGTCTTGAATGGATGGTCCTATCAACATGTGGATTTTACTAAATTACTTCTTATGATGTCTAGTTGGTCCTAAATGAAAATGGTGCCGCTGAGGTATAAAATATGGCCACACCACAGTGGCCATCTTAAAAACCTTGTTATCACTACTTCTCCTGAATAAATGATCATATCAGCATGGGGTTTTCACTGAAAGACTTCTTATGATGTCTAGTTGGTCCTAAATGAAAATGTTGCCAATCTGACCGCAAAAATGTCTGCCACAATAGCCATCTTGAAAATCTTATTATCGCTACTTCTCCTAGATGGCTGGCCATATCGACTTTGTGCTTTCACCAGAAGACTTCTTGTGATGTATAGTTGGTCCTAAATGGAAATATCCAATGTGGCAACCATGGCAGCCATCTTGAAAATCTTGATGTTGTTACTCCTACCCAGAAGACTTCGTATAATATCTTGTTGATCCTAAATTAAAATGGTTCTGATCTGACGTCTAATATAGCCACCATGGTGGCCATCTTACTTGTTATCGCTACTCCTCTTCAATGGAAAGTCATTTTGATATGGTGTTTTCATCAGAAGTGTTCTTATGGTGTCTAGTTAGTCCTAAATAAAAATTATGCAAATTGACCCTCAATACGACCACCATGGTGGCCATCTTGAAAATGTTGTTATCTTTACTCCTCTCAAATGGATTGTTATATCAATATGGGGTTTTCACCAGTAGACTTCTTATGATACATACTTGCTCCTAAATGAAAATGGTGCCATTCGTTTATCCAATATGGGTGCCACGACGGCTGTATTGAAAATCTTGCTGTCGCTACTCCCGCTGAATAGATGGTAAAATTGACATGGGGTTTTCACTAAAAGACTTCTAATGATGTCTACTTGGTCCTATGTGAAAATGGTGCCAATCTGACATCCAATATGTCCACCACAGCAGCTAATTTGAAAATCGTGTTATCGCTGAAGAATAACAGAGATGTTTTCAACACTCAGCAGGTAAAAGGACTAAATGGTCTTTTCTTGAATTCCTGAAAATTCTTGTTACCCAGTAGAGCGTCAGTCCTTTCGAGGGGCTCTTGTTTATAGAGAAATTGTCCTGAAAAATGAATAATGAGCAACAAATATTTCATTTTAATTGATAATTGCAATGAAAGAAATGGGGCGACGGTTACAGAATTAAGAGTTCTTATGGTTATGTCGGCATAACAAAATTTAATTTAAAGGTTAAAAAACTGCATCAACGATTGACTTACTATAAATACAGTTTCTTACTTTCAACAGTTTGATTTAATTTAATTCGTAAAATCAACGAATGTACAGTTATCCCCTCGTATTGTTTTTTTTTTTTGTGTGTTATTTTATTTAATTAATTTATTTATTTTTATTTTTATTTTTGTGTATTATTTTATTTATTTATTTATTTTTTTGTAGATATATCCTTGTAGATGTATCCTTGTAGAACAAACAAGAAAACAAAACAATGTTAGCATGGAGGTCATTCCAAAAAAGTAAAAGGACAGTCTCAAAAACTGCATGTCATTGTCTCTTTATCATATATTTACCAATCTCGTCACAACTTAGATTGTATTTTCCCAGGAGAACATAACAAATATGGAACTAAAACAGTTATGCAAATATTAAATATTAATAGATTATACATTCTTAAGCATTTCCTGGTTTGGACGAGGTAAATATACTAAATACTAGATGAGAGAATGTGACCAATACAGCTGGTTTAATGTGACCAATACAGCTGGTTTAATGTGATCAATACAGCTGGTTTAATGTGACCAATACAGCTGGTTTAATGTGACCAATACAGTTGGTTTAAAAGTGAAAATGTTCCATGTAGTTCTAGATTACTTTCCATAAATGTTATTTATTTACATTTTAATTTTAATCTTCGCAATGATTGTGCGATATCCGTTGCAATCTATAAGCGTGCAATCAACGTACCGGAAGACATGCTTTAGTCCCAGGTTGAATTCAATTACAAGTTGTATGTTGTAGATGTAAAGAAATTCACTTAGAAGTTGATTTTGTAAATCTTTTCAATCTTACCGTTGTTTCAAGATAATTTGTGTAATAGAGATGACCTCCTTGCTACTAGAATCTTGACTACTAGTATTTATTTTTGTTGTTAGCGATATAAACTATGATTAGATCAAATGTAATATGTCAGGCCGATGATAGATAAAGGAAATTATTAGTGAACAGATTTAGTTCCGGAGGAACACTGTGTCTGCAAATAGTAAAAACTCAAAGTAATCATTGACGACTGAGTACAGTTTAGAGAAGTAACATTGTTTTAGTATGAGCTGCATTTATATCATACTTTTCATGCAGTACATTCTAAATTTGTTGGTCCTTTGTTTTACTTGCTACATATTACCTTGTTTGCTGTTGAAATTATGATGCTCGGATAGAGACTGTTTCAATTATCTGTGATATGTACTATTATAAATTATCATTCCTTTTGGGGGCTTCGTTGGAACACATATTTGAATGTTTTGCTTTTATTTGAGTTACGATATTCATTTTAAATTATTTTCATATTTTCATCTCAATTTTTTGTGACATTGTAAAAGTCAGATTTACATATCGAATTATATTTGAAAATGATGTGAAATATGATCGACAGTATGTTTTCAGTAGTAATAGCTGTGTTATTGTTTCATCCCAATCCAAATAGATTCTTGTTATAGTTGATATGTAATCACTGCATTGTTGCGAGAATATTTTCTTGTACTTAATGCATTATTTATGACATGGAGATTATGCATGTTAGAGTTAAATATGCACGAAAAGACAAGCTAAATAAAAACAAATCGTTCTTTTTATTTATTTGTTTGCTTGCTGACGAAAATTTCATTTCAAAATTGGATCGTTACGAAAATGAACCCATTAAATATTCGCATGCCATATATCATCCTATCTACAAATGATACTACCATATATTTAGATATTAATTTAATTACATATTAATAATAATAATAATAATAATAATAATAACTTTATTTAGAGAAGGTAACTCAATTAGACACAGGAACTAATTTATCACGATGCGCTCTATTATGTAAAATATACGCAGTATATATAGCACAAAATGATAAATTTGGCGTAGCACTAAGTATTGAATTATTCGAAAAATCATACAAACTATTTATCTATCGATCTGTTTGATTATCTACTTGTCTTTCTAGTTGTATATGTGATTCATTAAATACTTAGCCCGAAACGAATGAATTTCATGGGTTTTGTTCTGATAAAAGTCCCCAAGTACATTTTCGTACATTTATTAACAGTACAGTTGGCTTCCTTGTTGTGAAAACAATGTACAAACACGTTTGGAATAAGTTGGCAGCAGTTGTGTTCTACGGAAGCCCTGAAGTGACACACTTCACATTCTTTTTAATCCGAGATCTCGGTTTACAAATCTTAAATCTCTATTTACTAGTCCTAGATTCTTAAACAAAATGTATCACTGATTGTTTTTCTTCAGATTACAAATAAAAATATCGACAAAAAACCACTGTAAATTGTATTTGGACATATTTTATATAAATAACTCATAAAAAGCCTTTTGAAGGTGTTAAATGTGTGTATGTGGATAATCTTCATAAAGTGTACTAACAAATGACCATTTTTAATTTGGAAATGAGCAAATTACATCGATTTAACTTAAAAGGTAAAAGCTGGTAAATAAGCACTTTATATGGATTACTTTTAGTTACGTTTGAGTCGGGATTTACATTGTACAGGCGGACATACATACATACATGCATACATACATACATACATACATACATACATACATACATACATACATACATACATACATACATACATACATACATACATACATACATACATACATACACATGCACACATATACATACATATATACACAGATGAAACATGGGCAGATAGGTTGGTTGGTAATTAGTAGGTGTACATGCAGTGTCGTACCTAGCCTCCATTAGGAGAGGTGTGAATCCTTCAATAAAAGAAAGAAGTTAAGAATTTATTTTGGTTTAGTGTTTGACGACACAGCAGCAGATGAAGGTTATTTAGTGACAAGGCAATTGGAGTAAAGTGCCTTGCCTAGAGACGCGCCGCGGTAGCCGACCCGATCTGATTCCACGATAGGATTCAAACCAGCACCCTTTAGGTCACGCGTTCACCATGCTAACCACTGAATCAGATATTATTGTTGGAGGGGTTCGTATTTGATAAACGAAAAATGAAACTGCGAGCAAATTTTTAAATAAAAACGAAAGATTTTTGAACAGATAATAGAGAGAAAGACTAATTATTCATGTCAAACCTATTTGTTTTCAGTGAGTAAACTTTCTACCTTTACATCAAGAACTTGAGGCGCGGGAGGGGCGGGGAGATACCTTTACACCAAGAACTTGAGACTGGGGGAAGGGGAGGGGAGATACCTTTACATCAATAACTTGAGGTGGAGGAGGTGGCGGGGAGATACCTTTACATCAAGAACTTGAGGCGGGGGAGGGGGAGGGGAAATACCTTTACATCAACAACTTAAGAGGCAGATATATATTCCTAAATAAGTCTCCTTCACTTAGATCTTTGTACGAAACAAAAAGATATCTTGTTACTGAATAATAGGTAATAATATGTTTTCCCGGATGCCCCAGATTTTGCCGCACAATAGTATACAACTCCGGTCAACAGGTGGATCGTACATTGATGCCATCACAGATTTAGAGGGAAACTTTAAGGGTATTCCCCTTGGCTTCTTGTGGAGTTATATTGGGAACGACCTTGGTAATGCTCAAATAAGTGAATTAATATGTGACTAACGGCAGTGTATATTGTCTTAGCCCTACAATTGAAATTCCCATTTATCTAGTTCTCATTTTTCTTGTGGATTTTTATGTCTAGTATGAGAAAGATATATAAGAAGAGAAAACAAACACAAGATAGCAAATTAAATCAATATATATATATATATATATATATATATATATATATATATATATATATATATATATATATATATATATATATAAACTTGATAGTACTATGCAGTCATATTTCCACAAGTTAATATATCAGTTAGAGTATGCACTAATCTTTGAACATGAGTTTATGATATCTCTTCTTTTTTTAAACCTAACATGCATGTAATTCTTCCACTGAGGATTTTAGAAGGTGACTGTTCATTGATTTTTACGATAGGTAACTCTCTCTCTCTCTCTCTCTCTCTCTCTCTCTCTCTCTCTCTCTCTCTCTCTCTCTCTCTCTCTCTCTCTCCACTGACAAATGTATAGTTTTTGCGGCAAGAAAAACACCTCGCCCCACCATGACAAACTGTACAAGTATACAGCAAAACGTCCATTATACGCTCGTCACTTTTCCGGACTTTTAGAACTTGCGGATCAAACAAAGTGTCTTCCGAATACACTTCCTATTCTGTATAAATGAATAAGTTATCCGCAAAAAAAAAAAACATGTCTCCTGGTGGTCTGGATAATCGACGTTTTACTGTATTATAATCTCTCTTTATCTGTTTTTGTCTCTTTCTAACTTTAGATCTCTCTTTGGATGGATGAATTGAATTAGATTGGACGGAATGACGGTTGGATCAGTTGATGTAATAAATGTGTTTGCTTTTTAAGGTACACGAACATACATTTAATACTATGAAATGCAGAGGGAGAAGTTGGCCGTTAACAAAATCCGAGCTCATCTGATAAGGTTCTATAAGATGATTGCTTTAGAGAGTACATGTATGCGAACTCGCACTCGCTCAACCATCGCGGCTTCTTTATATAAAATATGCTGTAAATGCACGTCAGGACCTATTTGTATCCGCCCCGATTTAATTTACATTCAATTTATATTTGTATAGTCATGTAACAGTAACGTGCATTCCATATGTTAACACTAGGATGAAAAGCTATATGCACACCTGGGGTATGTTTTGGGGCTTTTGACCAGAAATATGGTTTTGACCTAAATCACCACTCAGATGTTTTGCTGACTTTGATTCTGTTGAATCACATATATAATATCATTTCTTTCAATCATAACCAACGTTAACAACGCACCCAAACCACAAATTAAAGGTGAACCAGTTTCTGGTCACAGTGCCAAAACACACACCTGAATATACACGGTAGACGCTGTCACAAGACATCGAAGGAGGAAAAGGTAAAGAAGACAACGGAAAGGAAGAAGACGACGAAGGGAATGAGAGAAAAGACGCATAAAAAGAAGACGCAAACGCATGGGAAAAGCTTTGGGGAATCGACAGGATGAAAGAATACAAATAAGTCCTTATAAGGGCTGATACAATGAAAAGGACATGTTGCCATCCCCCAAAATCAGAAGGATAAAAGTGCCCTAAACAGGACCTAAGTCACAAATACGTATGTATGTAAACACATGTAGCATACACATAACACAAAAACTAACACATCTATCTCTCTCTCTAGCTATATATATAGCATACACACAGCACAAACATACATGTATATATACAAATAGCATACACATATGCATACATACAAGAAAACGTACAAAAAGCATCTTTTCTTTCTCGTATCTTTATAACATACACATTGCACGCCTTCTCACGGAAGTCCCCACATACCATATACATAAGTAAACATACATAAAAAAAATAATAGAACACACGCATATAGCACCACAAACATTTACATAATCTTCTCTCTCTCTATCTCTCTCTCTTTCTCTCTCTCTCTATCTATCTATCTATCTATCTATCTATCTATCTATCTATCTATCTATCTATCTATCTATCTGCCTGTCTGTCTGTCTATCTATCTACATTGGACTTTCAATCCGACCCCTGAAAGCCCACTTCATGCTAAAACTGAGTAGCCCGGAAAAAAACCTGACTGGCATGCTGATGTATTATTGAACTCTGTCTGATACGGCGACCACGAAGCCCAGATTAAGATCACTAAAATAAATTGGCAACTTCGAGCCACTCCCTTTTGGTACACGTTTTCTGAAAACAAACAAGTACGCTCAGTACACCAATTTTGACCAAAAATAAAAATCTATTAATGTAGGAAAATTCAAACCCATAAACATTTGATTCAGATATGTGACTATCACATCTTTGTCACTATTTTTAGAAACCACCCGCAAGAAATAAACAACTGGGCATAGCTTTGATCAAATCTAATAATGTGATCAAATCTAATAAGGTGACATCTTGCAGAGTAGAAGGAGACGGACAGACAGCATGCAGTAGGCAGATTTGGCACCAAACGACCGCGGATTGCTTGGGGTAGGGCCAGAGAAAGTGTCCACAATACCAAAATTAAGAAGTGCGCAAATTTGCAGTAGTCACACATGGCAGATTCTGCCGATAAGAGACTTCTATTCTAATTAAGGAAGTTCAATGGTAGTAGAATAAGTTAGTGTATATTCTCGCACGAGAGACTTTGGGTCAAAATATTTACATATGGGATTGGTTGGAATGCACATGGAATCGAAAGCAAGCCATGAGTCATCGGAGTTTTCAGAAAATTTCATGTTTTCTCAAAGCATTGACATTCTTTCCATCTTTGCCCTCAGTCCTATGCATTGGCGTAACTACCGCCCCCGCAATGCGGGGAGGGGTGGGATGCCGCATAAGGAGCTTTACATTAATTTAATGGGGGCCCACTCTAAATGGTTGTGGGGGTGGGGATGGGGGCCACAATTTGGAGCTACGCCACTGGTCCTATGTCACATACATTCTTTCATCATTATCTGCTATTTCTGAAGGTTATCATGCAGCTGTGTCAGTGTTACAAATATCTCACCTTTGTACGTCTGGAAAATGTAAGGAATCTTGTTATTATTCTGTTATTGTTGTGTTGTTGTTTTTTTTTCCAGAGCATTTCGAGCATAACTAAAAGTTTAGGTATATCTGCCAGTGTTTAGTGGTGATACCATCTTGGTTCCAATAAATGATTTTACCTGAAAACATGACGACATTATTTATGGAAATTAACAAATGCTAAATCTCACTATATTTTGTCTCGCAGGATAATTCACTTTACTACAATTGCAGGGGCACTTTATAACCTTTCATGCACTGATTTGCAGTTAAAATCAAATCAATCAATCAATATATCCTTTCATTTGAATGCCCTACCTTTGTTTTTAAATAATAATGAAAGATCACTTAATCCCCTGGGCTGGTGATTAAGAGGTATTCTACCATTGCAGAAATTACACTGCACGGCTTAATTCCCTAGACAAGTGCTAATATATATATATATATATATATATATATATATATATATATATATATATATATATATATATATATATATGCTGAGTTACATGTGTATGAAATCATTGAAAGGGAACGACTCATTTTCACAAAACTCGCATTCTGTGCAACTTTCTAATAGTGGGATTGAGTAAGAATACAAAGTGCTAACTTTCCTCCAAACACGCTTTCCTAATAACTTATGGTTGTATATTTATGTCAGTACTACGGTTGCTAAAGGCCCATATAGTTTTGCAGATTAACCACTTTTTTGTAACGCTGATTCATGCATTTAATTATGGCTTTAATATGCGGTTACCTTACTTCAAATCTGTATACATCTCAGGTTAGAGACTGAGAGCATGGTTGAAATTTTAGAAATGAAATATCACAAGAGTGATGGGTCAGAACTGTATTAAATTTGCACCATTTGCTACTACTCTGCGGACAGTGGCGTAACTTCAAATTGTGCGCTCCCCCCCCCCCCCCCCGCAAACATTTAGATTGGACCCCCATCAAATTAATGTAAAGCAGGATTTTGGTCCCCTTCCTTGAGCCCCCCTCCCGCATTGCGGGGGATGCGGGGGCGGTAGTTACGCCACTGTCTGCTGATAATTACACAAAGTGTCCACCTTGCAATGATGAATTGTCCTCGTATATTTTCTAGTACATAATTTTACTTCAATCATTTTCTACTCAACACTGTGGAGGGGAACATATAGTGTTGCTTATGTCCATACATACGGTATGTCCACTGATAGGTCAAGATATTCGTTTTATCTAAATAACTGTTAAAGGACTTCATGGATTTAAACCTGGTACGAGGCTGAATATTAAGACGAACAAGATCAAGTTTGATTTGCACCTTTTCCATCATAATTTAACTGAGATATGGTTTGGTTTGGTTTGGTGTTCTACGGCACATCAACAAACGTAAGGTATTTAGTGCTGAGTCAGTTGGAGTAAAGTGCCTTGCCCATGGACGTAAATGTACCACGGTCCAATGGATTCGAAATCTCATCCTTTCGGTCACACATGGAGGTACATGTACCACAGTCCAATGGATTCGAAATCTCACCCTTTCGGTCACAATGGATTCAAAATATCACCCTTTCGGTCACAAGTCACAATGGATTCGAAATATCACCCTTTCGGTCACAGGTCACAATGGATTCGAAATCTCACCCTTTCGGTCACAAGTCACAATGGATTTGAAATCTCACCCTTTCGGTCACAAGTTCGGCACGCTAGCCAATGAGAAACCGCAGCTCCTGCCTCCATTAGTCGCCGCCTGCGACATGCGAGAGGGTGCATCTGGCTCATTTTACATCGCCGATCCCGCAAGGGGGATGAAATATGGACCCCTATATAGCTTGGATGTTTACGATTCTAATACGAATATCATGTCCACTCAATGACGCTTTGAAGGACTCCTTTGAAGTATACTAAATATAGTAAAGACGTTGACTGTAAGAAAAGTGAAAATTCCCGTTTATTTGTTTTTGTTGTAATTGTTGTTGTTGTTGTTGTTTGTTTTTTGTTTTTTTTTTTTTTTTTGGGGGGGTGTGTTATTTTTTCCCAATGAAAATTTGACCGAGTTATGGCTCCTGTTTGACTAAGAAGTTTCCCTAACATCTGGAACCTATTTATTTTGTTTTTAGTTATATCTTATCAACGGAACATCACTTTATCTTGATACATTTATAGTTATAAAATTTAATTAGTCTGGCTGTGATTTTCAAAAAGCTTCATAAATTGTAATTGATCTATCAATTATATTCCTTCCGTTCATTGGCATTTCAATATCCATGAAAATAACCATTTGCTTGTGACCAATAAATACGACCTGAAAATAAGTACTTTAAAAAATGTTGATAATTTTCATAAATTATGCGAAAACGGACAAATTGCTAAAGTTTGACTTGGCATGTGGCACAGAAAGCCTAAAAAGAAAACTACCTACATTTCAGAGACTCAAAAACAAGTGGTAAATAAATAAATAAATAAATAAATAAATAAATTTCTGCACAACCTATAATACTTCCAGGAAATGAAGTTCCCTAGTATTTTCATACTGGTAAAGTAATCCTTCCTTGAAAATATTCCTTCGCTGAATGAGGAAATACAAGGTAAATTTGTGCAAGGTTTACGTAAGAGAAAGTCAGTTCCACTACAATAAGCATTTAGCACTGATAGTCCGTTCCCAATCTCAACATAAGAAAGAAAAAAAAAATCGATTTATCAGTAAAATAAAAATATGAGCATTATTCTAGGGAAAATAAATATATGACCTTTTCTCACACTTTTGTGTACTTTGTCTGAGGAAAACTCCATTACGAATGCAGCTGTCCCGATATAGCGCAAAGTATTTGATTGGCATGAAGTTGATACGGTTCGTTTCGACACAAAAGTTATTAGAAACGACACGCAGCAAATGTAGTGACATAGATAACTACCCCCGTAAGAAATGTCAAGGATTTCTTGGTAATGACGTTTCTTGGTACTATAATACAAGTATACTTTACTTCCTAAAAAGCATTACTTTGTCTTGAAACGAAGGGATACAAGATGAGGTGGGGGGGGGGGAGGGTGCGTGCGTGTGTGTCTGTGTGTGTGTGTTTTCGTAACAAAACCTTAGCATTGGCTGTATCTTGCCCAGACTTTAGTAAAATTCTCTAGACGTAAAAAATAATTTGTCGATAATCTTAAAATGAAAAGCTATTCATAAAATAAGAAAAAATGTAACCTTTCTCTAACTGACGAAAACTCCGACATCTGAAAACCTCGGATTTAGGTGACATTGGTTATGTCCATAATTTATGTTGAAATAAGATACATTGAAACTCATGAAATAAATTAAATACCCTGCGAGGCAGACACGAAATAGAATAGATGATATATTGTGCGATACATTTCATATCGACATTATGTGCATTACTGAGATTTATTTATTTATTTTCATGGGTATCAGTTTTCGTGGTCGTAAGAAAAATAAAATATTTTCGTAGGTGCTTCAATTTGTGGATGTGCTTGGGTAATTTGGTTTCTTTAAAGGCGAAACAATTTTCCTTAGGTCTTGACATCGTGGTTTGAAGCGACCTAGAAATATACAATAATTGGTACACCACGAATACAAGTGAATTCACAATATTAACTTACCATAAAAATTTAAAATATATGGCCAACATGTAGCTGCTCTTGGCCAGACACGATGCTAGAAATTTATCTAAGGTGGGATTTAAAGAACAGCATGTTCCGTGAATATCTTCCTGGATTGCAAGGTAATTAGGTTCCTGATTATTATTGCATTGAGAAAGAAAGAAAGACAAATATTCCAACTGAGAATCATTCCTCTCTGGTAAAAGAAGGAATAAAACATAAATACTATGTGAGAAATACTTACATTTTTTTAAATCGTATTTTGTGAAAACGGTAATATTTCGATAATGTCTCGGGCGATTGTTTAGATCTTGTAATCATATATTTAATGTAAAATAAATAAACTGACGGAAAAATTGCATTCGAAAATTGAAACTTCTCTCTCTCCCTCTCTCTCTCTCTCTCTCTCTCGTCTGGTGGTGCGTGGCTGTAAGTCTTCTTCGTCATATTAAAACCAAGGAAGAAAGAAAGAAATATAAATAGGAATTTACCTTTTTTCACGCCTTAGAAAATTCAGATCTGTTAGAAGAAAAAAAAACGTAATGATTTAATAATTCCTAAAAGAAAATAGTTGGCCTAAATTAAATTGATTCAACTTTTTTTTTTTTTACAACTACAAATAATTGTATTTCCTTCGTGAGGCACCATCACGACTAAAAACGTAATATAGAAGATGCCTGACCGTCCAAAGTATTTTTTATTTATTTTTTTTTTTCTTTCTTCCAGCGTACAGTAACACCTACCGGTAAAACAATCGAATTCCCAATAAATCTACGAGAACTGCAAGCATAACGTTACTAATACTCTCATACGCGTATCATACTTCCCGGAACGTGTTCCTTTGCTTAAAATAAATATATAAAAGAGCACCGTTATCTAGGCTGACGCTTGAATTTTCGAAGAAGTCGCCACATTTTGCTTACAAATATTGAAATGTTCGATTATCTAGTGTACCAGAAAAGAGTGATGTTACGGAATCTCTCCATCCAAATCTGGCTCCTATTCATGTAAGTCATTACCAATACCATATCTTTCGTAATTCCCCTCTTTCTCTTAATTTTTTCTTTTAAACTAATAAAAGTATTGAATTATCCTTAAATTATGCATGTTCTTCTGTGTAAACAAATTAGTATTTTAATATTTGTTACGACCTCGAAAATACATTACAACAGCAGACGTCATTGACTTCAAGTCAAAAATCTGCATATGACAGCACAAAATCCTACATTTTTAATCGCCAGATGTGTTCTTTTTACTGAAATGAATTGCTGTCTGAAAACTTTGATCGCCATTGGTGATTATGGCTATTTTTTCCGCCAAAAATATATAACACGATCATATTTCTTCATACGAATATTTTGTTTGCGTTATGATGTTTGGTTGATCTTTAACGGCACTTTGAGCACATTAATGGGAGCTAAGTGCCTGTCCCAAGGACATACTTAGACAGCTGACCCAGGCTGTACTGGATAATTATCGAACCCCCAACTCTTGGATTACGAGTCTGAGCTACCGCGTTGTGTAATCATAGATGCAAAGTGAGTAAAAAAAAAAAATGTGTGAAGTAAAGAAAAAAACCCTGATGGAAAGTTTTATATAAAACCTAGAACAACTCTCTCTCTCACACACACACACACACACACACACACACACACACACACACACACACACACACACACACACTTACTTAATCTGTTACACAAACAGGCGCATATACTTTTTGGCAGATGTTCTGTGTTGTATAAAAAGAATGCATTTTTCCACACTCCTGCAAACTTTGATAGAGAAATGATTGGAATTATTCTGCGGTAATAAACATTTAATGAAGCTAAAAACATAACTTCTTACGATACAAACACGCCAGGAATTGAACCGAGCAGGTGTTATAACTTATTACAACACAAACAAGTAATGAATTTAATTGAGCAGGTGTTATGTTGTGAACGAAGTGCTTATTTACAAAATAACACAATTTAAAATTGTGTGCATTCAATGTATGCAAAGTACAACAAAACGACATGTAGCCTTGGCAAATGTGCCATACGAGGTTCTCTTATAAGTAAACATTAAATATTTATGTCTTTTTTTATATCAAAAGACACTACACAAATATATTATCTAACATTTTTCATTTAGTTTACTGTAGACTAATTGTACGTTTACTTACTCGTTGACTCAATATCTACTAAGTATGTAAATGAAATAAAATACAGCATATCAAGCAATTTTGTTGTTTACAATCGAATGCGTATTATGGCAGTAAAATACAAATCTGTTACATTTATGTGATAAGATACATTATATATATATATATATGAGTGACCATTATACCAAATACATGTCCGAAAAAATCACATGTGAATCAGTAAATATTATATTTAAATGATTGATCCCATATAAAACACTAATATTAATTTCTGCAACGTGTTACATACCATAATCTACCTATACACCAATATGCACGCTTTCTTTGAAATTTGACACATTGTTTATGAGCTCTAAAGTTTACGACTATTTAAGATTGTTATCGTCTTAGGAAGGTTTCAGAACAGAAAAGAATTTACTGAAGCGATATGGTAGAATGATTATTATGGATTGATGTCAGACCGTCAAGCACTAGTAGGTTACCGAGAACTCCTATTCTTATACAGGTAATACCCGTATACCCTCATACAGGTATTATACCCTTCCCGGAAAAGAGTTATTTTGTTGAAATATAGAGATATTTTTGAAGCGGTCTCCAAGGAATATATCTAAAAATAGACTTTATTTTTCATAAAGCACGATAATGTTTCTGAAAACTTTTATAATAATATTTCACTTGTAAAATTATGGTTATACAGTGAAAGATATTAATCGACGGCAAATAACAATGAAAATCTCTCTCTCTCTCTCTCTCTCTCTCTCTCTCTCTCTCTCTCTCTCTCTCTCTCTCTCTCTCTCTCTCCATTTATTTTGAATGATGAAGTCTTCGTGTGATCCAAATATACTGGTATTCCGAAGAGACTGCTTTGTTTTAGCATGTGAAACTGAATCAGGGGCCGATAATTTGTGATTATAAACAGGCCTAACAGCATTATTTTCAAAACACAAAAAGCAACTGATCTCAAATGACAGTTAATTCATAATTAATTAATTAAAGGATAATAGACACTTAATACTGAACTATGTATGTGTGTATTTAAGAATTAGACATTATCAGGCGACACAATAGCTAATGTTTTTGAACATTGGTTATTGCTAAAGTTTCTTTTATGGAATATGGAAAACACGGACGTATTCTGTCTTCACGAGGAAGAGGAAAAAATGCTTAATTAGCTTTTAGTTACAATGGTGAGATTTTATGAATTGTTTAATCCAACATATAACTTAGTCATTGACTAAATATAGGCTTCAACTCGGTGAAAGGTTTGAAGGATATCCCTTTTGAAGTTACAGAATGTTGACAATCGCGTAAGGGTTAATTACTGGGCTGAAACTACGGGAATTATATAAATAAGACCAGAGTAAAATAAGTATACAGTCGTTCATGTCCGAATGACCGCACACGATTTTAATTAAAACTCAGATACAGTCTGATTTCTTGATAACTGAGGCTGATCCTTTGGATTTTTCTAATTTCTTTTATTTACTTGATGATTTGCCTGACTCCTTTTTATAGCTAACTCTCCTTTAAAAAGAAAACGAGATGGTTTATATCATCTTATCGTAAGATGTAAATTTAAAAGTTACCTCCATAAGGATTGTGCTACAAGACCAACATACGCCAATAACTGTGCCGTCTGGAGCACTTCATACTGTACATTCAAAGGAAAATGAATCAAGTTTAAACTTAAGGATGATTTTCAAAATCAGATATTCCCCTTACTCAGCATAGATGCTTCCATTACGGTTTTAAGAGACGTGGCCATATTGGTAACACGTGACCTTCTGCCACTACAGTGCTGTCTGGTGCTCGGTGCTATAAAAACGGTATTAGGACGCATTTACTGTAAATACCATTTATTTGCAGAAGTATTTAAATTAAGAGTGCATCGCTGTGAAGCAATATTTGCTGAAATATGCATCCTGTATGATTTTTTTTTTTTAATTTAGGTATTTTCCCGCTTTGTTTCTTCTGATTAGGTCGTTGGTTTCTTTTCTTTTTTTTATTATTATCCCGAATCAGTAATTTATGGGATGATTTTTATTTTCCTAAAGTATTTATATCGAAGTTGTAAATTCTGAATTATTTAACTAATTTCATCAAATTGTCTACAAAATATTTTGTATTGCAGAGGTTTACCTTATCAATCATGCCAGCCTGAATGGGTCATAATTTTCGTACCTTCACTTTCGTCCACGAATTCTTTTAAGCTTTCTTCTTTGTTGTTGTTGGAAATATCACATAAGTAGGTATATACCTGGATATATAAATAAACACAGGAACTAAAAAATTAATAAGGAATGAACGAAACAAATAATTACATTAATTAATCGATAAGTGAATACAATTCTGTTCAGCACACCGATCAATGTATATTTTTTTAAACGAGCTAACTACTAAATACTTAACAGATACAAGCTATTTGTCTTACAAAACTTTTAATTTGCTCACAATATTTTTGAGAAATCGCAACAATTATATTACTGCACAAGGAAAGAAATAAATACTTGCAGAATAACTGAATTTTAGTATATTTTGTCCTTTTCAATATAAACTATTCCGTTTATTAGATCACGAAGTGTTTATCACTACGAAAGTAAAAAGTAGAGAGAAGAAAAGGATCTGAAGAGGATGAAAAGCTTTTTTACTCCAACGTCTATTCTATCCTTTCTCTAAATATATATATATATATATATATATATATATATATATATATATATATATATATATATGTGTGTGTGTGTGTGTGTGTGTGTGTGTGTGTGTGTTGAATTAATAATTGGAAATATAATGAACTATTTATCATAAACAGTTTAAAAGAAAAATGTTTTTCTTCCCAAAAGTTACATGTATGACAAATTCGCAAAATAAGCCGATATTTCAAAGAAGTTTTCGAAAACACTGTTTTCTAACGAGTTATATTTTTTTAAATCAAGAAAAATAGGAAAGTAATTATAAAGCATATTTTTTTATTGCAACATTTTCCTGCACGATGACTTTTCAGAAATACGGACAACAAAATTTAGTGAACATAAGCTTTGTGTTCAGAATTTTTTAAATTTTTAATAATTTTTTATGGGTGGGGTGGGGTGAGGATGTCATTAAGTATATTCAGATTTAACTATTAGCTCTATTTTTAGATTCATTATTAGAAGATTTACGCTGATATTATGTTTATTCATACTAATAAAGGAATACGGACATGTTTTTCAGATGTCACCTTTTTTTATTCATTCTTTTTCAGGTCAGGCACATATATAATAGGAACCCGTAATCAGTACCTTAATGGCGGACGAGGGTGGTGATACGTATGGGCCAGGGGAAGATACATATAGAAGAACTTTCCTCTGGAAAAGTCCATAATAAGTACATACTAGTTAAAGGGAAGTGAAACGTTGAGCATTATATACCAAGTGTTTGTTGGAATGTCTCAATTCTGTTTATTCACGTCAGGTGCAGGTGGATTTTACGCGGGAAAATCAAAGTTTATGTATATGCCATTTTTTTTTCCAGGTCGGGGAAGTTCTGCGTATTTCCTAATCTACCTTTTGCCCGTATCAGTACAAGATTCTAGTACTGTTCTTGACGTTAATAAAACTGCATATATCTGAATATCATTGTAACTCCAGAGTTATATTGCCCAATCATATTCTTCCCTCCTGTTTGGTTATCTTCATTTTAAGAAGTATTTGCCCGTGAGCGGAACGTCCAAAACAGCGACACACACACACACACACACGAGCCTTCTATGTGTGGGTTAGTTCCATTGCTGACAACTGCATATATATCGCCACTATCTTTACAATTGCGTGTATAAAAGAAGTAAAATTGTCCAAGTTGACTGCAAAGAAATGCACACATCCATTATTAAAATTATGTAATTTGACCCTTGGAGGTCAGTTTAGTACTATGAATAGGCCTATCAATGTCTATGTATGCACTTTTGATGTAACAGTTAATATGTTCTATATGTCGTATTTCATTCTCACAGCTTGCTTTCCATTCCCGATAATTTCTGAAAGAGATTTAGCATTCTTGACAATCTGAGCTATCAGCCCTGCAAGAGTGCTATCTGAGCAGCTATGAGCCCTGCAAGAGTGCGTTTAAGTATTAATCAGTCCTGCAAGGGTGCGTTTAAGTATTAATCAGTCTGCAAGAGTGCGTTTAAGTATTAATCAGCCCTGCAAGGGTGCGTTTAAGTATTAATTTATTCGTTTTGTTCTTTGTTTAGTTCCTTTATAATAAAACTTGTTTACTTTTATGTAAATTATTCTTAATTTCTTTTGTGTTCGCTTTTTTAAAATTTATTTTGTTTTCTTTTCATGAATCATCCCCCTTCACCTCTCCCGCCCTCCACCCCCCCCCCCAAAAAAAAAATACAGAACCTATAGTTAAACTTCACTTTCTTCAGAATATTGTTTCTGTCTTCCACTGAAGGGTAAATATTAACTCGGTGTAAGCACTTCCCTAATTCACCTCTTAGACAATGTTAAGAGAAAAGCGGTATTAGGAATAACCATTTTATAAACATTTTAGAGTATTATGTTTATATGTATGACCAGTTTTAGACAAAATAGAATTTGATTAGGAAGATTCGGAATGATTTTACAATATTATTTCATTATTTCTTTTCGAAGCTAAGTGTGTTTCTAATTGTTATATTTTGTCATGCAGATGGATAGCGATAAACTCCTTCCAACAGTTAACACTAATGTCAACTATGACAGTAGCATCGTATTACGAAAGTAAAGAGTTCCGTAGTTACACCTGGTTAATGTACAACCTTAAAGGTATGAGAGAGATCAAATCACCTCCTCAAGGTAATATGTACCGCGATAATAAGAAATAACATTCCTGATGACTTTATCAAATAAAGATCTTACCTTGATACCAATAGAACTAAGCTATCTTCTTGATGACAAATATTTGCATGACAAAGTAGAAACAGTCATTTAAAGTGCAAAATGTGCAAACAGATTAAGGAGAAAAACCGCATGTACGAATAAGGAACGTCACTCACTATTCTCGGTAAAAAGTAGAGTTTCGAAACCAAACGTTACCTACAAAATGTATCTATTGTATTCAATGGCAATAGTAAGAATTAATAAACTCTAAAATAAATTGGATGGATTATTAAACATTATCAAACGATTCAGGAGAAAGAAAGAAGGTCGACGAAAACAAAGACAATTGTTGTAACATGTAAGGACTTGATTTGAAAAACAAACATTAACACTGGAAAATACAGATTCGATATAATGTTTTGTCAGACGCAATGTGCGGTAGAAACTTAATGGTTCGAACCCTCTAGGAACCTAAAGAATCAGTTTGAGATATCGGTCAATACCAGCGCGGAGGGTTGGGAAGGGTCAATTTCCCCCTGGGCGCGAGGTGAAGGGGGGCGCAGTTGGGAGCTTCTTCTTCTTTTTTTTTTTTTTGCAGCAGAAATGTTCATAGTATTTCACCTTCACCTTAGTATAACGGGGGCAATTCTTCACAAAATTTATGGGGGTGGGGGGTAACTAACATAAAAACTGTTCTCTGTGGCATAGTAGGGGCGCCACTAAAGAACATTCCCCCCGGGCGCCTCGAACCCTCGCGACGCAACTGATATCGGTAGTTCAAGTAAACGATGTTTCATATCATTATAGAGACACTGTCGGATTGTAAACACTATTCGAACAATCCTAGGTGTATAAGCCAACGTTGTTCGAAGCGATGTATGTATGTATGTATGTATGTATGTATGTATGTATGTATGTATGTATGTATGTATGTATGTATGTATGTATGTATGTATGTATGTATGTATGTATGTATGTATGTATGTATGTATGTATGTATGTATGTATGACTTTCTTTATTTCCTCTTCCAAAGAGATTTAATTCAGTTATTTTTATTATTACACAGTAATAATAGGAACATACATTGATATTATTGGATATGCAACACACTAAACAAGTAATATATTTTCAAAAGTTCAGTGATTGTCAATAGTCCTTTCCATTATCTTCTGCCTCGATGCTTTAAATATTATAGCCATCAGGGACAGCAAAGGAAATCTCCCATAAATGTGAGTTATATAATATCAAAACATTTGATCACAATTTGTTATATAAACCGCATTTCCTTAAAAGGTCAAATATTGTCGGATGGTACATTATCATAAAGTTTCTTCACTGAGTTCACGTCAAAATATTTCTGTCTCATAGGGTGGAAGTAAACACACTGGACAAAAATGTGTTTCACTGTTAGTGGACACTAGAGGGGTATGCACTCTGGTCGAGATGCACGCTTAGCAAAGACAACGTACAGTGCACGAGAAATCTGAAAAGGACTTGTACGATATTGCTTTTGCCATAGCATGATTTAAGTTTCGAAAAGTAAGACTTGACAAATTTTTTAGCCAAAGCATTATATGGTTTATAAATGTCAACTATCATTTTTTGTCTTCTTTTATCACGGTTGCAACTCGTGTTTGAACGATCTTTACATATCGTTATAATTTCACTATAACCGAGTTCGGCATTGGATATAATATATCTATAAATAACAGGTGCATGTTTTATTTGAAAGCTTTATAACTCTAATCAGTGCTGGATTGCCCAATAGGCATACTAAGCACGTACTTAGGGCACTAGCAAAGCTGGGGCACAAAAAAAGATAAATATTATATTTTTGCGGTTTAGTATTGTTTTTATTTTGAATTACATAGGGGGGGGTGGGGGCACCATAATCTTTTCCGTGCTTACGGCCTCAAAAGGTCTTAATCCGGCCCTGATTCTAACGGTAATGTAACCATTAGATAAATCTGTTATAAAATTACAAGAAATACTCATTCCTTCAGATCAAATAGCCCATGTAATGATAGTGACACACAGGTACAAATTTATCTTTCTTTCTTTTTTTTTTTTAAAGACCCTGATTAGATACTTTTAAAGTGTCAAGAGATATTTTATCATCTCCGTGAACATTTTAGGACCTTCCTTAAGTGGACCTTTCCTTTCTCAGATCATGCATGGAAATAAATGAATTTGTAGCCAAGACTTATGGAGTCAGGCGTCAGAAAGTAAGTCGATATACATATCATTGTGAAAGCACAACATGAAAATGTCTTACGCATGCTGTCATTATTTAAAGCCACGTCTTGTGACGAATAGGAACGGGGATTCAACCTTATAATTGGAATTTCCAATGGGAAAAGAGAGCAAGATTTATTTATTCCTTGCTACCTCATTATCGTCAAATATTTTATGTACTTTAAAAATAAAAAATAAAAAACGGTCAGATTTGAAGATGTACATTATGTTTTGCAAAGTTCTAGGTCAAGAGCTTATGAATTGCGACATCCGTGATGTGTACTCTCCATCATCCAGTTTCATTTATGAATGGCGATGTGGGAAAAAGATACCAACTGTCACTATTGTGTCTCGTTTGGAGAACGACCTTTATACCAACTATCACGAAACCAACTGGAGCAAAAGATCAGTATTGTTCCAAGTCTCTGTACTTGACTTTTATGTGCCCTCGTTTTAATCTTTCAGTTCTAGTGTAATATTGCAACAATGTATTAAAGTATGCCATAGAATCAACCAGTTTTGGGGGGGAGTCAAAAGGTCAGAAATAGATACCATCCTATTTCCTCTCCTTTGGTTAAGCTTTTCGTTTTGGTACAATTTTTAAATAAAGCAAGACATATTATACATGTAACGTATTTTACAAGGTTGGTCTCGTAAACCATACGGCGGAGGGAAGTTGGTGGGATGGGGGGAACAAAAAGATCCACCCCAAAAAAGATATTGTTAAATTAACAGCGTTAATTACAACCATAATAATAACAAAACTATCAATATCTAAGCTGCTGTAAAATATTACGAAACCAGTCAGACTTGAGAGTATTATTTCACAAATTAAAAAAGAATTACTACACCAGTCAGACTACAAAGACAATTAGTGTAGCGAACACAGAATACTAATTTGAATTTCTTCTACGCATAGTAAATAATAGCTTAAAACTACACTGTATTGAATGAAACAGTTTTTTTTTTAGTTAATAGAAATATTTGATGAGTTTAACATCAAAGCAACAATATTGGTCCTATTGTTTACAAGTTTGGACGGGAGCAAAGTGTACTCAAAGCCAGTTGTGTTCAAGACAAACATTGAAGAGAATAAAAGTTTTTAAATTGTTGATTTCTAACATCAAAATGGATGTACTCCGATGGTTTAGAAAAAGACGCAGATTTATAGATTGCTTTCAATGATGCTAACACTAAAATAAATACCAGTCTTGGTAGAAAAATAGTTAAATCAGTATAGTACGAAAAAGAAATAAATTACGTATTTGATACGGGTATATGCAAAAAGATTTGTATGCGGCTAAATGTACTCTTGAAGATCTCGTACATTTTACTATACCAATTTACAATGATTCAACAAAAACCGAGATAGAATTTATGAAGAACAGATATCGTCATAAAGCAACATAAAGTAATTGAATGTGTGAAGTAACTGAAGCAGTGTCAACCGTAGGACATAAATCTGAACTCATTTATACGTTTTGAAAGGATTGAAAAAAACGTTGCAAATTGTTGAAAAAAAAAGTTAATGTTTTAGACTGTCATCTTGTTGGCTACTTGATAACATTTTGTTACGACTCTAGCTTTCAAAAATATGTAACAGAAAGAAAGTGAAACCAACGATGTAAGTAAAATGTGTGTGTGTGTGTCTGTGTGTCTGTGTGTGTGTGTGTGTGATAAGGCGATTAACAATCTAGACAATATCCTAGCAGGGCAATATATGATATTACAGAAGAAAAGAATGAGATAACATTTCAAATTATAAACTTGATATATGACATCACAGAAGAAAAGAATGAGATAACATTTCAAATTATAAACTTGATATATAACATCACAGAAGAAAATAATGAGATAACATTTCAAATTATAAACTTGATATATGACATCACAGAAGAAAAGAATGAGATAACATTTCAAATTATAAACTTGATATATGACATCACAGAAGAAAAGAATGAGATAACATTTCAAATTATAAACTTGATTTTAACTACATCTCAAAAACGCAGAAAAGTAGATACAATGTAAAATATTACAAGCTTGTCCATGAGATCTTCAACAAAATAAAAGGTAAAAAATCACATAAATGTTGATGCAATAATGGATGGATTTAAATTTCTCTCGAAGTATATGCAACGAATGCATAGCAAGATATCTGGAGGAGGGATCAACAAAAATACTTCTTTAATTTAGAAAATTGGAATTATATTGATACAATCATGTCAAAATTGATAACTCAGTTTTGTAAATGAATATATAAATAAAAGTTATATGATGAAAATAGTGTTTTGGAGGAGAGAGGAAAGATGAATTAGGTTAAAATAAAACTAAGCTTACTAACAATATGTCACGATGTTTGAAAGGTGAATTTATTTTTAAGATATGCATAATGATAAAAGTCAATTCTTGGATGGTGTTAAAACAAATTGGAAATATTTGGGAGGGGGGGGGTTATATCGAGATCAATAAATTATGGATATACAACAGGTTCATTATCAATTACTCAAAAATAAGGTATCATAACATGCATACCAAACAAAATAAAAATATATAATTTTTGAAGAACTGGGAACTAATACCATTGTTAAATGTGATTTATAAAATGACTTCAAGTTGTATAGAAAAAAGATATCACTGATCAAATGTTGTGAATATTTATGAGAATTTCCTGGAAATGTAAAACTTTTAGATACTTTATCGTTGGTGATTTCATACTAAAATCGATACAGTTATTTTATAATGAAGATAATTTATGTATCTCGTAAAATGGGTATATTATAATATTTTGTTAAATATAAAAAGAGGTTATAGAAAGGGAGACCAAGTCTTCCTTTCATATTTATTTTATGTGCTGAAGTTATTGGAAACTTAATAAGAAGATATAAAACAATGAAAGAACTGCTAAATAATGCTGAAAATAAATTAGGTCAATATGCTGATAATATTTTAATATTTTTAGATGGTACCGAAATAAATCGTAGAGCTACATTACATACATTGCACAAAATTGTATGGAATGTCAGGATTAAAAATCAATGTAGAAAAGAATAGGGCAATTTCGAAATATAATGCAAGATTGTGTCATAATTTTAATTTAGACTGGGATCAGGGACCTTTTACAATTTTAGGTTTAAATTTGTAAACTGTTTTATATAATATTTGGGCTTCAAATTTACCTGATGAACAGAATTAGTTCTTAATATTTGGAAAATGATAAAATTACTATGTATGGAAAAATTGCCAAAATTAAATCCTTAGCTTTATCTAACTTTTTACACCTATTTCAATCTTTGCCTGATCCACCATAATTTCTCACTGAATATTTAGAATTTAGGACCAGATCGTATTACAAGACACGTGATCTCTCAAGATTATAATCTAAGAAATCTTATAATGGTTAAAATTAAATATTAGGGCATTGAAGATATAATGCTTGAAAAAAAGCCATTAAACACGAAAGTAAATGGATGTCTTTATAGGTGCATTGATTAAATTAAAATATTTACTTTTGGTTAACATATTAATCATTATTGCTACAAAATCTTACCAACAAGTTGTGGAAAAATGTACTTCAAGCATGGCAAGAACTTACTAAAAAGTTGAAAATTGATTCCATGGAAACTGTTTTATTTTCACAGATATGGTATGATTCAAATATGTTAGGGTAAAAAAAATGTCTAAAATATTGTCATTAAAAATGTATCTGTAATATCATCGATATAGTTGCATGCGATGGTTCCTATATTCATATGATGAACTGAAAAACGTGTATGAATTGAATGGAACATGTATGGATTGAAGAGAACATCTTTAGATCATATGTCAGTAATAAGGAAAAATCCTCAAATTGGAAAGATTTAATTAGAAATGATAAGGTGGCAATTCAAGAATATAAAAAACATTTTGAAGTAAGCTATAAAAACTATTTTTCATATATTTTTATGATCTTATTGTTGTTGAAAAAGGTTGCCTTGTTTTGTCCAGCCTAATGTGACCCACAATTCCCTTTTAGTCTGGCCTGCTGAAGTGCTACATGCTAGCATTGATCATTGATCTGATGTTGCATTTCAACGAAATCTGAACTGCCTTGGCCTTACTATATGAAGCATGTTTTACATTATTGAGTGTTTTGTTTTGATTCTAAAGATATTTCTTTCCAATACCAGTAGGTATTGTGATTCATTCGTGCCAAGTCCTTTTTTTCTTATCCGCCGTTTGTACTCATAGATAACATTTAGAGAAACTGTTTTCGGGCCGCCAAATTTACCTGGTGTGGTTTCAGGAACACCTAGTGTGATTTGAGTATAATCATTGTAGGGAAACTTTTTCGGGCCGCCATATTTAGCTGGTGTGGTTTCAGGAACACCCGGTGTGATTTGACTACAATCATTGTAGGGAAACTTTTTTCGGGATGACATATTTAGCTGGTGTGGTTTCAGGAACACCCGGTGTGATTTGACTACAATCATTGTAGGGAAACTTGTTTCGGGCTGACATATTTAGCTGGTGTGGTTTCAGGAACACCCGGTGTGATTTGACTACAATCATTTTAGGGAAACTTGTTTCGGGATGACATATTTAGCTGGTGTGGTTTCAGGAACACCCGGTGTGATTTGACTACAATCATTTTAGGGAAACTTGTTTCGGGATGATATATTTAGCTGGTGTGGTTTCAGGAACACCCGGTGTGATTTGACTACAATCATTTGCTGGATGCACAGCATCATCATCTTCTGTTTAAACTTATGCATCTACCACATAATCATCGTAAACAGGATTTTCACGGCCTGGTTCAAAATGTTTGCCACCATCTTCTAACGATAAAGGCTGTACCTTTTGGTACACACACTTTTTCGCTTGTTTAAAATAGCGAACATGTGCAAACATGATGTTATTCTTCATAAATACACAAAGGTCATGTCAAAGGCAATGTGTATCAAATATGTGAAGCACGAGCACAAATTTTTCTAATTTAATAATTTTAAAAAGAATTAGGTTTTTTGGATGATGAACTTAAGGTGCACTTCAACTATGGCGACGACAGTCTGCAAAAACTGAAGAACACAAACAAGGGATGAACACAGCTATTATAAAAATAACATACCAAGAGATAACATGGAAACTTTTAAATGAAAAAGAGTTAGATGAAATGGACCAGGTGGCATTTTATTATTTGTTAAAAGTCTATTTTAAAAGCAAGGCAAATAAAAACGTCAAAATTGTGTCATAGACAGAGTGTACCTAAGGTACAAAGGTAAATACAATAGTTCAACCTAAAATATCAAAGGGATCAGTAAAATCAGTTACCCAAAAAAGTAAAAGCTGTCTTCTTCATATTTGTTTATTACACACACACACACACATATATATATATATATATATATATATATATATATATATATATATATATATATATATATATATATATATATATATATATATATATATATATATATACACACACACACACACACAATCGTGTTTGTACAGCTTAACTGAAGGTAAATAATTTCAGGTTGGAAATATTTGCGAGATTAAAAATGATTTCGTTAACGAGATCAACACTATCGACATGTGATGAAGAAATTAAATGTAGCATACAAAGTTTTAAATTGAGTGGAAGTTCGGAAGGTAATATTTTCATATAGTATGGGTACAACAGCTGCTGGATTTGGTGTTGTAGAAATAGTCACAAGTGTAATTGTTTCTCTGACTTTTAGAGGGTTTGGTGCAAGATTACTGGGATTTGTTGCAAAAGCT
The DNA here is from genome assembly GCA_029931535.1 of Margaritifera margaritifera. Classification (NCBI taxonomy): domain Eukaryota; kingdom Metazoa; phylum Mollusca; class Bivalvia; order Unionida; family Margaritiferidae; genus Margaritifera; species Margaritifera margaritifera. Next base: position 1,322,349 of record JAQPZY010001523.1, on the reverse strand, counting down.
TTCAAGGAGAAGTTGATGTACAAAAATACTTTAAACAATAATAAATTAGTAATATTAGTAAGTAATAATGACATGATAAGCTGAGCAATACCCGAGAATGAGATCGACCAGGTACAAACAGAAAAACAAAACAAAATATGCAAGCAGAAAAAAAAACAATACAGAGAGCCAAGACATAGCAAAATAACCACACACACACACACACACACACACACACACACACACACACACACACATCATTTTTGGAAAGAAGAAAACAAACTGAAGGCTAAAATAGATTCATGAAGCTTTGGAACAAAATTGTACTTTTCACAGTCTTCTACATACTGATTAGCAGAGGCCATTCCGTTTCATTTTGGAGAAGTTGAAGGTAAAGGTTGGGCAGAGCTCGGTTACAAATTAATCAGAAAACTGTAACTCTTAGCTGTTGGAATTTCTCTGATACAAATGGAATGTCATATTACAATCGACGGACTCGCTGAGAAAGAAGCGTGTCTAAAGAATCCAATTGAAAATTGTAAAAGTAATCTATCCATTCCGTTACAGAGAATATATTTTGTTTTTGGGTATACCATGATTGAGATCCTTCAAATGCATTGTTTTACTGTTCATGATACCATTTACACTTGGTGGGGTTGTAGGTTAACAGTAAGGTTTCCAAATTTCAGTGTAACAGTAGTTCCCCGAAGGGGGTGGGGTGGGACAGTGTTATATGGTAAAGAGATACACAGATTGTCATTCTTTGTTCAATAGGCTTTTTATTTTCATTTTGTCACAGTTTTTAAATAATCCAAGATATATCATATATGTCACACACACACACACACACACACACACACACACACACTGAAGGTGAAAGTTGTAATAATCACCCAAAATCTGAAGACTTTTGGCCTACCAATGAACCTTTTTTTGGGAACCTAGAATAACAGGTCAGACTTGTAACATCATTCTGATGGAGGTTGATGCCCTGATTACTGACCAAACTAAAGTCAGTGAAATTTTACTCCATTAACATTGCAAAAGCCATTGGATGAAATGAACTCATTGATAACTCTGTTATTCACCCTAGCATACTGAAATATGTGCCAGAACAAGTCTACAAAATAATGAAAGGTATTGATGCAAAGAAATCTACAGGTGTTGACAACATACCTCCTAAATTTCTCAAATTATGTTCACCAAATTTATGCTCAGAAATTAGCATACTCGCTAATACTTGTACATGTACTGAACAAGGGAAATTTCTAGATCGTCCTAAAGAAGAATGGTAACCCAATCTACAAAATATCTGATCCTATGCTTACGGGCAACTCCGAACCAGTCAGTATTTTACCATGCACTTCCACAATTTTTTAAAGGCTTCTATGAAATCAGCTCCAATTGCATTTTGATAATATTTTTTTTAAATCTGTCTTTAGAAGAAGGTTTGGATATCAAACCACACTACTGAAACTGATGGAGGACTGGGGGGGGGGGGGGAGGGAGCCCTGGATAATGGCTCCAATGTGGGTGCAATCTTAATTGATCTGTTCAAGGACAGTTTTTCGCACAGTCTCATCACTGAAAAGATGATAGCTTAGACACTGACCAGAACTCGATCGAACTAATTGAAAACTATTATCTAACTAAAAACAAGGTGTTGAATAAGGATCCTCACATAGTAACTGAGATAAAAACCCCAAAAGAGTACCACAAGGTTCAATATTGAAACCTATCATATTTAATATCTTTATAGATGACATTTTCAACTTCACTAACCAAACAACATTGTATAACTATGCTGATGACAACATCATATCTTGCATCCATAAATATTTTTTAAAAAAAATCTCAAATATGTTTTATAAAATGAGAGCAGGATACTTACTGAATGGTTTGCAGCCAATGTTATGCAAGACAATTCCCAGAAATTCCAAACTATTGTTCTTGTAAAAGATGCGGAAAATGTTTATAGTTTCACAATAGAAAACCATGAAATACTCCGTGAGGACTGTGTGAAACTCATCGAAGTAAATATTGACTCCCAGCTACATTTTAGCAACAACATATCTAAAATCTTTTTTTTTTTTAAAAAGCGCCAAGACGTTTAAACGTCTTGCAACGTCTCAACTACCGTTTGTCTACTAATATTAAGGTAATGATCTACAAATGCTTAAATAGGTTAAAACCCTTTTGGCATATTTGTAGCAAGCAAAATTCTGATAAAATGGAAAACATTCAGTATAGGGTGCAAAAATTGGTGTTTGATGATTTTAACAGCTCATATGATACTCTGTTTAGAAAAACACAATCCTCCTACTTTGCATATTAGTATATTAAGATACGTGGGAACTGAAGTATATATGATACTTCAGATGCTGAAATGCTGTGAACTCATTTATTTTCCTGGATGTCAAATTTTGTGGCTTTGCAAAAGAATGACATTTTGGGGAACGGGGTGGATTTTTAGCAAAATGGGGTAGGGGGTCTGCATACGATTCTATGAGCATGCTTCAATGAACATCTGGTGAATTATATATTTACTGGGCTATACAAAGTCTTTATACAATAGGTTTAATTGCTTAAATATATAATGCCTGCAATTTTATCTATAAACTTGTGAGTTGTCTTCAGATATATTTTTAATTATGTCCCATTGTTTTAAAGGGAGGTAATTTCCAGCTTGTGCCATTCTAGTCTGCAATGCACAATTCAGTTCGAATTAATCTTATGTTATCTTATGTTAGCAGTGTTTCTGTTTGTTTGTACTTTTATGTTCATGTTTCCTTTTTTTTTTTAGAGTAATGATGAATCTAGTGCATTCAGGGCCGGTTTAACCGCTAGGCAGTCGCCTAGGGCGGCAAAATTAAAGTGGAGGGGGTGGGGGCGCAAAAAGTCTGAATGAATAAAAAAAGAAAGAGAAACAGCGTAAATAAGAAGATAACAAACGTCTAAAACAGAAAGAGAAAAACAGAAGGAAAAAATAAGTGTACAATATTCAATTTCGAAAGTTAAATGTGGGGGCGGGGGTACAAGGCTGAAGGTTCGCCTAAGGCGCCAAATACCCTTGCGCCGGCCCTGAGTGCATTATTGCAAAGTCAGATCTTTGTTAATTTTCAACGTAAATGTGGTAAAAAAATAATCCTGTGTTTTCTTGTTAAATTATATATATATATATATATATATATATATATATATATATATATATATATATATATATATAATATATATATATATAATATATATATATATATACATATATATAGATTTGAGATTTGCAACGGCGAGTCAATAAAGTTCCTCCTGATTTCACTGCTTTCGATCTAAACAAAAGAGTTCCAACAAGTGCGTATTTTGTTATGGTGTGCCATCGACTTTCATATACTTAATTAATTTTTTAAAAATATTTTATGTAATGTAAGAACTAAAATACATGTATTGTACAATCATAACATTCAAATGGTATGAAATATGGCACGCATATGCATACTTTATGCTAAAGAGCAATCCATCCAGCGATCCATCCACTTAAACACCTGCATATTTGCTACTGAATCGACCTTAATCTGTATTGTACAACAGGTATACGAACAGAAAGATTAACAATAATAAAAGCGAAAGACGCAAGTAACCAAAAGATATGTAGTACCAGGAAGAGACTGCCAAATGGCGATAAACAGAGGAAAAAGGAGAGAAGGAGCTAAATTTATACAAATTACATGAATTGAAAATGTACAAAGGAATAAACTGCGAATAATTAGATTAAACAGAGAAACAAATTACTGAAAAGAGATAGGAAAAGGAAATATATAAAAACCGAAGATAGTAATAAAACTAAATCAGAAAGGTAAAAGTAAATATAGAGTCAAGACGAAATCAATAACAAAATCAGAAAAACAAATAGTCAGTAACAATTAATTTAAATAAGGAAGAATCAGGTATTGATTCAATAATATGAACTGTTTTAACTTTGTCATCAAACTAACTACCAGTACTAAACTTTTCCTTCTTTACATCAGTTTCAAATATTTTCTACAGATCTTACTAAAAGTTTCGTGTCTAGCGGACAAGATATCAACAAGAAAATGGAACCGATACAAATACTGAACCTGAAATTAAACATAAAGTTATCAGTGCATCTGGTATCCTCAGAAACTCGAAACTCTAAATATGGATATATATTTATATTTTCTAGCTGAGGACTGTATTTATAGTCATATTAAATGTCTTGATGAGTGAACATTTTAAACCAGCTTTGATTTATTCAAAATGCTGCTGAATGCACGGACTTCTTAGTTCAGCATATGATATAAATAATTGTGTAATTTTAGAATGAGATAACGTTTCTGGTAGCACTTAAATTACGTTCTTTTCGTTTCTTGTTTTAGGTAGTTTTTTCTTATCATTTGATATTACTATTTTAATACACGTACTTTGATATCACGTGACAAGGCACGAACTCTAAATCCTGAAGTTGGAATAAAATCTTAATTTTAGCTTTTTTGCAAAATGGCTGACGCAAAATATAACTCTACCGAGGATCACACCAAGCGAAGAAGGTCTCTGCAAGAATGACTCGGCCACGAGAAAAGTCTGACGAAGACAGAAGAGTTGGTTTGTTGGTTTATTGGTGTTTAACGGCACATCACTACATCAATGACTATATAGTGCCGAGACAAAAGGAGTAACGTGCCTCGCCCAGGGAGATGCTAGGATAGCTGACAAGGGCTGGATTGTTCGAGTCTGACACTATACTGCTTACCCACCGCGGCTCTCCGAAGCCAGAAGACAAAATTGGTAAAATAGCATATACCACAATGTGGATGTTATGTTTATTTTTTCTTAGTATTCTGGATAGGAAATGTCCTGAAAAGATAATGCAATATGTGATGACGGTCAACTTGCGGTGGGCTGATGTTCCATCAAAAAGCAATATTTTGGTTTCAGTCTCTTCACGCTGCAGAAACCAGATTAAGGTTTGACCTTGACCTTGACTGGATCTGGAAAGACTTACATTATACAAATTTTTTAATGTGTTGCTCATCCATAAATCATTTTTGATTCAAATGCGTGGCGTCTTCGATTTTTTTTTTTTTTTTTTTTACTTCGGACGATCCTTTTAAATATTTCTTTAATTGTATGTTCATATTTCAGTACACATAGAAAACGATATATGTATCTAAATTGGTTTACAAAAGTCCTAACATTTGGATGTTATGTGACCTACTCCAAATTACTGATGACAAATTACCCAAAAATATCAGCAGATTTATGCAAATAAAATCTTCTAAACTTGAGGCCTCTTTAAACTTATCTGAATTTATTTATTGTCACTTTTCTTGCACTACTTATCTACAGCATGACTTTAAATTTATGCAGTTCATGTACCTTTTCTACACATATATACTTACTTACTCGTATGTGAATTGACGAATCCCCAATCTTCACCATCAGCTGTTAGCCATGCGTTCTTCATTCAACATTCCAATGGATCGCTGGCCATTCTAGAGCCAGGTTCTGTTTGATTTATTACGTAAGAACATTTGGAGAGCTTAGCTTGACATGCAATAATTGTATTGTCAGCGGAACAGTTGAAGTTTAAGCTGTAAGGAGTATGCCATTTGAGGTACCAGCGGTGGGGCTGCGGGGCTGTGAAGCCAGCAACCAGAAGCGAAGACAAAATAAAGTTCAGCATCGAGGTGTGCGAGACCGGTAATCCATCGGCTAGGTGCGAGGTCGGAGATGCCATCCTACAGCTGATAGCCATCTCCAGCATAGTCTACTGTGGATCTTCTTCTGGACCCCAAAATGTCCTTTTTATATCAAAACTCTTCAAATTTGCCAGATTAATTCTTGGTGACATGCAGCCTGTAAAATTTAAACAATGCACGTCATCAAAGACACCCATGCAAACTGATTAAATTCACGAAAAAGATATATAAGGCCACTGATGCCTGTGATTATTAGGACAATTAGGTACGTTTATGCCCAAACATTTTCGATCTTCATTGTTAGGAAATTGGACAACTTTTGACTTTATGATTTTCATGCGACTTGCCCATTTTGGCATGTAGGGACAACCCTAATATAGTTTTTGTTTTATGTTTTTGTTAGTTTTAAGTGTAATTTTGACACATTATTGGCCATTTCATGACGATGAAATGGGAGCTAAGTGCCTTTTCCAAGGACACCCCAAGACAGCCGACCCGGGCTGGCGTGGGCGGGTATCAAATCCACGGCCCTTGGATTACAAGTCCGACAATCTGCCAACTAAGCTACCGCGGCTCACTCCCCAATACAAGGAACTAGGACTAATGTTGTTGATCAGTTTGCGTACGGCAGAGAAAGTACGGTTTTAATCAAAATTAAATAGTGTGCAAAGCGCACATTTAAAGTAGTTGCACACGTCAGTAACTGTCGATAACCGACTTTAATCCAAATATACATACATGGTCTGACACCATGAGCAATTTTAATTTATAACATGTACAAATTCAAACTGTTATAACTTCACTGTCTTCCATCCAATTTTCGTGAATTTGTCAGGAACAAGAAATTACTAACTAATCTTGTCATAAAAGGAGTCGTCGTTATCACTGATGTTGGCGATTCGTCAATTGTTTATCGACCTGATTTTAAGTAATAAAGTTGAGATGAGTTGACATTAGTAATTGACATGATTTGGGATCGGAGTGAAATGTTTAAGATGGTTCCATGGTTGCCCCTACAGACTCCCCCCCCCCCAACACACAACTTCATTTTGCCTTAGACAGCAAGATTTTAAAACAATACTCAGACTGGGCTCATAACTGTGACGTCTGATTGGTCAATCATCAAACGTTAGCCAATCAGCTGTGAGACCTTTGGGTTGAGTTTGAGTTTGTACTTGTGCAAATATGCGACTAAGATATTCCATTCTGGTAGAAAAACTAAAATCGGTACATAGAGGTTTTAAAGTACTGTATGCTGATTTAAAAAAATGTATGGAAATAAGTTGTCCAACCAAAGGTTCCTCCAAAAAGTGTTTGGGGTGTGGAAAAAAGGGAGATATATTTTTCGCTCGTTTTTAAATTGTCATACAAGGTAATTTTTCAACATTTAATTTCTTATCGAGCTTGCTCTTACCAGAGTAAGCCAAAATTAGTTTCTTTCTTCATGGTTGTTGTAGTCGCATTGGCGTCGAGGTCAACAATATATCTTACTACATAATTAGAGCCCTTTCTATTTGACAATAAATCCTTATTATTTACAGGAATCTATTATATATTTCTTATACAATATTAGTGCGCATTGCCTTTTTATGTCAAGACTTTTGTCTCCAAGAACTGTTGCAAGAGAAGGTCAAGGTTATATCAGTTTTCTTAATGCACACAATTTCCAGCAAAACACAAATTGATTGCAGTTCAGATATGCTCTGAAGCATTCGCAGCTTTCCAAACAACTCTTTGAAGCATTTGCATCTTCCAAACCAACTCTTTCTGCGGTTAAAATTGATCAATTCACTGCATCCGTTTGATGTTTCAAGGACAGCAGTCTGCAGAGGAGACCAGTGACTTTTATTCTCGGTCCCTTCTTCCCTCCCCCAACAACAAAAATAAAGATAAAATGGAAGCAAGAATTATATTGATGCACTAAATTAAACATACAAAGGGTATTGGAAAAGTTTTGAATATTTTGTTATAAAGTTTTTGTTTCGTTGAACCTGTCAATGAATTTAATGCCGATCGAGAGATGAAATAACGTTATATAAAATGACCTACAGCTGCACACGCAGCACGCCCGACACCTGTAGATATATGAGTGTGACGTAACATAGGTAAATGATAGTGACGTAACAATGTCGAAGAAGGAGGACCATTCTGCTGCCGAGCAAACAGCATATTGTGAAATCCTGGCACTCTTAGGGTACTCTCTGACTGATATCAAAGCCGACTTAGGCAGAGTTTACGGATGTAATTTTCTGTCATATCCTACAATATCGAGGTGGCTTCATCCTTTTAAAGATGGTCGCGAATCCATATTCTGGAAGACAGTTGTCTGCGATTGGTGAACGGAAAGTAGCTGCCGTGAAGGGAGCAATCGATACACAATGGAATATATCTTTATTATCACGGACATTCATTCGTCAGCTGTTTTAAATATATTGAATAATCATTTGAAGCTCAGAAAGGTTTGTACAAGATGGGTCCCGCATTTTGTTGATGGCTGATTAAAAACAGACTCGGGTTGAATTCGCCAAGGAGCTACTCGCAAATTAGGAAAAGAGTCACCAGAGACGTTTTAATGAGATTATTACAGATGATGAAACATGTATTTACTTTTTTGAAACCGACTCAAGAGAAAATTATAATGTTTGGATCGGAGAAATTAGGCAGAGACCACAAATCGCTCGATGTAGTCGGTCTGTCAAGAGAGTTTTATATGCATTATTTTTCGATGCAAAAGGCCCGATCATCCAGGTACCTTTGCCTGACTCTGCTGGTGTCACTGAACATCTGTATGCCTCCAAAGTGTGGCCAAATTTTTGGAACACTACAGACCACCCGTCCGTGCACCGATATTCGAGGTATCCATCTACTCCTTGACAAAGCACCGGCGCATCATCCAAACTCTGCCACATCCTCCATACAGCCCTGATGTAGCTCAAAGTGATTTTTGGCTGAATCCCGTTATCAAAAATTCGCTGAGGGGCAGACGATTTGAAAGTCGCCATGCAGTTGGAAGCGCAATTTTCCAGTGTATGAACAACATACCAAAACGTGAATACAAAATGGCATTTAATAATTGGTTAATCAGACTGGGAACGCGTGTGTAGGTGCACGTGAAGTACTTTGAGGAGATGCACTGACGTACTGTTAAATAATAATAAACTTTGTAGGAATTTTTTGAAAACCCCACGTAACAAAACCAGTGTAAAAATTGATGGTTGTTCGGAATGGACAACCATAATGTTAAAAATTTAACACATTCCAAACGTAACAAACGCATTGCATTAGGAACACACACAATTTTGTTCGTGGGCGTGATTGGGATGGGAGAATGAGTCTGGATATAAAATATTCCGGCGAAAATTAAATTTCCAGCACCTCACTGACGAAATCTACGTTCAGTAGTCTCTCTCTCTCTCTCTCTCTCTCTCTCTCTCTCTCTCTCTCTCTCTCTCTCTCTCTCTCTCTCTCTCTCTTGCTGGGGAGCCGCAGTAGCTTAGTTGGTAGAGCGTCGGACTCGTAATCCAAGGGGATACAATTAACGGTCTTGTGTCTACAAGAACTGAGGGGATACAATTAACGGTCTTGTGTCTACCATGAAGAGATATAAGTATTGGAAATCTATAGGAAAACAGGAAATAAAAATAAGGGATATTTTTCTTGTAGCTTTAGTGAAAGGATTATGCGTCGTAATCAGTCAATTCGAAAACCGACCGAATAACAGATAAAATACTAGAGTGGCACTTTGAAGAAATGATAACTGTATCACTGTAACCAAGCAATTAACCTTTAAACCCTGAAAACTTTAATGTAACCCAAACATGAAGATTAGTTTCGATTTATCATGTTTCGGCCACAACTGATAAAAAAAGCAGAACTAGGATTTAAAATGTAGATTCAAGGAAAAAGAATTTGTCAATGCTCCCCGAAAAATCAAGAAAGTATGTAGAACACCTGTCGATGAGCAATTCAACATTTATTTTATATCCAATGCAATTCGTGAGTAAATGAAGGTAAATTAAATAAAATGAAATAAAAATAATTCTTTTCAAAAGGTTGAACCTCGACTGGAGTGCGCACCGTGCCAGTGTCTACTGTTAGTGGAGCCGAGTGTATCGACTGCCAAAGTGCGAGACAGAAATTGTATGAGGTAAATTCGATCAAGCACTTTTATAACTATGAAACAAAAAAACAAAAGCTTTGACTTTCTAAAAGAATGCGGTTTATATATTTTAAAAAATGGCTCTATATTTTTTAGGACCTTACCTTTTAGCATGTTTGTTTGATTCTAAATACTTTTTACAAAACGTTGACGTCCTTTATATGTTATCTTCTTTTTTCTAAGAGAAAGTACATGCTTTTGTTTGGAAGAGTTAGTCTTTCCTGAGATTTGAACCATTTTTAACTTTTATATTATCACAAAATTTTTAAGATCTTTGTTTTTTTTTATCTTGAAGGACTTCCTATTTACGTTTATTTGGAAAAGTTTATCTTCCTAAAGGTTTTCCCAATTTTCCCCATTTTATTTGTAGAACTATACTTTTATTCGGCACTATATAGCCAGGATTTTGCTGACGTGCCGTTAAACCCTGTATATACATACAGTAGCAAAGTTGATTATCCATGAATAATGCATTGCGGTACTTTGACCCAATATCTATCGGCTGATCGAACTTCATGCGGTCTTCTGGTCGTCTATTGTCATAAGTAAAAAAACTGAGTTTCGTGCGAATATCTGGGACAGGAAACCAGGCTGCAGAATCATGATTCTACGAACTGTAATGCCATCATCTCCATTGAGCTTTATGGATTATTCCAAAAACAAAACGTAGAAGGATCTATTTTGTATACCTAGGGATGGAAGAATGGATATATGGTGAATGTTGTAATAGGTCGTCCTAGCGCAACCTCCAAAACGTCAGACATTAAGACCGAGTTCAAAGGACAAGACAAAAAAAAAAGTACTTCTATGTCTGCTGTGAGAAAGTGAACCCGTAAGTTGTAAGTACTCACCCCGTTTTAATATCCATCTTTATTTCAACTCTATACACAATATTTCCAGCAAATGTTTCTTTCTTTCTTTCTTTTTCAAGTCAGATCGCTAACTACTCCCTTTTTACACTTTTACATACTTTTAACTTTAAATTAACAAAAAAATCACAAACAGCTTTCGAGTATTTTTTTTTCAAACTCCAGTAATTTTTTTTTTATATAAAATCGTCTCCGTATATGTATATATGTGTTGCACATTTCGCAAATTGTCACCGACTATTCCTTAAATATTCCTTTGCAAAACGCAGATCGACTAAGAAAATACACATACATACATACATACATACATACATACATACATACATACATACATACATACATACATACATACATACATACATACATACATACATACATACACACATACATACATATGCATACAGGTTATCTTTGAGTTTTTGTCACCTTTACACCCTTTTGATCACTAGGATGAATACAAAGTTAAAGCAATTAGAAAATTGTAATGGACTAGTAGAATCATCGATAAATATGTCACATTGATCATGCTTGATTTTGAAAATGCGGGGTACTCCTGTATGTATGTATGTATGTATGTATGTATGTATGTATGTATGTATGTATGTATGTATGTATGTATGTATGTATGTATGTATGTATGTATGTATGTATGTATGTATGTATGTATGTATGTGTGTGTGTATGTATGTATGTATGTATGTATGTATGTATGTATGTATGTATGTATGTATGTATGTATGTATGTATGTATGTATGTATGTATGTATGTATGTATGTATGTATTCGTTGAATGCATGCATTTAAATCTAAGATTACAATAGTGTACTCATCACCTTGACCACACCCCATGCGGGCTTGGGGATTGAGAGTGCGCCCTCCTACATGTCGTGGGAGGTAACTAACAGAGGCAGGAGTCGCAGCTTGCGTTCCGGACTCGCGACCGAAAGGGTTTGGGTTTGAATACATTATCATATCAGCCTGGGTCGGCTACCATGGTGTGTCCTTGGGCAAGGCACTTTACTCCGATGACCTTGGCTCTAAATAACCTACTCGTATCGCTGTGCCATAAAATACCAAACCCAAATCTCCTTGCCTTGAACACAAAATAGGCAATTGTTTTAGGATGTTTTCATTTCATTCATAGAGTCGTTTGCTTGTTAAAGAAAATCATAAGGTTTGCCTAAGCAATTTGTGTCTGCATAGATGCAGCAAAATATATTGAATTTAAATACAGTGCAAAATGGGTCAATGCTAGCAGGTACGCTAATTAGCACATCTTTCCAGGTTATTACCTAACGCGAGATTAAATTTGAAGTGGGTTAGTCTAACATGCGTTTAGGCGTGCACGGAGTTATTCTAATGTTTGGTTGTCATTAACCACACGGTCACATACACACATCCGTTCTGCAATTCGAGCAAGAACACACCGATCTACACAAAATAACTGGTAAAATCAACATAAAAGGTTAATAATTGCAATATTACCATGAAAAGTACGAATCGCGTGGTAATTTTGCGATTCGGTCAGTTTCACATAATTTTTGGAACCATTTCATGAAGTATTCAAGTAAGATTTTCATATAGAAATGTGCATCAGGAAACGGTTTATTAACCATAATTTTCGTCTTCTTAAAACTGCATTCCTACATAGATAACAATCAATAAATTTATAACAACCCAATTCACCCCATCTGAGTCTTTTCTTTGTGTTCTATGTTCCTTTTCGTGATATCAGTATCTGAAACACTGGTGTGATACCTGCAAAATGCGGTTAGAACTGCAGAATATCGTTACCGTATTTACCCGTTTTTAACACTCATGCAAAGACGAATAGCATAGATCCAGGTCTACCATTGTGTCATTTACCTGCGGATCAGTGTCCACGCCGTTACGCTTGAAACTATAAGTAGATTAAACAGCGTATACTATGATCTGCCGGGGCATGAAACTACGGCAGATCTGGGTCTTTTATGTGCGGGGTAAAGCTCCGCTCGCCCTCCATACTGCTGGTTACGATAAAGACACGCTCTTTCTTACAAAAAATACACACACTTACAAACTAAACTGTCTAGTGAATTCAAGGAAGGGGTAGGGTATTTTTATAGGGCTTATGGGAATTTAATATGGGGCTGTTTTTTGTGGGTCGAGTTTAAGGGGATTATGGAAATCTAACCTGGGCCTAAGTTTTGGGACGTTATGGATTTTATATTTTGTGCATATAAACACGCAATTACATACACACATAGAAAGATAAAAAGATAAACACAGAAGCTGGTAACAATGATGATCATTATCTTCGAGAATACCGGGGTGGCCCTGATAACTACCAGTCGGTTGAGTGATGTTATATTAACAGAAACCAGTTGACAAAGATGACACCTCTTCACTCTGTGTTGACGTAAATTCTTCTCACCAATGGTTCATACTCCAACACTCTTCACTCTGTGTTGACGTAAATTCTTCTCACCAATGGTTCATACTCCAACACTCTTCACTCTGTGTTGACGTAAATTCTTCTCACCAATGGTTCATACTCCAACACTCTTTTAAAAACACTAGTCTCTCCATGTAAATGCCTGTGACAAATACCGCTGTCCCTGGTCGGTGTTTAATGATCCACTTCGCCTTCACGCAGACAGGGGAGTCTGGATCAAAGAATATACTCTGGATCGAAGAATATACTGGAGATTGTTGTCGAGCACTCTACAGCAAGCCACGTGTTGCTTATTTGAGAATGGATGGTAAGACTGGTGAAAAACTGCACTTTTAGATGTACAAAACTCATATAGAGCGCATCGTTGAATTCCATGTAACATACTGAGGAAATGGGAGCTAAGTGCCTTTCTCAAGGACACACCTAGGCAGCCGACCCGGGTTGGCATGGACGGGTATCGAACCCGCAACCCATGGATTACGAGTCCGACGTTATACCAACTGAGCTACCGCGGCTCACTTGATCTTGGTCGAGAGTACTTGAAATGAAGCACTTATTATTTGGAATAAATACTGTAGCTCATTTATAGGTTATGCGTATCCAATTAAGTGAATACAACTCCTTATCTGAAATCTGAACCAGTATAATCCACGAATTATTTAAGTCTACAAACAGAATGTTCCATATGACCTTCACACTCGGCATTGATTTGTGATCCAATAGTACCTTAGCAAGAATAATGATTAGGGATAGGTCAACGGCGCTATTGTAACCCACGTTTACAAATATTAACATGTTTATTTCGACTGGCATAGGGGACTTTACATCGTCGCAAACCATGGGCTACAATCCGCTACGCTCCTATATCTCACGTGGATGCTTGTGACGAGTTTTCCTCGTTTTTCATGAGAACGCATAAACAAAAATACGTCATCAAGAACACAATGTAACAATCTTCTACACATCTGTGTAAGTGCCCGTGTTACCGATCTATAAGTGACTGTGTTTGAAAGAGAAACGTTGATTGGCTCATTCAAACGGCGTGAAAGATCATGTTGGATCACAATGGCAAGAAATTTTTACCAGCGCTCGCAGTGATTGGTTAAACAGCTTTATGCATGGTCATGAGAATCAAGGAAATCTCCGCACAGGCAGCCACGGGTGATAAAGGAGCTTAACGGATTGTCGCCTGTGGCTTGCGACGATGGGGACTTGCTTGAAATAAAGAGACTGGTGTCCAGATTCGTCAAATGGAACTTTGTTAGCGCAGTAAATATCGTGCACTTTACTCTGTATTCTTGAAACATACCGTCTTTCCTTACATTTATGGATTGAGTTATTTGATGAATATAGTACAGCGAAACCTGTACAAAAAGTGTCACATTTGGGACTAGCCAGAGCTGGTTGTATTATAAAGGTGTCTGTTATATGGAGACTAATTTTATATTTAATGGATTATGTTGGGTCTTTAAAGATGTGTCTGTCTTATAAATGTGTCAGTCTTATAAATTTGACTGTCTTAGAGAGGTGTCTGTTAGAGCAGGTTTGATAATTTTTAGATCCGTAAACATCAATTTCGAATAAATTGATCGATCGTACGTTCTTGGACGTTCAAAACCACGGATGTCTGTTCATAAATTGATAGGATTCGTTTAGCGCTGCAGTAAAACACTTTCTTTTTAACCAGACAGCACGAGTTTAAAACCAGACATTACGAGTTGAATCCCAAGCCGTGACACTGCAATCGGGAAGGTCCTCAGCTGTTATCGTTGCATCCATTCTGTGAGTCGAGTCCCTCCATCTCTCTTTGTTTCTTTTATCTGGAAAAAGGCTCTAAATGTTGGAGAGGTATATGAAGCCCTGCTAATCATTAGAAGACGCTAGAGCGCCCACCTTATTAGATAAGACGCTAGAGCGTGCACCTTATTAGATCGGTTTTTACAAACTGGTATTTTCGGACTTTTTTTATTTCTTGAAGTAAAAGAGTACTTCCTTATTGGACTGTCTTTCTCACGTTCACGCAAGAAAGGTACACTATATAATGGTACGCTGTATAATAGCACCATTTCCCGCTTCCTGTGCGTGCATAGTGGGGAGGGGGGTCGGCGGAGACGTAGAAAGCAGTAGTTTTAAAGACAAATGCATTAAGGCTGCAACGTTTACACGTGTAATCGGCTTAGTTTAGTTTACCACCTGTAAACGTTTATAAAATCGGTAAACGTGTAAAAGAACATGCATTTTGCTGTCATTGACGAAGGAACTATCCGTTCCGATTAAATTATATATCTTCATATCTCTGCTTAAGAGGATTGTTTAGTTTGATTTTTCTGTTAATTCTTTTCTTTTAAAAGTATGCATCTAGGATTTTCATATCGAATGTGGCATCGCTCGGAAAAAGCAGCAGTTGAAAAGAATTGGTTATACCGCACTCTAAACAACATTACACATTAGGTTTGATTTACTAATAATGCTAATAAAAATTTCTTTCAATTATAGAAGTTACCTTTAAACAACATATTAGTTAACATAACCTTTGATTAATAACATTTTATTTTAAAGAAACACCGTTTCAAGGTTGTAAGCCACTTCATAGTTTCTTAGTCATTGGATATCCTAAAAAAAATTATCGGTTTTTTCATCATATACATATATGTAACAGTAGCAAACGCTATCACGACAATCCTAGTGATGTTTTACTGAAACTGTCAGATATATTCAAGACAGACGTGTCTTATAAACTGAATCATGTTATAATACGAGGTAAAAGACGTACAGTAGATGAAACATCGCAAGATGAGCGATGTATGGCATGCACATTATAATAGCTGTGGATTTCCAACAAGTCTAACGGCTAGATAGTGGGACAGGTTGAGTTTCTAATCGTTTCGATTAAACGGCATCGTTTCGGTTATTGTAAATCGTGTACACGTTCAGAAATTTTGGTAAACGCTATAGCCTTAAAATGCATACTGTAAAAGGAAACTAACAATAATTTGTTGCAAATAGATTGATTGTATTTGCTCGATGCACATCATTCTTCAGTCCGACATGGATTGTATAGTGTCTGCGTAAATACATCGGACATTTTATAGGGTCGGCTCAAAATAGATTTGTGCAAATTGCCATTATTAATGCTAGCAGCTAAATTTAGGGGTGACACTTCAATAAATTTTCTTAAATTTTACATTGAATTTGTTGTTTTTATTCTTTGTTTTTTTGTGGTTGTTTTTTTCTAGTCAGATTCAAAATGTCGAATCATCGTGAAACTAAGATTGTGCTCAATGTAAAAAGGTCGAAACTCGCGTTGAAAGAAGGCAAGTTTAGACGTATTTATAGGTTTCCCCGTCTAAAAATATAGCATGACTGCACGTAATATGGTCACACGACGCCTTAATGTGTAGTCTGAAACGCGAATAGCTGGTAGACATCGAGATGCTTTCACGTTAATTTCTGTGGTAATAGAAGACTATATACTGCTGTCGCCGATGGTATGAAATCGTTTTAATGCACATTATTGTATTCTCCAGGGAGTAAAGTAGTTTTGATCCGCAATTTTTAGAGCAATATATAAAGCAGGTGATTGGTTGTGTAATATGGGTCATTCAATCTGTTTACGCTATAAAGTTCTCTCTCTCTCTCTCTCTCTCTCTCATATTGTAGTTAGATATATACAGCGGTTATAATTGCTTTGCAGAGTATCGCTTGTAGCTCAGTTTTCTAGAACCTGCTGCATGTATTGTCATGCAATTTAATGTGTGCATTCACCTTTATCACTTACGTTAACACCCATCTAAAGTAAATTGTCGTTGCAGTGACCTAATTTTCTTGCTAAACTGGCTATGCCAATTTCTGGGATTATGTACTATACAGGCGAACAGGCAAGACATAATTCAGCATAATTTCCTGTTTGTTCATTCTTAGCACAGATCTTCAAATTTGTATTTATTTACAAGCGTGAAAGAAGAGAAACAAGTTTCATTTGGTTTAGAATTGTGTTTCATGCAATATTTCACTCGCGTCCTCTTTGGTACTTTTCTAACGTACCAATTCTATTCTTGTGTTTATCTTTACTGCATCAGACAGGAAGACAAAACATACACTCAGAGAAAAACCTAGACCCAATTCCACCTAATTGTCGAAAGCCACGGGCGACGATCCGCTATCCTCTTTTATCACCCGAGGCTGCCTGTGCTGAGAAAGGTCAGGTTGGGTCACAATGGCGAAAAAGTTTTACTGGCGCTAGTAGTGACTGGTTAGGTAGGTATATGCATATTCATGAGAAACGAGGAAATCTCCGCACAGGCAGCCACGAGTGATGAATGAGCCTAGCGGATTGTCGCCCGTGGCTTGTGACGATGATTCGACCTCTAAATCAGCAGATTGTCTATACGTTCTTCAAATACACACCCATTTTAAAGTTGAAAAATCATCTTTAAGTATAAATTTCAAAGAAAAAGTAACGATGTGAATTTCAAAGCGCAAATTTCATACAGGACTACACAAATTGTCTTGCGACGATGATTCTACCTCTAAATCAGCAGATTGTCTATACGTTCTTCAAATACACACTAATTTTAAAGTTAAAAAATCCTCTTTAAGTATAAATATCAAAGAAAATAGTAAGGATGTGAATTTCAAAGCGCAAATTTCATACAGGACTACAAAAATTGGTTATTTTATGACTAACTATCTGTTACACAAAATCTAAATATTTACAAAAATACTATTTCTTGATGAATTTATGATGAAATATGTATTGATCAAGGTGGAAATTATCTTATCTCAAGCAGGAAATATTCAAGTAAAATGTACAATACTTTATAAATCTCGTTTCAATTGTCTGCCACGCACTATAAACTTCCGTCTTTTCCGCATTAGACGTGAGTTCGAGAAAAAATTGGAAAGCACACCGTAGATGAACAATCCGGGTTATTATAATGAACACTGGGGGCCTTATTTCTGCTATCCGATGGAAAACTGGAGCGCCGCAGGACAGGAACAGCTACGAACATCGAGTTGCAGATACTACCACCACAGTCCTAGAAGTTTTAGGTAAGACGTTGCTTATAGTTTGCTCACAGCAACTTTTCTTTTACCATTCATGCATTATTAATAATTTATCAGTTTATTATTGTTTACGTAAACCTAATGCTACCAGCTTACTGATTTAAAATGAATCTACATTTGTCTTGAAATATATCTGTATTTTGAAATAAACAGGTCAGAATGGTGAAGATGCTGAATGAATTTTTTTTCGAATGAGTTAAATGTTGTAATTTTTTCTCTGAATTAAATGTAAATCGTTTTGATAATGCTAAACTATTTCTATTCCAAAATGTATAATCGTCCACAAGCACATTCCATATTTTAAAATAAGGAAAATAACTGGATAGCGTTATTCTCATTGGAAAAGTTGTATAAAAAGCGACCTAATCATTCAGAGGCGCATAAATAATGAAAATTGTAAAATTTTAAGTATACAGTCAACGATATCGCTATTTGTATATTTAAATTCATTCCATGCACTCAGCACTATCCAACAACACATATAGTGTCCGTTTCTCTTGCTTTCCTCCCAGTGCAATAATGTCAGAATCAAATGTCAGCACAGTTTAATACATTGTGCAAATCTTGGTTTCCTTGTACGATGCTGTCGACATTATTTCATGTGTATAAAAGAACCTTGTTGTTTCTTTGAATAATTGTAACAGTCATCGTCGTTTTAGTCGTTCTCCTCTTAGTTCTTCTCCTCCTGTTCCTTCTTCTTCTCGAAAGTTTTTAATCTGCAACACTCACATATATATCATAACTCCGTCGTCCACGAGTCATGCTCAATCAACTTTCAAGGCCAGGTTACAAAAAATTAGTCACATTAACCTGCTTTTTTGAACGGATTCACACTAAAGATACACTATCAGAATGTACACAGGCGTACATTTGTTTCCTCTTCTGACAAGCCGCAAAAACTTAGGAGAAATGGACTTTTTTTATTGTGGTCTTGAGAGCATCTCTAAACATAGGAAAAACTAGTACTGAAATTGACACACTACGTGTAGCACTTGAAACCGCTATAAAAGTAGCGAATATTTGCTCCCAATGTCCAGTTTGCACCGATTATAAACAAATTCGTAATAGCTGGTAGAAAAAGAGGTACTCTCTATTTCTGTCTGTTTTTTCCGTTTTCTTTTTGACAATAAGGTTGATTCGTACGTCCAGCAGTTTCATGTAATATGTTTATCGGCTAACATTTAAGTTATAAAGCATTGTCTGCATGCAGAAATTATATTTCCAGGAAACAAATTTATCTGATTTAAATATAGACTTCCATGAAACAAATCGATCTGATTTAAATCGACCGGCAGAGACATTCTAAAATTAATTCCAGATTAAACTATCGAGTTTTGACTGTGAATTTTTATAACAGACGTTTTCGTATTCACAATACGCAGGTGATTTTTTTTTTTTCTGGTTTGTTTTTAAACTTGAATTATTTCATATTTCAAAATTTTTAGGTGAATATACAACAAATTATAAGGTAGCTGTTGACCGTAAATTGTACATTTCTTTCTTTCTTTTTTCTTGCTCGCATTTTTAAATATACAACAGATTAGTTATTGCCTAATTGACAGGTTCTGGTTGAAATGAGTTAAGGTTACAGTTATATGTAACTTTTTTTTGTAAATTTTGGACAAATTATTTCTACCAATTAAGAATGTTAAAGAGCATGTACGTTGTTTCCGCTAAACAGGAGTTCTAGGAAATTTGCAACAAAGTTTATCTGTAGCCAGTTCTAAACTGAACTTAGAAAAAAAAAAAAAAAAAAAAAAAAAAATTATTTGTATTTATGCTCAGCTGAAATACGCCATGTTTCCTGGAAAAAAACCCCCCAAAAACGCACGGTTTTGAAGAAAAAAAAAATCGACTCTGAAAAATAATGGAAAATATAAGATGATATTTACGGACACTTACATTCAAAGTTTTAATTCCAATATTATTAAAAACGGCTAAAATACTAAGCCATCGATGATTTCCTCCACCGCACACATTTAAAATGCAAAAATCGTGAGCGAATGCAGTTTGCCTACGCTAAATTTAGTTCGAAAGTGAACTCCAATCTAACTAGTACAAACCAACAAGCACGTCACGTTATTTCCCAGGCACACAGCACTTTTGCACACGGGTTGCATCTATAAATAGATTTACGGGAAGCATAGTATGGAATTCCCCGAAAAGTTGGTATTCCAGGAACGGTGTACATATAACTATTTCAGTAGATTAAAAGAGTTGCTTCATGAATATTCTTCTCAGTTGCACCGAGGTACCATTTTATGCACATTCTTCATGAGGTAAGTATTACTTACTTACTTACATAGTTTAAGATTGATATTGTACGCGTCCGTACTATTTACAGCGCGTAAAAACATCACAGTGTTGTTGTATACTATAGACGTTATGGGCAACCCAGTTACCTTGTCGACGTAAATGGCCGAATGGCCGCACACGTCGTTAATCAAACGAACGAACGAACGAACCCAGTTACCCACCTTGTACTATTTTAAAGCTATCTTTGAGAGAGGGGGTTTTAAGTGCAAGTTTCAAAATCTTTAGAAAAATCACTGGTGATGGTCATTCCAGTGAAAATTCCGACGTTGCTATACTTGTTTTGTGGTAATGGTTCCTCTGATCAATACACAGAAACCCCTTTACGAAAAACCCGAGCTGAAAATACACATGTTGTGTCCCGTTCATTTCGATTTCCATAACCATAGACGTTCTTTGTAAACACGCATACGTACTTTGCAGAGTATATAATCCTTTAATTCCTTTGATTCTTCTTCTTTTTCTTTCTTTCTTTTTAAGCATGGATAAAATAAGTTCAAATTACAGTTCCATACTGAAGTATTATTTCAAATTGAAAAAATATGACAAGTGCCACTTCAAGTATATTTTGAAATAAAATTGATGCGTTTGCTAAAGATACGTTGAAAAATCAGGGATTTTGTCTTTCTCTCCTTTTTTTTAATTATTACTCTTTATACTTCTTAGTGACACATCTACCAGCTGACCATGCACAAGGAATAGCAAGGTCATACATATTGTTCATCATCCGTCTCTGCCAATCTGTTGAATGTGGTTCCGACATTTTACAATCCCATGATTTCGGCTGAAAAAATGCAGGAAATAATCAATAGCATGTTGTATACATTTTGCGGTTGGCAATTCACTCGGTTGAGTCCTTACCTCTTACAGACCCTGTGTATAAAGCAAATGATTCTGTGACCTTTGCATACCTCTCCATAACAGCCATTATTTCAAAATATCAAGGAATTTTCGTGCCCTTAATATGCTCAGAATGCAGTTTTGCATCTTAAATTTCGCAATTTGCAAAACAGCGCACGCAACAGCAAACAGTCTCAGGGCAAAAAAGGTGGTTCCTTGTTACTAGAATATCACTCACTTCAAAATAGCTAATATTACAGAACGATGCAAACAACAACAACAGCAACTAGAGATATTAGCAATGTGTTCATCGAAAAGGGCCTCCGCTCACTATAATTTCCTCAGGTTGAACTTGCATTGTGAAACCAAAGTTAGGAGAATAGGCAGTCAGAGGGCCTAACTCCTCTAAATAAAGACGTGGAACGCTGAAAATCCAATTCATTCAAGGGGTCATCAGCATAAAAGTGCATGATACATGCGGTTGAAATGTGATATTCCTTACTATAATTGTTCTGTGTAAACCAAATGAGGAAGGGTAATCAAGGGCCACAACTGTTGCAAGTGATAATGAGAAACGTTGTAAAATTAAACTTATTCAAGGTCTCATCAGTATAAAGCTGCCAGATTTGGTTGAAATCCAGTAACCCTTGGTAAAGTAATCCTGCAGAAATCAAAGTCAGGAGGACGGGCAATCAAGGGCATAACTTCCGTAAATTATGTCTAGAAATGCTGAAAATCTAACTTATTTGAGGCATCATCAACAAAAAGCCCAATATCTGTTGAAAACCAAGTCTTCGTAAAGTTATGCTGCAGAAGCCAGAGTCAGGTTGACAGGAAATCAGGGGGCATAACTCCTGTAAATGATGTGGAACGCCGGAGTTCGAACTCCTTCCAGGTCACGTCAGTGTAAAATCGCATACCAAATTTGGTTAAAATCTGACAATTCCAACTAAAGTTATCTTGCGGAAACAAAATTGTTGGCGGATGGACGGACTGACTGATGGACAACGATATTACTATAGGGCTCCGCCGATCTTATCTAGTCAGGCCCTGGCAGCAGAAAAAAACACATCAGGCTTCATCAACTGTCGGTCTTTTTTTTTTTTTTTTTTTTTAACTGAGGTTGATAAATGTTCCAAACTTACTCGCCTATGATATACCAATATAGGAACTATGTCTTACAGGGCATTTGCATGTTAGAGAAGAACTTAATTGATTTAGTGAATTCGCATACGTACTTTAATTCGAACATTGTTCAAAATTTGACACTAAAATAAGTTAAAATAAAAAGTAAACAAAACGAATAGTTTTATATTTCTTTCGAATGTTTATCATACATATAAGCACGCGCATCCATTCCACGCCAAAGTCCTTGAATTAATTACGTGATTTCGTGAACGTGCATCATTTCATGGAAACAATTGCTTTCCAATGAGTATTGTTCAACATCCTTTGTTGTGTGTTGAATATAAGGGGAATAGTCAGAAACCCGTCATATTATTTATTGTTACGAGCCACTATTGTTTTCTCTTGCTTGGTTTTACAGTCCATTGTATAAAGTGCTCATATTGGATGATTCACCTCTCTCTCTCTCTCTCTCTCTCTCTCGCTCACTCACTCTCTCTCTTAATCGATCATATCGATGCTAACTAAAAGATACACTTTATTGTTTAAAATGTTAACGCATATCAAGGTGCAATGATACAGATATCAATCGATACCAAACATGTGTGCGCTGAAAAAGCATACAGGAGTACAAAGGAGTCATTCTTTGGAACGACAACGTCATGCTAACTTGCATACGTTTTACTGAAATACAGTATGATGTACATTAATGCAACCTATCTACACATAACTATTCACGACATGCCCTCACCCGACTGATAATATGAGTAATATACCCAAATATAGGCTGTAATTGTTTAACTTACGTTGCTGGTGTGCTTTCCGCTAATGCAAAGACTATGTAAATCGAAAGTAGAGCTGATAATGTCACCAAACATTCCTCCAGAGATTTAGTAGTGTGACCCAGTCTTTGTTAGTGTTTTAATTCACGTTAAGTGGGGTTGAAAACGAGATAATTCCTAACACTGTGTTGATTTTAGCATTTTGACGTGCATCTGGATATAGTCAATAATACGGTAAGTTAAACCATCGCATTTCGACAATGACGTATTTTTTCATTTTAACTAATTTTACTTTAGTGCTTGATTGTTAATTTGTTATTTTTGAGGTTTAATGCCATATGCCACATATGCCGGCCAGTATTATTGGTGGAGGAAAAACCCCGCTAGAAAGTGGGCTGGGGACTGTGGAAAGTGGGGTGTGGACTGGGGGAAATGGGTGGCGTTGGTGTGGTTGGTGGTGAGAGTTTGGGACAGACTATAATATCAGTGATTCTAATAATCTATTACTATCCTGTCATGGAAAAGGTTATAGATCGATAACACAGACCGTATAAGTGCGTTGTTACTTAAGCGTTAATGTTCCCTTTTTTAACCCTTATTTTCGGGTGCTCCTATTATTACCAAAGAATACCTTTGAATTAAAATTTAATTATGTACTTTCCAAGGAGAATCCTTAACCTCTATCACATGCAAGGTTTCTACCGGTAATGCAATAAATACTTTATTGGTCTCCACATATTCCTTGTGTATAAATATGTATTGTAAGGGAGATGACCCTTGATAAAATGAGATAACTTTAGTCCGATCCTGTTGCCGTATGTGATATTTGTAAATTAAGACAATAGAATGTTTGAAAGAAAGGTTTGTATGAGCACATGGACCAGGGGTGATTTACAAATATGCGATAAATTTAAGTGAGTCCTCTTTAATTCACACTTCTTGCCAACTTTGATTCCCGGCTGTAAAGGCGGGAGTACTACTTCATGATGATGACGACGAGTGTTCAGCCTAGAGGTATTCAATGCATTCCTCTTCATATTACGTCAGTGTTCTCCCACCGATTGCAAAAGATTTGAAAAAGACAAGTTTTTTTTTCTATTTCTGTTCTAAGTTTGTTGTCCCCCCCCCCTCCCCCAATTGAATGACATAGTCTGCGCTTTCCAGAACATACCAAACATATATCTTGTAATGTTAAACATTATATGCATCAAAATATTGATGACACATAGAAATTTGCTTTCGAAATAAAATTACTCATCGCACCATGATTAACAAATTTTACCGCTGACCGTAAATAGCCGAAATAGTCCAAAAATACAACATTTGCTCAGATTTTGAGTGCAAGGTAGAAATAGAGGATAATCACCAAATCCATCAAATTCATGTGTTTTCCTACAACTACATCCGACTGAATAAATGACGTATGTTGAACTTCAACGCGTGTAAATAATTTGTCTTAGACGCGGAGTAGCGGTATGAAAAAACAGAGATTGAAGATTCGAGATATGTGTGAAACCCCTGCATAAAATCCATGGAAACCAAAATGATATTAATAGGAAACTACGCATGTGATTTATTTGATGATTTAAACATTTTATTTTTTTATTTTTTTTTTTCTTGGTTTTTTTTTTTGGGGGGGGGGGGGTTCTTCTCACAAACTTTACCGGGCATGGTATTGAAATCATTTCATTATTTTTATAAATATAAATTCAGTAAAAAGTAAGACTTTTATCATTACATGAAAATATACACAATTTGTATCATGACATAAAAATATACACTATTTTTATCATGACATAAAAATATACACTATTTGTATCATTACATGGAAATATACACTATTTTTATCATTGCATGGAAATATACACTTTTTTCATTACATAAAAATATACACTATTTTCATCATTGCATGGAAATACAACTATTTTTTTCATTACATGAAAATATACACTATTTTTTTCATTACATGGAAATATACACTATTTTTTTCATTACATGGAAATATACACTATTTTTTTCATTACATGAAAATATACACTATTTTTATGACAAAAATAAAATAAAAAAAACAGAAGGAATAAACTGGAGTGGACGCTTCAGAGTACAAGCGTTTGACTTGTGTGAAGTCATAATTTGACGACATATGCTAGCAATATCGAAAGCATACAATGCTTGTGTTTAACACCATATCGACGACATCATGTGACAAATTGTAATAAGTACTCCCTTGGTCAATGCAAAACATTCAGTCTGTTTGTGCATCAGTTGCATCACGATAAACATGACATCAACATAATTGTTATGCTACACGCATTTTCCTTTTATTCTAAATTAATAGTTTTACCTTTTTTCTTTCTTTCTTGCTTCATACATATATATATATATATATATATATATATATATATATATATATATATATATATATATATATATATCGGTTTTCCTAATTCCTTCCTTCCATCATGTTTTTTCTTTCTTTCCAAAACTTGAACCAGTATATACTAGTATATGGATTACCAGTTAACACCTTTTATGGAAGTTTATTGTGAAGAATAACTTAATCGTTATACCTTGTATTTCCTGTTGATTAACGGGGAACTATTTTGTAATCTCAACAATTCTGTCACAAATTGATTTACGGAGTTTAAAATATTCAGTCCTTTTGAATATTTTACTGCTTTGAAATGTATCAGATCAGACCCCAGTTTCACTAAATTTCTCACAAGTTGTCCTCAAATTTAGATTTTGAATTATCTTGGTTATTATATTTTTATATATGCTGGGATTGTTTTTAGAAATGTAGATATATAATATATAACACAAACGATGTTGAATAACTCCTTAGTTTAATAATTATATACCTAGAAATCCTATCATTCTGGAAAAAAAAACAAGTTTAGGTATACCTCAAATTTTAGGAAATCCTCAATTTTTCCTCAAAGATAAAACAAGACCAATTCCAGGAAAATGCAGGATATGATGACTTTAGTTTAATCCATGAAGCTTGCTTAATCTTAAGGGAGGAACTCATAATTCCAAACCAAGCTGTAAGAAAGATATTGAAACATCTCATTTTAGATGTTTAGTGAAACCAAGGCCTGGATAAGCGGTTCAAATAAATTAGTAGTGTCGATTGCTTTCTCATAATGAATCCTTATTTTTTCGTTCTCTGAACAAGAAGGGGGAGCATCAACTAGTCATGGGCTCTTTCTTGACAATTAATCATACCGCCCAGCGTTTTTTAAAAAATATATATATTAAACAAAAGTAAATAATAAGGAATATGTTTAATTGAAAGTCGAAGTTATTTTAGTTGGAACCTATTTAAATTTGCTTGTAATCCGCACTTGGGAGGTTTTGTGACACAGAAATATTACTTCTTCCGACAAAGTTATTGTTGTACATTATTAGTGTTGCAATACCATTAAGCATTAATTCAAATGTAACTATATAAGTGAATGGGTATTGGGAGTAGCGGGGCACTGAGAGAGAGAGAGAGAGACAACTCGCTGGTATGTGATCTTTGTCAGTTTTTCCCATTTCTAAAGGACAATAGTTGTAAATTTCGTTAGTTCACGAGAACTGAACATACGACATAGGAAATGGGTATTTTAACGCTAAATTTTCCCAAGTAATTAAAGCCAATTTAAGTCCAGAGGGATATACTAGGTATGTTCGGAGGTGATATTTGCACTTATCTGGAATGAAGAAAGATAAAATATGTACATAGAAACTCTAAATTCCAAACAATATTGGGCATTGAAACGTATGTTTTATTGAGTGTTAGATTGTATTATTATTATTATTATTATTATTATTATTATAATATTGTTTTTGTTTGTTGTTGTTGTTGTTGCTGTTATTGTTGTTGTTGTTGTCGTCGTTTGAGCCGTGTTGGCTCAGTGGTTATTGTGCCGGATACACGATTGTCTCGACATGATATAACCTTTTATGTGTTGATGTGCCTTTAAACACCAAAAACATTATTATTATTATTATTATTATTAACTTAACTGGCCGTAAGGCCAAGTTAGCTCATGTTATGGTCCTTCGTCCGTCGTATGTCGTCCGTCGTCCTTTCATAATTGCAGTTTAAACCTTCTCAAAAACTGCTCAACAGAAGTTAACCAAAGTTGACAGAAGCATCCTGGCACAAAACCCTTTTAAATGTGTTCAAATAATAAGCATCCTGGCAAAAAGCTCTTTTAAATGTGTTCAAATGATAAGAATCCTGACACGAAGCTCTTTTAAATGTGTTCAAATAATGCCGATGTGACAAAAACGACTTCTTCTCAAGAATTACTCTTCATTACCAAATTTGACAGAAAACATTCCGGCATAAAGGTCTTTCGAATTTGTGCAAAATTATGCTTATCCACCGTCAAATATGGCACCATTAATAAAAATAGAAAAAAATTTTTACTTCTCAAAAACCGCTCAACTGAATTTGACCAGATTTTGACAGAAAGCATCCGGACATGAAGACCTTTTTAAATTTATACAAATGATGCAGATCTGCCATAAAATATGGACGCCGTTACTAAACACAGACAAGCATTCAAACAACTGTTCTGGAAAACCGTTAAATACAACGTGACCAAATTTTATAGAAAGCATCATGTAAATGAAAGTATGCCTATTAAAGCAATGGATGTAAGCTACGATGAGGACTATTGAGAATCACAGGTTTGGGTAATTTGCAACTTCGAGGTCAATCCTACGGGTCATACCTTGAACGTACGTCGATAGCTTGCCATTCGGACCACCTCGGCTATTTACGAAACAAGGATTGACCGAGATGTTGTCAATGCAGCAAACATTTTTTTTTTCATTCGCAACTTCTCGGTCAATCCATTCGTAGAATTAGCCAAGGTGGTCTAAATAGCTTGCGGGGTTTTTTTGCAAAGAGATTTCCGGCGAATTTGTTTTATGATATTTTTCTGTAAATCACTGCGCCTGATCCATCTGAGGCATATTTTTGTCTCTCAGAAATGGCAGAGGACGTTCAGATTAAGGTTTGGGTTTACGCATAGGACTCCTCTTTGCAAAAAAAATATTTTAGAATACTGTATGCATAAATTTCAATAAACAATTTATATAAATTAGCAAAATAATACACCACAGGAATTAAATTAAACAATCTACATTTTAAATCTGAAGAGAAAATATGAAATAGAAATAAAACAAATAACACTCCAGGTAGCTACATTATGGATAAAATGAGCTTGGAAAACAATTGAGTGTGTGCACTATTGTCAATAAATTTGCTTTATTGTGTCATTTGGCTTTACTGTCATTGCACAAGAAAAACTAAACAAAGCAATTAAACACCTTAAAATGGTATTGCCATATTGATGTGCCTGAAATAGTTGTTGTTTTAATGTTATTTCATGTATATGCATTATTTTACGTCATTTCATATATTGAGTGCCATTAGTCACAAATTATTTTGAATTTATATTTTGTAGTTTTGGCTTTTAACAAAATAAAAAATAACCCAATCTGGTCTTCTCCAGAAACACTTCCAGATTTTTAATTGTTAAGAGCAAAGAAACCTATAGCCTTACAAAAATGTCATAAGAAATTTGGTTGGTATCCGGGCTGATCGATGGTGGGACTTGAACTTGTACCTTTCTGATCACGAGGCCAACGCTTTAACCACTGAGACACCACGGCTACCATGGGTGGGGATCTCACTGGTTTCCAAGTAATGACCCCCGCCCCGTTGTTGCCTACACAGTAGTTAGTTTGATGTGTGCATGCATCTTAACGATACTGTACCAGACCAAATGTGGGTCATTGTGATAGACCTTTTATGCTCCAGTGGCAACGTTAACTGACTTCATGTCATTACATCCATCAGCAGGAGCTGGAAACATATGTTATAAAAGAAGTTTCCTGTTGTTTTTTTAATAGTTCGGTATACAACGGTTTCACTGCATGGAGTAAATCCTTCTTGAAATCACTTTCAGCAAAGTACAAAAGTTGTAAATTCTTCTTTAAAAATATTCACACTGATTCAGAATCGCACTGGTCATCTGATATCCATGTGAATCAAATCAGGTCTTACTGCGCTCACGCAGACAGTTCTTATACGTATTTGATTACTTGATAATAGTAAAAGATAGGTTTGGGTATTCTAATGACAGTGGGCATTATTCTGTCCATTTTTAAAAAAAAGATCTTCAAGTTAGATGGGTCCTTTGCAAATTGAGCCTTCAAACCCAAACGGATCCGGGTGTTTACCAAGACGCGATAGACTAATACGATAAAGGGCTGGTGTCTTGGCCATACTATCTATTGTCTTGGCCATACTATCTATTGTCTTGGCCATACTATCTATTGTCTTGGCCATACTATCTATTGTTTTGTATATGTTGTTATCTTAAAGTTCAGTGGGTATAAAGTATATATTTGTGGCTACAATGTAATGAGCATATTCCTGGAAGAGTACTCGTTTATTTTATTTTTTATTTTTTCGTTTCTTTTTTAAAGTTTGTTTTGCTAAGTACCATATAGTGGATGCGTCTCTGAGGTAAAAGCTATTACTGCATCTATTTATTTTGTTCTCTACTCTCTATCGGTCAGTCTATTTGTCGTTCCTTTGCATACACATATACATATTTCACAACGTTATTTTGGGAGTTTTACAATTCGATTGTAACGCATTGCAATGATTACAGAAATGTTCAAAATATTTTGTCTTCAAAAATCGTAGTGCAAGGGTTAATTTACTTATACTTAAAGGTAGACTTGGGACCCTCATATCACTTACCTCTAGGTATGGACCCCCATATCACTTACCTCTTGGTTATTGAGTATGATGATTTATGCAATATCTGAAAATTTCGACTCGATGAGATCAACGGTTACCAAGATATTTAAGTTTAAATGTACATGTCAAAATATTCCCCCTAGGCCATGTGCAACTTCGGCGGGGCCCCGAGTGGCCGATCACTGACATCTCACCTCTCTCCGCGTGGGTTCGAGTCTCGGTGGGCCTGCTTGGGTATGTGAGAAAGCTTGCCAGTAGCTTCCCGAGGAACGGTGGTTCTTCCCGGGTTTTTCCTCCACCAAACATACTGACCGCTATGTATAGCCTATTATGTGCTTACAAATGATGTTAAACCCACAAAAACAAAAACAAACAACTTCTGCAGTTTCCATGACTCGAGTCCGTGTGATGTCACTACATTTCGAATCTCCCATTGTTCTACCGTAGTCAAGTGTGAAGTTCCTCTGGATTGTTTTTTTGCGTGCATTATTCAGCTTGGGATGTTTGGTTTTAGACCATACATGGAGGCCAGTATATTTTTTGGAGGAAGAACCCGGGAAAAACCACTGACACACGGGAAACCACTGGCAAACTTTCTCACGTACCCACGTTGATAGAGCCGAGACTCAAACTCACGCGGACAGAGGTGAGATGTGTGAGTGATCTGTGAAGGCAATCGCCTTAGACCACTTGGCCACCCGAGGACCTTCAGCTTGGGAAAGAGGTGTGTCGTCGGTTGATGTAGCAGTACGAGTATATCCTCGCCGTCTAGACATCAAAACAATATAGAAAATCGTGCGAATTCGTTATCATCTAGGCGTCAAATGAAAATGCAATATATCAACTCATCGAATTCTTGAGAGAGAGAGTTTAATTACGAGAGCATCAGTGTCTCTGTATGTAAGAGTGCACAAAAGTAAGAAAGCTGTTTTTTTTTTTAAATACATGTATTTTTTTTTTAAAAATACATGTATTATGTCACATAAATAAATACAGTTGTTCCACATAGAAATACAGTCCTCGTCACAAGAAACATCTGAGGAATGAGATACTTTTATAACTTTACTATAAGCCCATTAGAATTATCAATGATACTCCACAACATCTAAATACTTCGTATAATTGATAATGTTCACATTTCCAGAGCCTGGCTTGAAGAAGGCATGGAGCTTTGTTTTTTCTTACATCTTTCTTTAACTAATGTGGCTTGTGTTAATCACTGTATTTCTTGTGCCATAGCCAAATAACGCTCATTCTTAGCAATCGCAATTTTTTTTAAATCTCTGTATAAGATCTAAAACTTCAGGGTATGTCATTGAGTGAATCTGACTTTTAGAATACTGCTTTGTCGGTCTCCGTCGGCAAAGCATCAAAAGCGAGGCCACGTGCCTGGTTGATAAAACCAAGATATTTAATTTTAAAAAAAAACAACAAAAAAACAAACAAGCAAACACTGTTCTTTTGATCATGTATACAAATGAATAGCATCAATCATAAATAAATAATAAGCATATAAACACAGTCTTTCTTAAATGGCTTACCTGCAAGCATTTAGTTAACAATAATTCGCCTTAAAAGCTAACTCTTTTGTATGGTGCAAAGACCCCAGATTAGCCTATTGTCAGCCCTAATCTGTGTCGGCGCGCGTGTCAAGTATAGTTTTAGCCTCGCGTGCCGTTGGGACATTTTCTGGGTCTTTGTCTCACAGATCAGCCCACTACAGTACTTGCTAATCGTAATTAATCTGTTCCAGCGTGCCAGGAATTTTTAGCAGCTAAAATATATTTCCAAATTTTAATTGAGTTTCGGGGTTTCGGTTTTACTGGGAAAAAATGATGATATTAATGAAGGAAAAATTCGGGGACAAAAACAAATTTTTGGCTTCGAAGGGATTCTAGTATACTATATGTGTGAATATATATATATATATATATATATATATATATATATATATATATATATATATATATATATATATATATATACACATACAGATTGCAGATTCTAAGCAATGTTATTTACTATCTATATTTAAAATTTTAAAAGGCATTTAAAATTTGACCTATCATCACTGATTATTGGAAGGTTTATGCATTAAAAAACACATGTACAGCTGTTTGAAAAGTTCATAATACCAGCTAGTGTGGTTCCAAGTGTTTATTGCAGCGTTGTCTAGAAAAAAGATACAGCAATTTTTTATTCGGGGGTGGGATGGGGGCAAACACGAAAGTTACAATTTTATTTACATGCTAAACCACTTATGATGTAGCGGTTGTCGGGACAAATATGTGTTGTTTAAAGTGCATTTCATCCTATAATTTATATCATCCTTGTTTAACTTTCTGAGCATTTAATAGATAAAAAGTTGATACGAGGTAAAATTAAGGTTGCAATACAGTGAGCTTCAGATTTCAACTCAATATAAACCAAGTACATTATAGTGAATTTGAGAGTTTAATCCAGGCGAATTTAGATCAATGTATCAAAAGGATATTTAACAAAATCACTGCAATCAACAACATACAAAACTAAGTTTATTAGTTGACATATCTTTTTAGACAAAGTTCACGTTGAGTAGTAACTTTAGACAATGTTCACGTTGAGTAATAACTTGAAACAAACTTTAGACAATGTTCACGTTGAGTAAAAATTTGAAACAATCTTTAGACACTGTTCACGTTGTGTAGTAGCTATGTTGACTATTATCAAAACACTGCATCGGCCCATATGACTAATTTCAGCTCGGCACATGGGACATTTGTATCTGGTCATTTTATTTAATTATTAGTGATCTTTCGTGTGAGTTTGTAGAGTAAACTGTTGAATGGTGTGCATATGGGAAATAGTACAGAAATAAATCGAATTTGAAGTGAAGCTAAATCGTCTTCAGTTTAGACTTTGATTTAAAACTTAAAAAAAAAAATATATATAAAAAATCCGTTGATGTATTTATTTCAGAGTTTTTGAGTTTTTGTTACAACCAAGTGCACAATATAGTGTGTAACGTGTTGTTGACATTTTTCCTATGCATTACCCCCCCCCCCAAAAAAAAAAAAAAAAAAAAAAAAAATTTTTTTTTTTTACAAAACTCGATTTCAAGCTGCAGTTACACCACCCATATCAGATGAGATACTCGGGGTGCACATGGGTGATTATTATATTTCGTGAATACAGAAAAGTTTCATAGTGAAGCAAATCCTAAAGTTCTTTTATTCTTACTTGTGGGTTACAGTTTGAGTTTGATGCTCAAAACGGTTACAAAATACGCAGAGGTCTTAACTGGAAACATTTTCAGGACCTACTGAAAGGAAAAAATACAAGTATGCAATCAAAGTTGCTTTTTGGGTTTATCTCAGTTATGCTTTTGGTGAATTTGATATGAAAGTGGGGTTAAGGGTTGGGGCACTGTTCAGACAGAAGTGGGGGAAGTTAGAAGCGGTTTTTAAAAAAATAAGTTTTTTAGTTTCAGTCAAAGTGAGCAACACCTTACGCAGATTACGATCATGCAATTGTTGATACATATATATCTTTTATTAGAATGATAGTTATAAATAGGTCATAAATAAATTATTAATTAAATGTAATAAATAAGCGAATACCGGTAAATCAATTTTCAGGGAACACCATAACTCCAGTATGACTCACCCAGACAACCACAGTCGCCAGCGGATGATACCGTGGCTGGAATCGCGGATTGAGAGTGGGGAGATTCCAGGACTACATTGGATAAATAGGAATGAAAAAACATTCCGGGTGCCATGGAAACACGTCGGCAACAGGGATTGGAGTGAAGCGGATTCAATGATTTTCAAGGTTAGGTTACTACATTTTTTTTCTTCAGAAATTACAGGACTCAAAATCAACGATTACATGACTCAAATCAACGATGTTGCTGTAATCGCCTTCACTATTTTTTTTTTCGGTCTTCAGCGTCGTTGCAGTATTCGTCGTTTTTATCGCTGCCGATTTTCTCTGGCCTTCAGTCTACCTAACTTTTAGCAAAATTTCTACCTCAAAATAATTTGAATTTTTTCTCAGATAGTTTTGAGAAAACTTCGCGAATGGCCGACCCCATATGCAAGGCCCCCCCCCCCCCCCCGAATTTGGGCGCATAAGGTCAGCATACCCCTAATGGTACATTGGTACAAATCCTATAATGTAAAGCGTGTAAAAGTCATATCATATATAACTATATTGTAAAGCATGTAACAATAATATCATATATAACTATATTGTAAAGCATGTAACAATATTATCATATACAGTGGTGTACTGGCCATTGGGCATACCGGGAACAAATCTCGGTGGGCCGTCAAAAAAATCCGTTTTTACCGGTGTTTTACTGGTGTGAGCAAAAGCAAAACCCCGGGCCTGTCCCGGCAGATAAGTCCAGGGCCGAGTTGCTTACCCAGTACACTCCTGATCATATATAACTATTTTGTAAAGCGTGTAAAAGTCATATAATATATAACTATATTGTAAAGCATGTACCAATAATATCATATATAACTATATTGTAAAGCGTGTAAAAGTCATATCATACATAATCCTATATTGTAAAGCGTATGACCGTCATATAATACACCGATGGCAGTACATGGTATATTATGCTTTTATTGAGTAAATGTTGAAAATGTTTTTTTTTGCGGGAGTGAGGAGGTATATTGACTTCATTTTTTCCTACCTACTCCTCCTTATTCCTCACCTCACTCAGCTACTTCTTTGTCTTCTTTCATCAAATGGCACGGCACCAACGTTAAGGATAGCCATAAGCATCATATACATTATTGTTGACACTGTACAGTACAGAATGTGGTAATAATTATGAACGTAACGATACATTCATATGTATCCGGAATATTTATATTTTTACGACGATACAATATATCGTATTGTCACTCCTTGACCGAGTTTCCTTTGTCTTGATACAATATATCGTATCGGCACTCCTTGACCGAGTTTCCTTTGTCTTGATACAATATATCGTATCGACACTCCTTGACCGAGTTTCCTTTGTCTTGATACAATATATCGTATCGGCACTCCTTGACCGAGTTTCCTTTGTCTTGATACAGTATATCGTATCGGCACTCCTTGACCGAGTTTCCTTTGTCTTGATACAATATATCGTATCGGCACTCCTTGACCGAGTTTCCTTTGTCTTGATACAGTATATCGTATCGGCACTCCTTGACCGAGTTTCCTTTGTCTTGATACAGTATATCGTATCGGCACTCCTTGACCGAGTTTCCTTTGTCTTGATACAATATATCGTATCGGCACTCCTTGACCGAGTTTCCTTTGTCTTGATACAGTATATCGTATCGGCACTCCTTGACCGAGTTTCCTTTGTCTTGATACAATATATCGTATCGGCACTCCTTGACCGAGTTTCCTTTGTCTTGATACAATATATCGTATCGGCACTTCTTGACCGAGTTTCCTTTGTCTTGATACAGTATATCGTATCGGCACTCCTTGACCGAGTTTCCTTTGTCTTGATACAATATATCGTATCGGCACTTCTTGACCGAGTTTCCTTTGTCTTGAAAATCGCTTTTTTATTACTTGGCTATTATTATAATAGGCAAATAATAAAAAGCGATTTCCAAGAGAGAGGAAACTCGGTCTAATTAAGCCATCCCCGTATCGCGATATAAGCAGAGAACTTCAAACTTTTTGACAGGTCTAGCTTTTTTCATACTGTATTATTTTTCTTTTGTCATATTAAGGCTTGTTTAATGAAATACACTTTGCATTTAATTAAGTGTTTACGTTGCAAGTAATACTAAGGTGGTACTGAATTGTAATGACAAAAGGAAGCTCATTATATGTTGCTTACACGAAAATAAGCTTGGGATATGTATCGGTGTTCGTACTGTATCGGGACCTATGTATCACGATATCTATCGTATAGTGATATCAGTGGTAATGATATATTATTATCTAGAGGTGTACACATTTTGAAAGGTGTAGGTATATATTCAGTATCAAAGCATACAAATAAATTTAATTGTGTCGTTAAACCAGCACAGTCCCGTTCTCAGATATTTCAAAAAGGAGTTTGCTGCGTAAAAGGACACCTTAGTTAAGCTATCACCTGCCTAATCAGCCAATTTTGTCAATGTTGTAAAACGTCGAATTCTCTTATGATTCTAATTTAAGTAACAACGTGCTAAAAAAAGACTCATTTAAAGATGCTCTTTTCCTCCTAATAAGGTGGCTGATTTAAATACTCTTTTACTGCGGTATTCTCTCTGTCTGGCTTGCATTGTCATCTTTATATATGTAATTTTAAAGGAATGGGCAGTCCACACAGGGCGATACAGAGAGGGCGTGGATAAAGCAGATTGGCCCACGTGGAAGACACGTTTTCGGTGTGCCCTGAATCGTCTGCCCAACATCCAGGAGGTCAAGGAGCTGAACAGACTGGACGGAAATGACCCATACAAAGTGTACAAATTTGTACATAATTCGAGTACGTTATGATTCTTTTATACCTAATGTTTGAAATAATTGTTTAACTTGTACTTTTTATTCCCCCGTGACGTCATGCGCCATTGTTCATTGTTTCTTTCACCTAAAAACGGTTCTAAAGGTGAAAGTCTGAGCTATTTTTGTACGATGCTCCCGGACTTTGAACAAACAAAGCTGCGCTTGTTTGTTTGAAAACGCTAACAACTATATTAAAAATTAAATATAATATTTCAGTAATATATCTCCAGAGCTTCTTTATGATATAAACGGCTCTTGGATCAGATTCAAAGTTTTAAACTTGTTAATCTCACAAGGATGATGTTCGAGTCGTTCACCTTTTTCGAATTAAATCAGCATTGGTAATACCAGAATGTGCGAAATCGAGAATTGTGCGATCTGCAATATGTAACCAAGTTTACAGAGTACAATTTTCGTAAACTGATATACGCACATAATTAATTATTGAAATAATATCATTGATATATAAATGCATATAAACCGGGACACGAACCTAATGAAACATTGGGGAGAAAACAAGGAGATAGATACTGTATTGATAAAGCTATGTTAAGATAATTCATATATTACCTTCAAAGCACACAAAGACAAGGCTTGACATAGGGCACCAGTTTTTAGTTTGCCTTCGTGCAAGACAGATTACACAATACACCCGCCGTCTTGGTTGGTGCAGGATAGATTACACAATACACCCGCCGTCTTGGTTGGTGCAGGATAGATTACACAATACACCCGCCGTCTTAGTTGGCGTTAGCAAATGTATACATTGTGTTTGGGTCAGCCTGAGGAGTACACCACCATAATAAATTGAGACCACTCTGACGTACGTTTGCTGCTTTATTAATTTTCAACCACTTTTATGTTTAAACCAGTCTTCAGTCACTATGTACACATTTTATGTTTAAACCAGTCTTCAGTCACTATGTACACATTTTATGTTTAAACCAGTCTTCCGTCACTATGTACACATTTTATGTTTAAACCAGTCTTCAGTCACTATGTACACATTTTATGTTTAAACCAGTCTTCCGTCACTATGTACACATTTTATGTTTAAACCAGTCTTCCGTCACTATGTACACATTTTATGTTTAAACCAGTCTTCCGTCACTATGTACACATTTTATGTTTAAACCAGTCTTCCGTCACTATGTACACATTTTATGTTTAAACCAGTATTAAGTCACTATGTACACATTTTATGTTTGGGTTAGTTTCTCTAACACTTTTGTTTGTATAGTCATTGAATTTGATATATAGATGCAGCTGAGGAGTCCTATGCCATCATACCAAAGAACGTCGCCATGACCTACCTTTTAACACTTTGGTGACTATGAACACCTATGTTTGGGTCAGTTTCATGGATGCTATTGCTTGTACAGTGATGAAACTTGATATGTGCATACATACTGAGGAGGATTATATCACCATACCAAAAGCAAGGACACTGTGACTTACTTTTTACACTCCAGTAACTGAACACCTTAAATGTTTAGATTAGTTTCTCAAACACTGTTGCTTATAGTCAAGAAATTGAATATGTGCATGCAGCTTAAAGTGTACCGTCCCAGAGACTATACATATTTTATGTTTTTTTCACTTTCTTGGACAGTGGTGCATGTACAGTCATAAAACTTGATATGTACATGCATTGTGTGTAGTACTACACCACTTTACCCAAGGTAGGTACTTTACATTGCAAAAATACGCACACCCCTAATAATTTTGGTCATTCTCTCGTTCTATTACTATACAGTCTTCAAACATTGATATATGCATGCTTCCTGATGAGTATTACATCACTATACCAGAAGTAGGTCACTGCGACATACATCTACCACCTAGCATGTCTTGATCAGTCTTAACTGATCATCACATGCATTGGCAAAAACAAACTTCATTTCTCTGCATAGATATATGTAGGCAAGCTTTGCTGTCTTCTCCATATTTTGTTTAAGTTGCTAATGATACTGACGTCTCAAAGACTACTATGATAATATGGTTGGGAGTTTTAATATGAATTTAGCAGGGGTCACTTCATTAGGACAAGCTGATGACTTACTTATATATGTGTATAAAATCAGTGCATTCATAAATAGATAAATTTCTTATATTTGCTGTAGTCTTGCAAAAGTGAGTCTTTTTTTTAAAAAAAAGGAAGGATTTACTGTTTTACAATTTTGAATAATATTTTCCACTGATATTTCTTTTCTTATTTCCACCAGGAGTGGAAGATCGTCCTGTTTCTAATGTAAGTATTGGCCTGGTTCTAGACATTTCTGTATAGTTTTATTTCTGTGCAAAGATTTATGCTTCTGTTTGTTCATAACCCTTTGACAGAATAAATATACCATATCTATTTGCTTATACCATATATACTCGCGTATAAACCGATACCAACTGCAAACTGCATAGACCCATATCTGCCATCGCATAATGCGCCAGCAGATCTGGGTCTATGCAGTTTGTAAGGACTAATCAGTAGAACAAACAATATAGACCCTGATCTGGCGGAGCATCATGTGATGACAGATCAGGGTCTATGTTGTTTGCATTTGGACGCGGATTATACAAGAGTATATACAGTAAGTTGATTCCAACTGCAAATTGTATAGACCCAGATCTGCCATCTCATAATGCACTGGCAGATCTGGGTCTATGCAGTTTGTTAGAAGTAATCAGTAGAACAAACAACATAGACCCTGATCTGCCAGTACATTATGTGAGAGCAGATCAGTGTCTGTGTTGTTTGCAGTTGGACTCGACTTATAAGCAAGTATATAAACGGTAATAGATTTCACTTATGAAATGTAAAAATAACGATAACAGAATGAAAACGTAGGATCCAAGAGATGCAATTATCTTTTCTTGCAAAAATAGTTTGAGGTATAAAAAGTCCTAAAATATACGAATTTTGTCTGTTTGATAGGATCATATAAACATATAATAGAGTGATTCAATATGCTAACTATAGCATTGAAAATGCTGTTCAATTCCATTGACCTCCTGTGGGCTAGGAGATGGAGAATAGACCTGATGTTAATTTCCATTAACCCCCTGTGGGCTTGGAGATGGAGCATAGACCATATGTTAATTTCCATTGACCCTCTGTTATCATATAGAATATCCTTTGAATCTAAATTTGTATACAGAGATATTAAAATATAGAATATCCTTTGAACCTAAATTTGTATACAGAGATATTAAAATATAGAACATCCTTTGAACCTAAATTTATATAAAGAGATATTAAACCTAAATTTGTATGCAGTGATATCAAAACTAAAAATTCTGTGAGTGATCATTGAGTTACAGAAGAATCTGTACAAGTGGGTTTTTTTCTCACAATTTCAGGGTTTTGGCCACCAGGTGGAGACGCAGCAGATACCCATAATTGTGAACAATGAAATCAAACGTGGTAAGGGTGTACTATCAATAAATGCGATTTAAATTCATAATACATGGCCATATTTGGAATCTTGTAGTTAGGTCTTGTGGTTTCTTGGCTCTGATATTCTGAATTTTTCACAATTTGAATACATCTGAAGTAAGGTGGAGTGTATAATGGCTATCCATCCATTAACAACTTGCTTTTATGCAATAAATTGAATTCTGCTTCATAAACCTTCATGACACTTTACAGACATGTTTTCCCATAAAAGACAAAGAACCTTATAGATTTTGAGTCAAACTGTCAAAGGTCATGGTAATTGTGACCAACCACACCAAATCGGTTTCCGTGATTTAGAGTCAAACTTTCAAAGGTCATGGTAATTGTGACCAACCACACCAAATTGGTTTCTGTGTAATAGCACGAATTCTGCTCCACATATGTTCACCAACTTTGCAGGTAAGTTTCTGTATAGAAAGGTCATGGTGACTGTAAATAACCATAGCAAAGTGGTTTTATGCAATAACAGGAATTTGGCTCCATATGTGTCCACTAATTTTTCGAAAGAACTCAACAGAAAAAGACAAAATATGGCAGAAGGCATCCTGACATGAGGGCCTTGCAAGTTTTGCACAAATAGTGCAGATTACTGGCTATCAAATATAGCTGGATTTACTCAAAATAGAAAAATCTGTCAACTTTTTCTAAAAAAATCACTCATTAGGTTTGAGCAAGACAGAATACATTCTACTAACCAAGGTTACTTGGTCAACTACTTTTGCATTAGACCATATGGCTGATATCAGTCAGGCGAGCCATATCTTTGTTGTTTTTTTTTGTGTGTGTCAATGACCTAATTAATAAGAAGAGAATAAAACTGATCAATTCAATTGATGTTCTCTTAATCAGAGCCTTCTGAAGTAGTTGTTCAACAGGAGATCCCTGCTGATCTAAACAATATTGACTCAGGAGATTTATACCAAGTTCGGTCCGGGTCCATACCTGATGACTTCCGCCTCAGCTCCGGCTTAAGTGATATGGACACGTCAGAAAAACCTGTGTCTCCAGAGAGTGGTGAGCCAAAGCATTTTTCCTTTTCTTTCTTTTTTTGTGCAAAATGATATCTTTCAGAGCCCACAGTACTTGCGTGCATGTGTTCATCAATGTGCAGCACTTCCTCACTTTAAGGTCCTTCATTATAACACAGTTCCTGTTATAAGCCAAGTATGGTCATGGATCTTATTTCATGAATTGGTAGTAAATTATATTTATCTTATAATTTATTATAATGCAGTATATTCCATACATAACACCCTTGCAGGGAGTATTATATATATATATGAAAGAGAGAATAATATTAATAAATATTCCAAGGAATTATATTTCTTTCATGATATAGATGTTTATGGTTCTGAAGCAAGATTTTACAATTACCTTGATCTTGCCTCAATGTCTGGTTTCATAGATATGAAAAGGCAATATGACTTCTAACTTTACATTCATGACAAAAATCCTGTAAAGTGTTGTGACTTAAGAATGTGCAACTTAACATTTATCTGAAAACTTAACCAAGGCAAGATTTTAAAATGATCCCTGTCCTTGCTTCAGAGATAGATGGAGGTTTGGAAAGTGTATGTATAAAAAGGCAATCCCAATGCAATCTTCTGTTGAAGTGAGAGAGCAATCCCCCCCTCCCCCCAAGATTTGGAAAGGCTTTCATTGACAACTTCATCTTGATTTTGAAATTATCTCCATCTTGCTGCTGAAAAGAAGGAGAATTGTATGCAATTTGAAGGGTAATGCTTTAACTGCAGCAGCAACCACTCAAATGGTTTAGGGACTTATTGCCATACACCATCACTTAAAGGGGCTAGGGACTTCTTGGCATACACCATGACTCAAATGGGCTAGGGACTTCTTGCCATACACCATGACTCAAATGGGCTAGGGACTTATTGTCAGTGGTCCCCCTCTTGAACGGCCCCCCTGACCAGCGGTCACCCACTTTATATGGCCACAATCCCTTGGCACCGACGAGTTTGTGTTCAAAAGTACGCCTCAAGGACGGACACCCCTCTAACGCGACCAGCATTTTAGTGCAAAAATGGTCAAATTTACCCCTCGCGAGCGGCCACATAACGGTTGTTTACAGATTAAAATCTCGCTAATATTTTTTAATTTCTTAATTCAACACATTGACATTTTATTCCATCATGCCAATAAAGTAGCTTTAATTCTTACAAAGAGGAAAGTAATCCGGTTATCCTTACTGCCATGTGTTCCTTAGATGTAAACTTTTGTCACTTTGATAATTACTGGCTATTATTACCACCGATAATTATCAAGATGACAAAAGCTAACCGCTGAGAAGCACAGCATTGTTCAGCT
Organism: Margaritifera margaritifera; assembly: GCA_029931535.1. NCBI lineage: Eukaryota > Metazoa > Mollusca > Bivalvia > Unionida > Margaritiferidae > Margaritifera > Margaritifera margaritifera. The sequence continues at coordinate 1,280,018 of JAQPZY010001523.1, read as the reverse complement.
CAAGTCAGCGTGACATCCGGTCGCCATGATAGTAAAATGGTATGTTAGCCTTATTAGGTAACCTCTAGTAGATTATGAAATGTACATCACCGGGTACCAGACTGGAGAAGAAAAAAAAAAAGTCGATCACATGACAGACTCACTTCCGTTGTAAACACTGTGCCTCTCGTGTGATTGCCCGCGAAGGAATAAGTTGTCGCAAAATATCGTCAGACATTCTCAGTTTAGAACGAAAAGTGAAAGCAATTAAATTAAACGAAAAGAGGGAGAGTCTTTTGATAACTACTGAGAAATTTTATGTCAGAAAGAGTTTTAAAAAAACACCGTCAATATACATTCAACTGCATTGAGTGGAAAGACGGAATCGACGGACGTAGTGATAGTTGCAACCAAATGTTTGTGCCCAGAAGTTACTGACAAGGTGGTTTTGCACCACGATTCATGATTATTCATAGTTTTTAAAAATAACATTGACATTAGTTTTATCACATTAAGTCCTTAACCAGATAATATTCCTGTGATTTTTAAATGAAAATATTAAATATATCAAAATTAGTTACATCTTTTATACTTTATATGTAGTTATTACTCACAACTGTGTGATCCCCCTCTATAAAGGCCACCCGTCTTATAAGGCCACTTTTTTGCTGCAGAAGGGGTGACCTTATAAGAGGGGGACCACTGTACACCATGACTCAAATGTGCTATGGACTTCTTGGCATACACCATGACTCAAATGTGCTATGGACTTCTTGGCATACACCATGACTCAAATGTGCTATGGACTTCTTGGCATACACCATGACTCAAAGGGGCTTGGGACTTACTGCTATACAAAATAAAAAATTGAACTAAAAACTATAAACACAGTTGTTATATGCCACCTTCACCACTAGTATCAGAATGAATGATGATTATGTGTTGTTGTTGTTCAAGCAAGTAAGACAATAACCAGCTTCACCTAGCCTCTCCAATAATGAATGGTCAATATTCAAATAAAACTTTTGTCCCTCCTATATATAATGAGTGAAATAATATACAGAAAGCAAGAAATACCATTAACCATTTTACAGGACAAATTATTTTGGAGGATTAGGTATTGGTAGTTGTCTGATTTAAACTGTTACTTATGATTATAAAGATTATCAAATGTTGTCATTATTATTATTATTATAATTATTATTATCTTCAGACTTTGAGATTCCCTTTCCAAACCACCAGGAGATGAACAGTATTGAGAGAATTGCAGCAAAATCCTTCTCTGATATTGGGGCAGATATACCACAAGAACTTTCCACAATATCTTCTAGTGCATCTTTAGCATCCAATGGTATGACTCATTACATTTCAACATTTTGTGAAAGTAACATGCTATCTGATTGGTCAAATGTCACATTTTTGCAGCAGCTAAATCCCCATCAGAAAACTGAGTTGATGCCATTTTGATGTTAGAACACTGCTTGTTACTTTAAAGCTATCCTGAATGATTTTGCTGTTAGAACACTGCTTTGTTACTTTAGAGCTAATCTGAATGATTTTGATGTTAGAACACTGCTTGTTAATATAGAGCTACCCAGAATGATTTTGATGTTAGAATACTGCTTGTTACTATAGAGCTACCCTGAATAATTTTGATGTTAGAACACTGCTTGTTACTATAGAGCTACCCTGAATGATTTGATGTACCAAGAATATTGTGTTTCATAATTTCTGCAGTGATTTTTCAGATATGTATTACAATAGAGATAACAACTTGTATTTGAGAATTTGAAGATACTTAATGGTGATTTTACTGTTTTGTTGTACTTCATTATAAGGCGGTCTCACTATAAGACACTTCATTGTAACACCATTCATGTTATAAGGTGGGTGTGGTCATGGATCCCATTTTATTATGTAGTTGTAAAATTTTATGTATAATGTACCTCATTATAAGGTGGTCTCACTATAAGGTGGTATATTCTGTCTTCAATGGATAGTGCTATAATCATGGAGCACAGCATGATGTTTCCAAATCTTCAAATACAATATCATACATGAATCTCTAATTAAATAAATTTAATATTGAATATTATATGATTATCACGAGGCTCTGGGTGGCAGAGTGGTCTAAGGCACTCGCCTTTACAGATATCTCACCTCTACCTGTGTGGGTTCGAGTCTCGGGCTCGGCCAACGTGGGTATGTGAGAAGGCTTGCCAGTAGCTTCCTGTGGGCCAGTGGTTCTTCCCGGGGTTTTCTTGGGTTCTTCCTCCACCAGATATACTGGCCGCCATGTATAGCCTATCATGTGCTGAATAATGGCGTTAAACCCATAACAACCAACCAACCAACCATGATTATCACTAACACTGTGGTTTTAGTACCATATATACTTGCGTATAATCCAATACCAACTGCATAGACCCAGATCTGCCGTCGCATAATGCGCCGGCAGATCTGGGTCTATTCAGTTTGTAAGGACTAATCAGTAGAACAAACAACATAGACCCTGATCTTCCAGCGCATTATGCAACAGCAGATCAGGGTCTATGTTGTGTGCATTTGGACTCTACTTATACGCGAGTATATACAGTAGTTTATGCTTTTAAACAATTTTTTTTGCAATTTAATATCTCAGCTTGGTTCCACACTTAAAAATCATATCTTGAATTAAAGACTGCCAGAGATATGGCCCTTGCTAACTTGTCTATCCAAGAAAACATCAAACAGCCTTGAGTCCACCTTTTTCTAGCACACACATTCATACAGGCATTTATTGATATATGAATCCACCATTTTCTAGCACATACACTCATGCAGGCATTTATTGATATATGAAATATTGGTAAATGTAGTATGGATGTATATAAATTTTATTTCTGCAGCCCTTTTGGGGTGTCAGACTTGTAATCCAGGGGTGTCAGACTTGTAATCCAGGGGTGGCAGACTTGTAATCCAGGGGTGTCAGACTTGTAATCCAGGGGTGTCAGACTTGTAATCCAGGGGTGTCAGACTTGTAATCCAGGGGTGGCAGATTTGATACCCATCAGGTATAGCCTATGTCAGCTGCCTCAGTGTGTCCTTGGAAAAGGCACTTAGCTCCCATTTCCTCATCATTTATAAATAAATAAAGTGCTCAAGGTGCCATTAAAATCACCCAAAATAACAAAAAGCCATTGTAGGGCCCTTCACAAGTATGTAATCAACATGATATAAGCAAGACTAAATACAATTTTTTAAATTTTAATTTTTGGTACTGAATCAGATTTGAAATCTTGCACTCCATTTCTGTCTTTTCTCTCTAATTATTATGCATGCTAAAATACAGTATACCCGCACTATAATGCAGTAAACCCTCACTATAATGCAGTTCATATTACCCATATAAGTACACCATCACTATAATGCAGTTCATATGACCCATATATGTACACCCTCAATATAATGCAGTTTTTATGACCCATATGAGTAAACCCTCAATATAATGCAGTTCATATGACCTATATAAGTATACCTCACTATAATGCAGTGCATCTGACCCATATAAATATACCCTCATTATAATGCAACATGCCCTCATTATAATGCAGTTCACATGACCATATAAGTACACCGTCACTATAATGCAATAGATATACCATATAAACACACCCTCACTATAATTCAGTTCATGTAATCCATATAAATACACCCTCATTATAATGTTGTTAATTTTACTCATAAGTACATCCCCAATATAATGCAGATCATATAACCCATAGAAGTACACCCTCACTATAATGCATTTCATGGGATCCATATAAGTACACCCTCAGTATAAACAGTTTATATTAGTACATCCTCACTATAATGCAGTTTATATGAGTACACCCTCACTATAGAGCAGGTCATATGACCCATATAAGTTCACCCTCACTATAATGCATTTCAGTGACCCATTCAAGTACACCCTCACTATAATGCAGTTAATGGGACACAAAAGTTGACTGCCTTATAGGTGAATATGTCTTATATTGCGGTATTAAAAATATAATATTATTATTAAATAATGAAATAGGTTCCATGACCATAGCCACCTTATTAAATCGACTGCTTTATATTGAGGCACCTTGGAGTAAGGGCATACTCTATACATTATTTTAAAGAAAGGATAATAACAGTACATAATACCTGCCAATCTCCAAGACAGTTTTTTGGTGTGTGACGGGTGGGTTGAGACAGTGTGTGTGACCCAGAATTGTACAATTGACAATAAACTATCTACTCATGTAAGCTTATAGAAAAATGACTGAAATTTCAAATTTGAATAAAAGAAAATAAAATCTGTTAACTTTGATGCATTTAATACACTTTCAAACAGAAAATGGTTGGTAGACTTAGCATTGTCAAATATCACTACCACACACACAGACATTAAATAAAAAAAACTCTACACCGTGTTTCTGTCTTTAAAATCCATAGGACAGTAGAATACAGTCTTAACTAGATGCAGTCTTTCCTGCTCTCAATAATTCAGTTGGGGTTTGAATGTGATGCAAGTGTCATTAGGGACCAAACATTTAATTTCTGGAGGGTAGCCTTGGATATTTTTTAAAAAATGTCCAGTCCTCAAATAGCTTGAATAAAAATTCTTGCTCTGATATTTAAAAGAATGTATTCCATACATTATATTAGTTTTTTTTAAAAATTTATCTTGAAGTAAATATAAAAATCTTGGTTCTAAAGAAAATTCCAGGCTATTTCAACCCCCCACCCCTAAATGGTTGGATACTTAAGAGTTTGTCTTTGCTCACTTCAAAGACTAGATGGTACCATTGTTTAAACTTTTCTGATGATCTTGTTGAATTTTTTTTATCAGAAATGATAATTCGTCATTGCAATGAGGCAGTGTCAAATACAATGGCCACACCAGATTGAGTGTTTAAACATGTTAGTAACTTTTGGAATTGAGCTCTACATTCATGCATTGTCCTGATGCTGGATGGTGTTACTATGTCAACAGATGTCATAGCTAGACTGCAGGATGGCTGATGTTAATATGGTGTTTGCAGTATGTGTAAAAAGAATAAATGCTTCCCAATGCTGCTGCACTTCACAAAGTCAAACTCCATCAATCAGGAGTTCTAAAATTTGGTTTTTCTGGGCTTTACCTACTTTGCCAATGGCTCCTCATTCCCAGAATCATGCATGTATTTCAGCATTTTGGCTTTAATAACTAATCACACTGCTACAGTATTCCAAATACTGAAATAATATAATATGGAGTAAAATCCGACTTCAAAGAAACATTGCCAAACTAGCCAATAAGGTTTAATAAAGATGGTTTAAACATTATTATTTAAGACGATGAAGAGTAATAACTTTTGTTTCTTCAACACGCATGTGTGATTTACCTAACTTCAGATGAATTGGGTTGTTCCACTACATGTACTTTACTTATGCAAATTAGCTTAATGAGCTTTCCCACAAAGTATATTTAAGACAACATCACCCGAGTAAGTTAAGTAATCCATTAAATTGTGGTTGTTTATCTCTGACTGCATGTACCTTTTAATGACCTCTATGACAAGCAGTTTTCCATGAGCATTAAGCATGACCATTTACTCTTTATAAAGGTTACAGGCGTAAATTGTCGTCAAGAAAGGTCTTTCTCTCTCTGTCTTGTTTTTCACAAAGATTACTGAAAATCATGTTTTCTAAATATGACCATGTCGGGGGCATTTTGGAGTAAAAAATCATGTTTTTTGCTTGACACGTCATGTTCTCCCAGGTATTGTATTTTATATAGTATGTATACTAAAAGAGGTGTCACAATAAACACTATAACTGTACTATTGTCAGAGCTATCAAATGGTAGCACATGCATGTAATTGAATATATTTAGTAGGGGTGAAATGATAAACATGTGCCGCATATCAATACGATTCACAATACAGCCTATGATACGATACATTATCGATACACATATCAACTTGATGGTCTTTTCATCTTTAGAAGGTTCGTCACTGGTAGGATGGTGCCCTTGTATGTGTGTTGACATATTGGTTATATATCCTGTATGCAGATTACAGACAGACATAGACTTAATAACAATAACCACCAATCAGAATTGAATGTAACATATTTCACTGCGTGACACACCGGAAGTATAGTCTTCAAGTTCGATCAAAGTAGACAAGATACAAAGCAACAGAAAAACTTCGCATAAAAGTGGTTATTAAATGATGAGTAAAGTACTTCATCATATATGTGATCAAATCAGGAATTTATCCTTTATGCTGAACATGCTGATGGGATAAAATAATTAGCATTGAATCGGCAAGGGGGGGGGGTAGATTTCGAACCACCTCACCTTGTGTTAATTTCTAGAAGGTGAGTGGGTGTTGTCAATAGTTTGTTCTTTTTTACTGACAAAAATGAGTGCCTGAGCCAGCGACAGCTGTCTCAGATGAATTCTCAATTCAGAGGGGGAAAAAATCCAAATGACTAATAACTGTTCATGACTGCTGAAGATTAAAGTTACTTGTATGTGGTAAGTATCCTTTTGTATCGATTCTTCACCTCTTGTATCGATATGTTTATCGATATGGCAAAAGTATCGATGCATCGATATATCGATGAATCGTTTCACCCCTAATATTTAGGGTTAATATATTACAAGTATATTAGAATCATTTTATCCCAGGAAATGTTGAGTTCCATATTTTGGTCCCAGAAAAAAGTACCTTTGAATTGTTCCATATAAAGTTTTGGTCACTGAGAGTCAAAATTTTGGTTAGAAGCTGACATACTGAATATACTTGCAAACTGCATAAACCCAGATCTGTCATTGCAGAGTGCACTGGCAGATCTTGGTCTGTGCAGTTTGTTAGGAGTAATCAGTATAACAAACAACATAGACCCTGATCTGCTGGCACATTATGCTACATCAAATCAGGGCCTATGTTGTTTGCAGTTGGATCTGACTTATAAGCGAGTATATCCGGTATCTTGGCAAGCTTTTGTTTTTATTTTAAATCTAAATTAAACTAGATGACCAAGCTGTAAATGGGTTCCACATTCATAACTATTTTAACACTTGGAGATCTAGGAGCAAAATGCTGGAGATCAGGTTTATGCTAGTGATTGGATGAAAATACTGGACAAATTTTCTGCTATTAAAATTCACAATAAATGCAAAACTCACATAAAAGTGCCATTAATATCTGCTTGTTAAAATAAAATAAAAAAACATGTTGCTGGGTCGACAGGCCCACATGACTTCCTCTGAAAAAAGATTACAAGACAGAGTTTTAGTAAAGGTGTCCTTGAAATAAGTCCACCTTTTTTAAAAGATAACTCCCAAAAATATTGCAAATACATGAAAACCTTGGCAGTAGATATTCCTTGCTTCTATATTTAAAAGGCCAGAGCTCTAATTAGAGTTGTCTCCCTTGCAGGAGTACTGGATAAAGTTTGAAAATGAGGTAGATACAGCAGGTACCAATTGCAAATTAAGCTGAGGAAATGTAAATTTTACTACTCAGCCTGTATTACTTTGCTGTTATTTGAACCCTGGACAAATGGCAAGGCTTTGATATTTTATCAAGCTACACCTGAACCTTTTTTATGTAAAATTTCGTCAATAGGTCAGACACAAAATGATAATAACACAATGTATTTATTTTAATTTACAGGTGATGATAACAGCTTGTATCTATCAGTGAACTACAGAAACCAAGGTATATTTGAGCATGAATGTAAAAACCCCGATGGATGTCGAGTCTATCATGGTTCAGGACAGGATAAGACTGGAGAACTGACAAAGGAATTAAAGGAAGGGGTAGGTAGATAAGCTTTTCTGTTAGACCTTTGGTAATGTACACGTAACTCCTGGCAATTAAATTCTTCGTTAAAAATGCTTATTTGGAAACCCAGTGAAATTAATACTCTGGTCTCAATAAACATGTTTTTTTTATGAATATTCACACAACATTATTGTATAATGAAGGTTCTGTCATTTAAGTAATTGCTGTGAACATTGTTGGAACCAAGCAACAGTAAAATGTAATAGAATGATAATGGTCAAGCTAGCTACCTTGGGTGGGATCAAAATGAATTAAAAACCAAACACATACATATAAAGTTATCAAATTGAGGTCAACAAATTTGGTTGGAATATCACTAACTTTGTTGAACTTTGAGTATCTGGTACCTCATTTCAGTTCTCTTTCTTGTTATTAGCAGTGTATTAAACGGTTCTGGTAGAAATTAAATTATGGAGCTATTAAAACAGTTCTATCTCTTCTAGTTTTTAAGAGATATGAAGGAAGTGCTTATGTAAATGTTTTTATTTATTCATTTTTTTTGCAGATGTTTGGACCACCTAATGCAGAACAGATTTGCCTCCCTGAATGCAACACAAACAACATTGCTCAAAACCAGTCCACACAGATGCTTCTTAAAGTGGCTGACCGCGGACTGCTGTTAAGAGTAGAAGGCAATGACATCATTGCCACAAGGAAATGCAGGTACAGTTAGTGGTGCCATGGTATGTAGTGGCTCATGATATTTCACAGCCTGAAGTTAATGGTTTTCTTTGGGTACACTAGTTTCTCAATACAAATGGAAAAGTTGCCATATTGCAGTACCAGGAATTATTCCTCTTTGTAACTTGGGTTCCTATACACTTCTGATATCTCAGTGTGAGAAGAAGATATCTCACAGTGTGAGAAAAAATATCACAGTAAGAAGATATCTCACAGTGTAAAAAAAATATCAGTGTAAGAAGATATCTCACAGTGTAAAAAAAATCTGAGAAGGTATCTCACTGTGTGAAAAAAAATCTCACAGTGAAAAGAAGATACCTCACAGTGAGAAAAAAAATTCTCACAGAATTTTGAACCAGCTCGCAGTTTCACCACTTGAGTTTTATTTTTCACAGAATAATAAACTTGTAAAGATTTTTCCCAGTGATATTTTGAACTCAAATGACCATACATTGCAAGTGTTGACATAATAATTTGCATGTCAGAGTAAATTTTTGTAGATGGAATGACATTATACAATGCTCCTTTCAGTCATTATTGTGTGCATATTCTATACAGTGTTCGATTGATTAATTTATGGTAAAAGTGAACCCAAGGAAAATTTGTTTGCATTTCACATCAGTGCACTTAGTTAACATCAGAAAAATTAAATCTCACAAAACTTATTTAAGTCTCAATGAATACTTTTGTCTCATCTCACAGTCTAATACTCTGAAAGTATCATTGGTATGGTTATGCAGAAATTATGATTTGCCCTGGGTTTATTATAATCAGTAATAATTGCAATCATCTGTCATTGATCACTAATTTGTAAAAAGCCAAAATAATATACAATCAGACATATTAATTGGAATACCACTCATTTGTAATTTAATCAATTAGTCAAAAAGATTCAGGAATCAAGATTACTTTCTGATTCCTACATTATTACATCTTCATGAAATTTAATTTAATATATACTGGTAGGAATGCAAGAGCATTGCAGTGGGATGTAGATATATATCAAACAAACATAACATTGGTGTAAATAAGAGTATCTTTATGTGTGTTTTTTATTTTAAAATATAAACAGTTACTGATAAATATATGTAGGTATTACTTTTGCAACTTGTAATACACAAGTTGAAAGATACTGTCTTTAGTGGTTTTGTTGAAAAATAGGATCAGAAGTAATCAGAAAGTAATTAATTACATTTAAAAAGTAGTATAATTTAATTGAATCAGATACTCTACCCAAAAGTGAGAAATTGTAATCATAATACAAATTTTCAAAACTAATTACAGTTTGATTTCTTGAAAATATAAATCATTACCTGCCATTCATCCCACTGGTCTTTTGCAACCTTTTGAACAAACTTTTAGTGTTTGTACAGCACCCCCTCATTAACAGGCCCTTTATTATAATACAGTTCCTGTTATAAGGCCGTTTATTATAATACAGTTCCTGTTATAAGGTGAGCATGGTCGTGGATCCCATTTTCATCAAGTGGTAGTAAAGTGATATATACCATGTACTTCATAACAAGGTGGTATTACTGTAAGGCTGTATACTCTGTGGCTCCCATTGACAGCATAATAATGAGGGAGTACTGTATAATGTACTTCATTATAAGGCAGTCTCACTATAAGGCAGTATACTCTATGACTCACATGAACAGCATTATAATGATGGAGTACTGTACATGTATTTCTTATAAGACAGTCTAATTATAAGGTGGTATACTCATGGTTTCAATGGACAGTGTTATAATAAGGGATTAGTTTATAAATTTAAGGTGTTAAACTCTGTGACTCACATGTACAGCATTATAATATGGGAGTATTGTATGTATCATGTACTTCATTATAAGGCGGTCTTACTATAAGCCAGTATGATCTATGGCTCCCATGGACAGCATTATAATGATGGAGTACTGTATCATGTACTTCATTATAAGGCAGTCTCGCTATAAGGCAGTATACTCCATGGCTCACATGGACAGTGTTATAATGTCAGAATACTATATGTATCATGTATTTCATTAAAAGACAGTCTCATTATAAGCCAGTATGATCTATGGCTCCCATAGACAGCATTATAATGATAGAGTACTGTATCATGTACTTCATTATGAGACAGTCTCACTATAAGGCAATGTACTTTATGGCTCACATGGACAGCATTATAATTAGATTACTGTATCATGTGTTTCATTATAAGGCAGTCTCATTATAAGGCAATGTACTATATGGCTCACATAGACAGCATTATAATTAGAGAGTACTGCATCATGTGCTTCATTATAAGGCATTCTCATTGTAAGGTAATGTACTCTATGGCTCATATGGACAACATTATAATTAGAGAGTGCTGTATCATGTGTTTTATTATAAGGCAGTCTAATTATAAGGTGGTATACTCCATGACTCACATAGACACCATTATAATGTGGGAGTATTGTATTTATCATATACTTCATTATAAGGAATTCTCACTATAAGGTCATAGACTCTATGGCTTTCATAGACAGCATTATGGAGAGCATTATAATTAGAGAGTACTGTATCATGTACTTCATTATATGGCAGTTTTAGTATAAAGCAGTAGACTCTATGGCTTCCATGGACTTCATTATAATGAGTGAGTACTGTATCATGTACTTCATTATATGGCAGTTTTAGTATAAAGCAGTAGACTCTATGGCTTCCATGTACTTCATTATAATGAGTGAGTACTGTATCATGTACTTTATTATATGGCAGTTTTGGTATAAAGCAGTAGACTCTATGGCTTCCATGGACATCATTATAATGAGTGAGCACTGTATCATGTAATTCACTATATGTCAGTCTCACAATAAGGTCGTACACTCTATGGCTTTCATAGACAGCATTATGGAGAGCATTATATTGAGTGAGTACTGTATCATGTACTTTATTTTATGGCAGTTTTAGTACAAAGCAGTAGACTATATGGCTCCCATGGACTTCATTGTAATGAGTGAGTACTGTATCATGTACTTCATTATAATGAGTGAGTACTGTATCATGTACTTTATTTATGACAGTTTTAGTACAAAGCAGTAGACTCAATGACTCCCATGGACTTCATTATAATGAGTACTGTATCATGTACTTCATTATAATGAGTGAGTACTGTATCATGTACTTCATTATAATGAGTGAGTACTGTATCATGTACTTCATTATAATGAGTGAGTACTGTATCATGGACTAAATTATAATTAGTGAGTACTGTATCATGTACTTTATTATAAGACAGTCTCACTATAGGGCAGTATACTTTATGGCTTCCATGGACTTCATTATAATGAGTGAGTACTGTATCATGTACTTCATTATAATGAGTGAGTACTGTATCATGTACTTAATTATAAGGCAGTCTCAATACAAGGCATAATACTTAATGGCTTCCATGGACAGCATTATAATGAAGGCATACTGTATTATCTACTTAATTAAAAGGTAGTCTCACTATAAACCAGTACACTATATGGCTCCTGTGGACAATGTTATAATGAGGGATTGCTGTGCATTATAATAAGAGAGTGCTGTATTATTGTTTGCAATAATACTGGATTTTAAGGACATACCCACAGACCCTCCAGTGTCCAGAAAATAAAACTCATGATAATTTTTGTTTTTGTATTTCTTTTACAGATGTGCTATATTTGTATCTTCACCATCCATGAACAATCGGAAAACATTGAAACTTGTCCGAGACCAGCCAATCAAGATCTATGATTATGAAAACTACTTTTTGCCATCCTTAGAAAGATACCTTCAAAAACCCAATGAAGTGAAACCATCCACAGATGTGGTCATCAGTTTTGGTCAGAATTTTGACTTACTGACAGAGGAGCGTGCCAATCTTTTGATATCCCTTACCATCTATCACACCAAGGCCCACAGACAGCTTACTACTGTAAGTCCAAAATGACACAAATTTATATTAACTGTGGATTCACTTTTTTTCAAGTGAATACACAGCTGAGGGAGGGGTCATGTTTTCAACTTTGTTATATCCTTTTAGCATTTTGTCCTAAAATTGTGGTTTGTGAAATTACTGTTAAGTGCCCATTCATTATAAAGTTGTTAATGGGAGCCATACAAATGGGCCATATAATATGTAAGATTACCTTATAATGGGGTATGTTCCAACCATATTTTGTGGTATGCTGTGCACAAAACCCACAAGAAACCAGGTATTTAATGATGCAAAACCAGATTATATTTGGATCTCATCAGCTAAGAACTAGACAAAAATGAAATGAAATAAGTAACAGTGATAATTAAAACTAACTTAAGCCAGTTTAATTGCAGTCATGCCCATACCTGCATTAAACTGAAGGGACATTTTGGGAGTCATGCCCATACCTGCATTATACTGAAGGGGCTTTATGGGAGCCATGCCCATACCTACATTAAACTGAAGGGACATTTTGGGAGCCATGCCCATACCAGCATTATAGTGAAGGGACTTTTTGGGAGTCATGCCCATACCTGCATTATACTGAAGGGTCTTTATGGGAGTCATGCCCATACCTACATTATACTGAAGGGACTTTATGGGAGCCATGCCAATACCTACATTATACTGAAGGGTCTTTATGGGAGCCATGCCAATACCTGCATTATACTGAAGGGTCTTTATGGGAGTCATGCCCATACCTGCATTATACTGAAGGGTCTTTTTGGTAGTCATGCCCATACCTACATTATACTGAAGGGTCTTTATGGGAGCCGTGCCAATACCTGCATTATACTGAAGGGTCTTTATGGGAGCCATGCCAATACCTGCATTATACTGAAGGGTCTTTTTGGGAGTCATGCCCATACCTACATTATACTGAAGGGTCTTTATGGGAGCCATGCCAATACCTGCATTATACTGAAGGGTCTTTATGGGAGCCATGCCAATACCTGCATTATACTGAAGGGTCTTTATGGGAGCCATGCCAATACCTACATTATACTGAAGGGACTTTTTGGGAGTCATGCCCATACCTACATTATACTGAAGGGTCTTTATGGGAGTCGTGCCAATACCTGCATTATACTGAAGGGTCTTTATGGGAGCCATGCCAATACCTGCATTATACTGAAGGGTCTTTATGGGAGCCATGCCAATACCTGCATTATACTGAAGGGTCTTTATGGGAGTCGTGCCAATACCTGCATTATACTGAAGGGTCTTTATGGGAGCCATGCCAATACCTGCATTATACTGAAGGGTCTTTATGGGAGTCATGCCCATACCTACATTATACTGAAGGGACTTTATGGGAGTCATGCCCATACCTAAATTATACTGAAGGGTCTTTATGGGAGTCGTGCCAATACCTGCATTATACTGAAGGGTCTTTATGGGAGCCATGCCAATACCTGCATTATACTGAAGGGTCTTTATGGGAGTCGTGCCAATACCTGCATTATACTGAAGGGTCTTTATCGGAGCCATTCCAATACCTACATTATACTGAAGGGTCTTTATGGGAGTCATGCCAATACCTGCATTATACTGAAGGGTCTTTATGGGAGCCATGCCCATACCTGCATTAAACTGAAGGGACTTTTTGGGAGTCGTGCCCATACCTGCATTATACTGAAGGGTCTTTATGGGAGTCATGCCAATACCTGCATTATACTGAAGGGTATTTATGGGAGTCATGCCCATACCTACATTATACTGAAGGGTCTTTATGGGAGCCATGCCAATACCTGCATTATACTGAAGGGACTTTTTGGGAGTCATGCCAATACCTGCATTATACTGAAGGGTCTTTATGGGAGTCATGCCCATACCTGCATTATACTGAAGGGACTTTATGGGAGTCATGCCAATACCTACATTATACTGAAGGGTCTTTATGGGAGTCGTGCCAATACCTGCATTATACTGAAGGGTCTTTGTGGGAGCCATGCCCATACCTACATTATACTGAAGGGACTTTTTGGGAGCCATTACCATAGCCGCATTATACTGAAGGGACTTTTGGGGAGTCATGCCCATACCTGCATTAAACTGAAGGGACTTTTTGGGAGTCATTACCATAGCGCATTATACTGAATGGACGTTATGGAATGGATAATTGTACTTTAGTATTATTTACACTCTAAAAGATTAGTTTTAAATTTGTCCATCAACTTTTAATCTGTTGGTCTTTCTTGCCTTGTCTGTCTACAATGGTTCCCCATTATGAAGCTTCACTCAAGAGAGGGCCATTCCTGATGAAAGGCTATCATCTTCTGTATCAAGAGTAGTACATCTTTACCATCTGGATCCACCTCTCTTGTGAGACTTACATTTTTTCACAAAGGGTGCCTCCATCAAAGAAACCATTGCATCCATCAATATGTATGTACATGTATCTACATGCATTTTCCTTTCTTTTCTATTGTGGAGCTACTGTGGTTAGCATGCCAGAGTTGTGACCAAAAGTTGCAGGTTAAATCCTGCATGAGACCAGGCCTGGTTGGCCATCATTATGTGTCCTTGAGCAAGGCAATTTACTCCAATGGCCTCAGTATGATATAACCTTTCATGTATTAATGTGCTTTTAAATACAATACAAAACAAATTATTTTTCCGTCTTTCTATGAGATTTATAAATAAAACTATTTACTATATCTTTAGATATGAAAATTGTCAAGCTCATCACAAAGAAAAAAGTTCACTGAACACAAAAAAAATTAAAGTACACAAAGTTAAATATGATTTTTAGGAATGGTTAGTTTATGAATAATCGGAGGATTTAAAAAAAACAGACAGTATGATAACTATTTTTGGGTCTGGATGTTTCTATATATAGCCACATTCATTTAGATCTCCCTATCTATTCTATACAATTATTGACCATTGTTGAGGTGAATATTAAGTTTTTATGACTCAGAAAGCCTCATATTGACTGACACAAAGCACTGGTTCATAAAATCATATTCATCTCAACAAAGGTCTATAATTGTTTTATTACATGATTTAATGCAAGACTTTAAATGGGGAAAAATTTGTTATTTATGCACAGGTTAACTTTATATAATGGAAGTTTTAAATGTACTCTGACTTTATGCACATATTTTAACCAATGTTTTTTTTTTGTAGTCTCAAACAAAATTCCTTCACCTTATACATCAAGATTTATTGGAATAAATTCAAATTTAGTAACATCATAAATTCGAATTTAGTAACGTCGTTCAAATCTCAAAATGATGTATAAGCAATAATATAGGTGTAAAAAGAAGTCATCGGTATTTAATACCTCACACATTTTATTTTGTGACAATGTCCTTTATATGCAGTGAAAACATACATTTTTAACAAAAATAAGTGTCCTGTGGCCACATTAGACAGGTGTCCTTTACATACAGGATGCCAATACAAGGATTTTCCTTCGATTCATTAAGGACAGGTGTCTGTATGTAGGTTGATTGATATTTGCTTGCTTACTTGTATGTTTGTTCCTTGTTATTGATTTTGTTTACTACAAATTAGAACCTGTACTTAAATACTGACTTACAGATTTACTTACTTATCATGTTAATTAACATATAATGATGAAGCAACTGCAAAGACCATAGACACAGATCTGCCAGCATATATTAAGTATTACAAAGACCACAGACCCAGATCTGCCACCATATAATAAGTATTACAGAAACCAGACACAGATCTGCCATGTTATAATAAGTATTATAGAAACCATTAACACAGATCTGCCATCATATAATAAGTATTATAGAAACCATAGACCCAGATCTGCCATCATATATTAAGTATTACAAAGACCATAGACCCAGATCTGCCATCATATATTAAGTATTAAAGAAACCATAGACACAGATCTGCCATCATATACAAAGTATTACAGAAACCATAGACACAGATCTACCATCATATAATAAGTATTATAGAGACCATAGACCCAGATCTGTCATCATATAATAATTATTACAAAGACCATAGACCGAGATCTGCCATCATATACTAAGTATTACAGAAATCATAGACACAGATCTACCATCATATAATAAGTATTACAAAGACCATAGACAGAGATCTGCCATCATATAATAAGTATTACAAAGACCGTAGACAGAGATCTGCCATCATATAATAATTATTACAAAGACCATAGACACAGATCTGCCATCATATAATAAGTACTATAGAGACCATAGACCGAGATCTGCCATCATATAAGAAGTATTACAGAAACCATAGAAATATTACAAAGACCATAGACCCAGTTCTGCCATCATATAATAAATATTACAAAGAAAGAAAGAAATTATATGTGATATTTTGTCTGCCTTGCAGGTGGCCTGTCACAGCCCAATAACGCCGACCATTGAGATCTCCAAATCTGATGAATATGACAAATACTTGGATGGCATGAAAAGAGTGACATTATATGAACGTAACCAATCTCATTTGCCAACAAATGGCTACAATTTATAGGCTAACAAAGGCTGTCCTGAAATATGCTATAGTTTACCTTTTTCCTTTCCTTTTTTTTCCTTGATTTAAACATATTTTATTGCCTTACATTCAGCCAATTGGCTAGAACACAAGTTCTACCAACTAGTTATAGTCCCTTTTCTCACTGCAAGGTTGCATAGGTTAAAAGAAATCTTCATTTTTCTGTTTATTTGAATTCATTAGATACTAAATTTTTCTTTCATTCTCTTGTTGCTAGTATTAAACATCACTAAATTTATGTTACATTTTGCACTTTTGACCAGTTTAATTATGTTAGTATTCATTACACAAATTTGTGATATTTCATTGCTATGATACACTTTATTGTACAGATAGAAATGTATTTTATTTGAGCACGAGAATAATGACTGTTTTGTGACCTTCTACTTTATGTGCCATATGTAGATAGATTTCTTTATTGTGTACAGTATAGATTTTATTGTGTACAGTATAGATTTTATTGTGTACAGTATAGAGTTTATTGTGTACTGTATAGATTTTAGTGTGTACATTATATATTTTAGTGTGTACATTATAGATTTTACTGTGTACAGTATAGATCTCTTTACTGTGTACAGTATAGATTTATTGTGTACAGTATAGATTTCTTTATTGTGTACAGTATAGATTTTATTGTGTACAGTATAGATTTCTTTATTGTGTACAGTATAGATTTTGTGTACAGTATAGATTTCTTTACTGTCTACATTATAGATTTTATGATTTCTTTATTGTGTACAGTATAGATTTTATTGTGTACAGTATAGATTTCTTTATTGTGTACAGTATAGATTTTATTGTGTACAGTATAGATTTCTTTACTGTCTACATTATAGATTTTATTGTGTACAGTATAGATTTCTTTACTGTGTACAGTATAGATTTTATTAAGTACAATATAGATTTCCTTGTGTACAGCACTTTTAGCCATTTTAGTAGGCATCATTTTACTTACATCATCATACCCAAAAACCATGTACCACATACACCAAATCATTTTCTTTCAAAAACCTGTATAGAAAAGCATATACAGCTCTCCATCATTTTAACACCCTTCATTATAACACAATTCCAGATATAACATGATACTGCATTATACCATTGTACTTGAATTGGTCTATCAAATGTATGACAATATCAGTTGAAAGAAAACAACATGAAGCTTATTATTATGTAATTATTTCCTTTTTAGAACATTATTATTTGACAAGATTAAATGCACAAATACCATGAAGTGAAAAAAAATATTTTTAATTTACATACCGTTTTTGGTGTGTATAACATGCAATGCTGCATAACATACACCCAGTTTTTCGACCCAGAAAGAGGAAAAAAATGTAGTTCTGCCATATAATGTGCATGTGACATAATACATTTTAAGATCTTTATAATTTCATTGTTTCATAGTGCGACAGCAGTTGTCCATTTTGGATAGTGCACTGATTATCATTTGTTACACAGTGTTTGAATTCTTTACAATAAACCAGTGCATAACTGTCTCTCTGGTCTTTCCTGTCAGTACATGGCACCTGATTACAATCAATACTTTTTTTTCTTATAGATGTCATAAAAGAAAGAATGAAAAAGTGGCAAACTTTAAAGTATGTCTATCTGATTTTATAGTTGGCCCTTAAAAGGGTCGTTTTAAGGTTCGTTTTGTTGATGGAGTTCAGTATATTGCATCAAATCCCTCTAATTCCTCTTCATCATCATCACTCTTGAAAAGTCGATGTATGTCTTCGTCTGTTATCATTCCTGGCATTTCAAGATCGAATACAAAATGCTATGTGAAAGTTCAGGTCTTATTAGGACTATTGTGACACTTCTAATATATATCTCAGTGCCCTTGATAGAATTTACCAAGACAATACTTCGTAATTATGTTTGGCACATCAAAACTTTAGGCAGCACTGAGTACCTTTACCTTTAAAAACACCACACTGAGTCAATTAAATATTGCTCACTCTATTGTAACAAAGAGAGATCAAATACTGTGGTTTAAGATGAGAAAAAACAAACAAAGAACCACGATTATTTTCTGAAGAAAAGTAAATAAATTGCAAATTTACCTAGACAAATCATTGTAACTGTTTACATCAAAGCTTAGCTGGCTTTCATTACCGTGAATAGACCACACTGGGTCTATGAATCATTGATCACTGTATAGGCACAAAGATATATCAAATACTATGGTTTAAGATGAGAAATAAAACAAAGAACCAAGCTTATTT
Organism: Margaritifera margaritifera; assembly: GCA_029931535.1. Classification (NCBI taxonomy): domain Eukaryota; kingdom Metazoa; phylum Mollusca; class Bivalvia; order Unionida; family Margaritiferidae; genus Margaritifera; species Margaritifera margaritifera. Next base: position 1,260,798 of record JAQPZY010001523.1, on the reverse strand, counting down.
TCCGAAAAAAATCCAAAGAACCAAGCTTATTTTCTGAAGAAAAGTAAATAAATTGCAAATTTACCTAGACAAAGCATTGTAGCTATGTTTAACTCGTCATAGCTTAGCTGGCACTGATTACCGTGAATAGACCACACTGAGTCAATGAAGCATTGATCACTGTATAGTCACAAAGAACCAAGTTTATTTTCCACAGGAAAAAAAAAAAGTTTTTCGACTTCATAAATTAATTGATTATTTTGTTTCACAACGAGTCGGTGTTACTTTAACAGACACACTGTAGTCGCAAAAAATATGTCCCCTAAAGGTGCTTCTGATGAGAACATTAGCACTGCTTGATTTCTAAATGTCATATTTCAATTCAACCAAGAATAAATGAAGAAAAAATGTATTAGAATCACAGTTATGGAATACTGAACATGTACAGTACAGGTACGGTAATCATCATATTTGTTCCATTGCAACGCGGTACTTTGCACAGCTTTAGAACAACAAATTACCAGTCATTATGTACGTGTATTTCTGGTTGAGGCACAGAACAAAATGCTGTACAGTGATGTGCAATGGAAAGAGTTTATTAACATAAATCAAAGGAATCAAAGAACAAGACTATCAAGGTTTGTAATCAATATTTATTTCTTTAATAAGGCTAATACCGGTAACCAATTTAGTTACAATGCAATGTGCAACGGATTTAATATTTCACATGGAGTGAATGTGACACATGTAGGCAGCTATAGTGCTTTCATCTTTTCGTCAGATCGACCTGGAAAAAACTTTTTTTTTTAGTTCATCTATAAAACGTGCACCCCTGACTGAAAATAAGAAAATTAGGTGCAAAAATTGCACGTTATACACAGCTAATACGGTAAACTAAAATTATTACAATACATTTGTCCAGTCGTTTTGTTTATCCCACCCCCACTGAAACACATATGAATGCATTCATTGCCTTTTCAATCATTTTTGCATTACCATGGCTTGGTATACAATGCAGTCAGCAGTTTTAGACTCCAGCTACCTGTGTTGCAATGAGGAAGAACTATATATGTATGTTAAAGGATTGTTGGTATTTGCATAACTGATGTATATCATATGATTGTCTTCAAACTATGTAACAACAGTTTTATTTTTAAAGAATGTAATTTACACACAATAGAGCCAACAAAATGTACAAATGTAATAACACTAAAACTGTGTATGAAGCAGAGCTATATCAAGTTGTAATTCTTACAGTAAAAGGTGGAATTACCATCTATACTCCCTTAAAAGTCAAGTCCAACTGCAAACAACATAAACCCTGATGTGCCATCACATAATGTGCCAGCAGATCAGGGTCTGTGTTGTTTGTTCTATTGATTACTCCTAACTGCATAGACCCAGATCTTCCATTGCATTATGCGATGGTAGATCAGGGTCTATACAGTTTGCAGTTGGATCTGACTTATTAGTGAGTATATATGGTATTTGTTATTGAAAGTAAAGGCTGAATAAAATAGTTATACTTCCATAATGTTTTACTGCAAGACTGCTGCAAATCACTGTTTATTGGCATGGGCACTCATTAGCACCAGAAATATACAGAAATGTGCAGTCTATTCTAAAAAAATTCCAGTTTCTGTGTATCTGACAATCTTGTTTATGGGAACCATTTAATTAACAGTCAAGTCAGTCTGATGATTTTGGATAAGATTTTTGAAGAATCTTTTAAAAATCATCCAAATGACTTGACTGCTGTTTTACTGGACTTCCCAGCATCTTGGATGTAATCATCCATTTATCAAAATGTTACTTACAACAGGATCAGATGAAAATAATATTTATGAGTCCTGTTTTTACAGAATCTCTGACTACATGATTGTTGGATCTATCTCAGGCCTAGACTAGATAAATCTAACATACTGCTTACTTGAGAAGGAGACATTGATATAGAATAGAACTTAAAGCTTAAATCAGTGTGGGACTAAAAAAAAAATTCAAGTTTTTGGTAGTTTCAACTGAGTGAGTAATTAGAGTAATGACAAATATTTGAGTAGTTTTTGTTTGAATTATTGAAGTTTTACTGTAGTTCCTTGTCTGAGCAAAGCATGATTTTTCTTGGGTGAAGATTAAACTTTGCTTTTTGGAAGAAAATGCTTATATATAGTGTAGGATTTCTTCAACAGCCAAACACACAGGAGGGAAATATGTTGAATGTACTGTATATACTTGCTTATAAGTCAAGTTCAGCTGCAAACTGCACAGAGCCAGATCTGCTCTCGCATAATGCACCAGCAGATCTGGGTCTGTGCAGTTTGTTAGGAATAATCAACAGAACAAACAGCATAGACCCTGATCTCCCAGTGACGGTAAATCAGGGTCTATGTTGTTAGCAGTTGGACTTGACTTATACGCAAGTATTGACAGTATATAGGTGGAGGCTTTTTGAGGGAGCTAAAATACTGAATGCAGGGAATATGCTTAGAGGGAAATTAGAATGCTGGCCATTGAAAGCAAGTGACCATTAGAGCAAGCTGACCATTATGTGATGTTGCACAGTGCAGTACTGTATTAAAATGTGCTGTTTCTAATTTGTTTGCAGTATAGTCTTGTCAGTCCAGTTATTCTCATTAGTCATTAATTCAATTTAAATCATTACCAGTAAAATTATAAACACTTAGCCTTCAAATTAATTGATTTAAATTAACCATTGTTCATTTGTGCCCACTCGTACAATCAAATTAAAGCTGGTAAGATAAATCAGTGGTCAGATCAAGGAGATGACTTGACTGTATGTAAAAATGTGTAGAAATTGTTTTTCAAACTGTAATTGTTTAATTTTTGTTATTGCTCATTACTGTTAAATCTTGTTCTTTTCATTTTATTTTGATTTATTTAATTCGTTTTATAATTTGCATGAAATAATGTATTTGGTGTTCCTTTAATCATTTACTGGAGGTATTCCAATGATTTGTATGAAGGATACTAATTAAGGTCACACTACCCTACAAGTTAATAAATACATTGATAAGCCAGGAAATTAGCCTTGTAAGTGTTTTGAGATGTTTTGGGGCTGGCCTTATTATTGGAAGAACATGTCAAAATACAAATTAAGTGGAGGAAGATTTTATTGTCAGGTATTAGTTTATCATGGGAAATATTGCTTCTATTGATCATTCATGACATTTGTAGGTTTTATAATGATGTAGGTTTAATAATGATGTAGGTTTTATAATGATGTAGGTTTGCTTTGAAGTAGACTTAGAAAATATACTCCCTTATAAGTCAAGTCAAACTACAAACTGCACAAACCCAGATCTGTCATCACATAATGCACTAGCAGATCTGGGTTTATGTGGTTTTTTAGAAGTAATTGGTAGAATAAACAACATAGACCATAATCTGCTGGCGCATTATGCAAAGGTGGATCATGGTTTTATGTTGTTTGCAGTTGGATTCGAACTATAAGCAAGTATATATGGTATTTCAAACTAAATTATTGATAGAGGGATACAATGATAGGTTGCTCATTTGACTACAACTTCTGATGTAAGTAACAAGAAGTCGGTGGAATTGTCTAAATTCATACATGTGGTTGTTAATTACAAAGAATGCAGAAATAGATTTTAATTGAAACATGATTGTATAATTTGACTGTCTACATATGGATAAGAATGTCTTGTTTGTTAAAAATTAGTATATTCCAGCATATTTATATATAAATGTATTTGAGGTATGATTGGAATATATTAGATGGCTTTTTTCATTATTGAGGCTGACTTACTTTTGAAGAGCACATAGTTATGGAAATTAGATTTTTTTTTTCATATCCAGAAAATGTATTCATGTATAGGGCTGGGATCACAATATTTTCAAAGGTATGACCCAGAAGCTAATCCCTGGGAGTAAGGATAGACCCAGGGGTAAAAGTCAGTTGCATATCTGAATTTGTCTTCTTGTACCCAATGAGTGTATAATTATATAGTTACTGTATATACTCGTGTATAATCCAGGTCCAAATGCAAACAACATAGACCCTAATCTGCCATTGCATAAAGCACCGGCAGATCAGGGTCTATGTTGTTGTTCTACTGATTAGTCCTTACAACCTGCATAGACCCATATCTGCCATTGCTTAATGCGCTGGCAGATCTGGGTCTCTGCAGTTTGCAGTTGGTATCGGCTTATATGCGAGTATATATGGTATACAGGGTCTATGTTGTTTGTTCTACTGATTAGTCCTTACAACCTGCATAGACCCATATCTGCCATTGCTTAATGCGCTGGCAGATCTGGGTCTCTGCAGTTTGCAGTTGGTATCGGCTTATATGCGAGTATATATGGTATAGGTTGAGTATCACAATAGATTTTAAGTTGTGACCCAGGGTCCTAAACTGTATGCCCGAGGGAGATGCCCCAATAATCCCATTCAAACCTTCATCTAGCAGATGTTGACACTTGGGACAGTAATTACAAACAGACATGTCAGTCTCATAATTTCTAAGTCATTTTAACCTTGTACTGTGCAGTGATGCCTTACGACAGCAATAAATTCACATATGTCATGAAACTTGGTCCATGTGTTTATTTTTAATCCCAGGGACTTTACCCAAGAGCCACAGATTTTGGTGGTGGTAGGACAAAGTTAGGGAGCATGGTAAGGATATTGTGACAGGGATAGTTTATTTTGGTTTATTTGACAAACTTATGTTTTTCACAGAAAAGTGTACCATTTTGACTAAAGCCTTCAAAGATCTGTCTGGTTCTGCCATTATCATCCAGACTTTGTTTCCAGTGACTGAAGGAGGTGATCCCCTGACCTAGAACTGACTGTGATTTAAATTGTTTTAGTTTCCTTAGTAAAACAGCTTTAGGTATACATGGCATGGAAATGTTCAAAAGTATTTTCTTCTTGTAATGCAAAATATTGTCACATACAGGCTTGAATTATCATATTCATTATAGTAAATTGCAAAGCTCTAGTATTATAGATAGTTGTTGACTGCCAATAATCTTATTTATTGGAGTAAATTGCAAAGCTCTAGTACTATAGATAGTTGTTGACTACCAATAATCACTTTTGTCAGTGTAGTACATTATAAATAAAGTCATGAATCTGAGAATTTGTCTTCAATTTGTTGATCATTTTTAGCATTAAAAGTAACTAGAAGAATTCTTGCATATTAGGATGCATGGAAAATAAATTTAAACCTAAAGTATCTTCAGAATTGACCTCTTGGCTGGGTGTGCATAGGTCAATCAACTACTGCATAACAAACATTCCAATGGCCACTGACTGTTCTCATCACCCAAGCAGGTGCAAATGTTTACCTGTTAGTGATTGCATTTTACATTTAGAGTTTGGTCCCCAGGCAAGAGTTTTTACAACAAAGTGTGTCTATATAACGTATACAATTTAAAATCTTTATTACTGTGAACTCTTTGAACCATTACTTAATTACATGTATTATGTCAATTGCCATGATTTTTGTTGCAAGAGAAAAACACAAATTTTAAATAAATAGATTTGCTAATTAGTGGGTGGAGCATTCTATTTGAATTCAAGAGGTCAATATGATGACTTCATTTTCTGTGAACTGAACTCCATTTCAACAACAATTATAATGCATCCCCCTCATCAAGTTTCACAACTGTGTGGCTAGTAAATCCTAAGAAATTATTTAAAAAATCAATAAAGCATAACATTTAAGTTATCATATACAGGTTATGAGCAGATTGTATAGTAATCGGTGATGCATAACTAAATTGAAAAACAATCTTGTTCACGTGCCTGAACATTGAATTACAGAAACTGCCAGAAAGCATTAAATTTAGGCCACTGTGAACTATTTCTTTAGTGTTAGTGCTGCGCTCATAAAAATATATATCCTGATCAAATTTTTTAGATTATAAGAAAATGGCTATTGAGTCATTGTGACCTACTTTTGAATGTGAAAGGTGGATAAGACTTGTTAGGATGGCTTGGCTGAAAGTAAACTTTTGAGATTGTATTGAATTTCGTACTAGTATGCCATCCTGCTGTTTGATGGAGTGTGTTATGCTATGACAACCATCCTTCCATCTGTCCATTTTTGGTTTCCACAGAATAACTTTAGTTCTGGACCACATACCTTAACCAAATGTTATATTTGGGTCAAGGAAAAAAACTATTGACTTAGGAGGGCTAAAGATCAAAAGTCACTGTGACTTAGAAAAGAAAGTTTCTGCAAAAAAAAACTTTGTTCTAGACCATATACTTTGACCAAACCTTGATGATGGTTTGCACTTTGAGTGAGAATGCAAACATATCTATTTAGAGGTAAAAAGTCCAAAGGTCAAAGTCACTGTGACTCTGAGAAGAAAAACTATTTGTGCGCAATAACATACCTTAATCAAACTTTGAAGAGGGCATGCACCTGGCTTTACAAAAATTAGATTTGGAATCAGAAGGTCAAAGATCAAGGTCACTGTGATGCAAAGAAGAATAGTTTTTGCACAATAAGTTTGGTTCTAAATATTACATTCTGACCAAACTCTATAAATGGCTTGCAATTTCTTCAAGAAACTCATTTATAATTGTGTCAGAAGGTCAAGGTCACTGTGACTCAAAAAAGGAAGAAGACAAAGAATAGTTTTTGCATGATAATTTGTTCAAGATAGCATATATTGACCAAACTTTATAGATAGCCTGCAAACGAGGTTGAAGAAGAAACATGTTGATTTTAGGGTCAGAAGATTAAAGGCCAAGGTCACTGGGACATAAAGAAGATGACATTATTATGCACAATAACATTAGCTCTAGACAGTGTACACACACTTTGTGGATGACTTGCATTGTTAGTAATAAATAAACCTATTGATTTTGGAAGTCAAAAGCTCAAAGGTTAAGGCCACAGTGACTTCCCAAAATTTTCTCCACATAATAACATTAGTTCTAAATCACATACCTTCACCAAACATTGTGGATGCTTTCAATTAGAGTTAAAAAAAAGATACCTTTTGATTTGGGGTCAAAGATGAAGGTCACAGTGAATCAAATAAGGAAACAATGGTTTCTGCACCATTAGTTTAGTTCTAGACCCCATTATTTGGCCAAACTTTTTGGATACATTGCACTAGGTGCAAGAAAGAAACCTTTTAATTGAGCTCAAAAGATTTATGGGTAACTTTACTGTGTTACAAACAAGAGAACATGTTTTGCCAAATAATTTTCATTACAAACAGCATAATGGAGTTGTGTACATATTGTTAATTCTAGACCAATTAGTAAACAAATACATTAACAGTAGTAATTACAAGCTAAATACAGTTTTGCCCCATTTTGTCTTAGTAAATGTTAGTTTAATGACGCACTACAAACAGTTCTGCTCTACAGTTATTATGTTCTTCTGAAAAGGGGACAGGTATATGGTGAAGTTGTGTGTATTTGCAACAATCACAATGGAGAGAATGTTGGCATACCTCCCTGCTACTTTCATGTACTGTGACTGAAATTTCTTTATATGTGGTATTAGGGAAAAACACACGGTCTAAAGCAGACAGCTGATCAAAATGACTGCTCCCATGTGCCTAAAAAATGGTCTTGAACTAGGCCAAAGTACATTAACTTTCGCAGTTATTAAAATAGGGAAAATTAATTTTGCAAGAGTAGACAATCTAGCTTCTGAAAGTGCAACAAATAAATAAAAAAATATATATTTTAAATTTTAAAAAAAAAGTTATTAGTTATTGTTTTTTTTAATTTACCTCTGAAGTCCAGGAAGTGAAAATGTCCAAGCAGAGCTAGCAGTCATTTGAGAGATGCACATATAAAGTACTCTATAACCCAAATTACACTCATCAATCGAACACCAAAATAAAGGGAATTTAAAGTTGTTTTAACAATACCTAAGATATACAAGGTCTTTTATAAATAACTAGGATAACCACTGAGAAAAACCTGTGAAATTCTTTTTCTTTAAAATATCAAACACTGCAATTTACAAAACTGTAGAGCAGAACCTTAAGACAAATATGAACATTTGTGCAATTGTTTTTCTCTTTTTCATATCATCATGTATGATTTTCTCAGTAAATGGAACATTAACACTGATGTTAAGTATGAAAATAAGCTAATTATGCCTATTTTGCTCTTGCTTATACAATATGCCTTGTGGCAGTATTTGATGTGAATATCTTTATTTATGGAGAAATTAAAAGTCTTAGAACATAGAAGTAAAATTAACTTAAATTTAAAACTGTTGGATTAAGTGAAAGAGAAATAAAACAAAAATGTTTTTTTTATTCATTTGTAATTAAAGTAAGGTAAAAATGATGACAAAGCAGATTTGCATACTTATATGTACGTGTACTGGTGTTAGAATTAGCAAACTTTTGTTTGACCTTTGACCTCTGTTAACTTGTTTGTTCCATCCCTGTTCAAACTGTAAAATTTATCAGTGACATCTTATCAATAATTGTGGTAAGTTTCATGTTCCTATCTTTTAGCATAACATTAGTTACTATGTTGAGAAAATGCAATGTGCATTTTTAAAATAGCTCACTTTTCACCACTGTATGGCGTTGGGGTGGGGCGTGCTTATGTGAGACTTTGGTACTAATGAATATTGTTCTGTGGAAAAAAATGCATGCTAATAATTTAAAAGGAATGTTTAGATGCTTGCAACGTAAATATTTTAGCTATACAACCAAAATTAAATTGTACAGTAATGACACCATAATGTTCTGCTCTACAGTTATTTCATGCTTCTGAAAGAGGGCTAGGTATAAAGTGAAGTTGTGTGCATTTGCAACAAATAACCAGGATAATCAATGTGGAAAACCCGGAAAATTCGTTTTCTTTAAAATTCAAACCCTGTATAAAGTACAAAACTGTAGAGCAGAACCAAACCCAAGTAACAGAATCAGCAATATGTACACTACTCTAACAATTTACTAGACCAGTCAGGCTTGAATATTTCACAAATTATAGAAGTAACTAGACCAGCCTGTCCAAAATGAGATGATCTGTTGTGTGTTTATCATTCTATTACGAGTTAATTCTGTTGATTAAATATAACTATAATATCAGTACAATATATGATAATTTACCTACACCATCAGCATAACATATGGCACAGTTGATCTAGTGGCTTGGTCATCTGCTGGATTGCAGGACTCCAGATTCCCTCGAATCTAATTTTGGTTGTGGGCATAATTTTTGACAATCAGAATATCATCCTTCTTTTCCATGGATTTCATTAATTTCTACTCATGTTTCTTGTGCACTCAACACTTCATCATTTAAGTTCTCTTTTAGCATTTCTACTGTCAATATTATCCTTTTTTTGTGTTGTATTTGTTACATTAATTTCTCCCCAGTCCTTGCTTTATTTTCGTGTATCTGTGTCCCTTTTCGTAGATTTTTAGGATTCTGAGTACATTGGCAGCGGTGCTTTTTGTGTTTCATCCCTCTAATAGTAATAAGTGTTAGTGCAAGTAATTCCTACCATAGTCTTGTTCAGGTTGATTGTTTTAGTTCTTATATTCCTTTCAGCTTTTAATAATGTCTCAAAGCGTTGGTAGATCAAAGAGATCTCGTTCATTGGTGTCAAGTTCCTCGAACAAAGACTCCAGCAAAGTCTATATCATCTGACCAGGCCACCAGGCAATCGGCCATTGGGTAATGTGTCACGTGACAGTCATCGAAGATCTGTCACTGGGCACCAGTTACTGGCCACCAGGCAATGGTCACCGTGTGCCGGTGGCCTGGCACCGGACACCAGTCACCAGGAAATGTGTCAAGTGACAGTCAGAGAAGGTCTGTCACTGGGCACTGGCTACCGGGCATTGGACACTGGGCACCAGTCACCGGGTGATGTCCAAAGTGACATTTACCAAATGTCAATCACCGGGCACTGGGCAGCGAGCACCGGGCACTGGGCGCCGATCTGCGGGCATTGGGGCCTATCACTGGGTATGACGTATGGTGCTGATCTTCCATTTTCAGTCTTGGGTAACCGATCACAGTCCACTGAGAACCGGTCTAGTCACTTCTCCCCACCTCCAGTGAGCGGAGACGGAACGACGAATCCCCAGACAGAAAGTTCCCTTCTTCCAGGAGGGAGATGAAATGAAATACTCTTGCGTAGCCCAGACCAATTCCCTGTATAACCTGTCACACTGGTTCCTTCTTGTCTGTTGGATTCTCCTTTCTCGTCCTACACTACGGGTCAGGTGACTGAGGAGGAAGAGGTTTTAGACTTTTCATAAGGCCGTAAGTGATGTTTACCGCCTACACCCCCCCCCCCAAATCTGTGACCCAAACCTACGGGATCGTAGAAGGCTAGGATCCTCTCCAGTTTGGAGAAGTTCTCTGGGCCACAGCCGGACCATCAGCGATGGTAAGGGAGCTGACTCATAAGTTGTCTAAAGGCCAAGAGGGGGCTAGACAGCAGAAGGGGTGGTTTGTCCCCTCTTCGACGCTTCGGTCCCTGGTTTCAGCCTCTAGCTACAGAGTCCATTCGCCCGCTTGAGCCTTAAAACCCCACATGGACTCGAGTGCCTCCCAGGTTGGAATTTCAACATGGACCTGTGTCCGTTTCCCCGTCAAGGCTCTTGATGCTTTAAAACTGAATGCGTGGACACTAGTTTACCCTCACATGCCGATTTTTTTTTTTTCGTCTGCCTCCTTCAATCTGTTGAAGAAGGAATCAATATCTCCAGATGCGTTACAGAGATTGTTATAAGCCGTTGTCAATACATGAAGACACGCGATCTCGACGTCCATGGAGCTCTCTGCAGATCTCTCTCACCTCCAGATGAATGCTGCCTTTGAGACATCAAAGGTTATGCTGGATAACAGCAAAGGCCTTTTACAGCTCGCTCCTCATGATGTGGAGAAGTTGTTCAGCTGGCTAATCCATACAGTGGCCTCGCAAGATTTGAGGGATCAGCAATATCGATCCCTAACGCGGTACCGGGCCCAACTAAATCGGCGATTCCGAACGTTCCACGGCTCCACCTCCTAAACCTTTTAAACAGGGAAACAATCAGAATCGAAATCAGTCCCAATTTAAAACTCCTTTCCACCCATCTTTATCACAGTGAGGTGGCCGGATGGACTGGGCAGGAAATCTACGGAACCCTTCCCATTCCCTAATAAGGGAGGCAATTGTTTATAGGGAGTCATGCCCCCTCCTGCCCATCCCCCTCTTCCCAACATCCCAGTAAGTACCTGATTCAGTCATTTTTTGGAGGTTTGGTTGCAACGTTTTTCAAGGACCCACATTTTGACCCCCATTTTGTTCCACCAGTCCCATGTAGTATCTCTACGTGAAGAGGTGTGTGACCTTGAAAGGAAGGGCGCAGTAAAGAGGGTGAAGAACATATGAAGTTCGGGATTTTATTCCCGGATTGTCATAGTTTCAAAGAGACGGGAACAACTTCGATTCATCATCGACCGTTCTCCTTGAACAAATTCCTTCTGAAAGAGCAGTTCAAGATGGAGGCAACCACCTCAGTAAAGAATGCCATCAGGCCGAACCACTGGGCGGTCTTCATAGATCTCCAAGATGCTTATCTTCACATTTCCATCTTTCCATCCCGCAGAAAATTTCTGCGGTTTTGTCTTGGACAGGAGATCTTTCAATTTGGTCTCTTCCTTTCGGTCAAGCTTCCGCTCCCACAGCATTCACCAGGCTGACAGGTATAATAGCAACTCATTTAAGGCTCTTAGGGTTTCCCATCCTCCAGTACCTCAACGAATGGTTGATGCACACAGTCCACATACTTTCCCTTCTGAGAGATCTGTCTCTCTGTTGCGAAAAGTTGACTTGACTAGGTCTAATCCCCAATCAGGAGAAGTCGGATCTGATCCCTTCTCAAAATTTAATTTATGTTTGGATAAGTTTTCTCACCCGTCAAGGACCAGTCCTTGTTCATCCCGACAGAATCTCAAATACTTGCTTTCTTAGCAAGACTGGATAAGAATTCATTGTCTGCTCGCCTCTACCTTTGCCTGAACGCGGCAACGTATTTAGTTCATAATTGACCCCTCCAGTTATTGCTTCTAACAAACTTAAGACCTCACAAGTATCCCGTGTTCGCTCGGATCCCTACAGGATCCAACTTTCATCACCATCTGAGTTGGTAGATATATCAGGCCAGACTTTTTACCGGAGTTCCGATGCAAGCTCAGGAACCTAATTCTTTCCTTAACACCGACGCCTCAGATTCAGGCTGGGGGCTCACCTAGAGCGAGTGGACCCACCTTTATTACACTGTACTTGCTTTTCTCTACTCAATACTCACTTATTTCTACTCGTTAGTCTCTTTCTTAAACTTGGTACTCGCTTGTTAAACTTGGTACTCGCTTGTTAAAATAGATTCGTTATATAAATTCATGTGCAATTAAAACGTGCAACTATTGAAACTCTGTTAAATATATCATACATGCTGATTAAGCACTCCTAAAACATCATACACAATCACACATACATACATATATACATACATACATACATACACACACACACACACACACACACACATACATACATACATACACATGAGTGTTAACACTAATAGAACTTTAAATTTATTGCTTGAAAGGTATATGGCATTATAATTTGATCTAACTGAAAGGAGTAGTGGTTGGGTGATTCTTACCACTACCGTAACTTCTACAGGAACCACACTACTCTATTATTTTAATGAGAACCGTAACTATAATTATTACTGTAACTGATGTCAGAACCAGTGCTGGATTAACCAATAGGCAGACTAAGCACATGCTTAGGGCACCAGCAAAGCAGGGGCACCAAAAAACAAAAAAACAAAGAACAAAACGGTTTAGTATTGTTTTTATTTTGAATTACAGGAGGGGGGGGGGCACCATAATCTTTTCAGTGCTTAGGGCCTCTAAAGGTCTTATTCCGGCCCTGGTCAGAACCTTGGTAAAATTCTATGGGCCTGATAAGTGAGACAGTTTTTCAACTTGCCGCCTTTATAAAGCACATTTCGTGCGTTGTTTGTGCCTTATATCTTTCTTGTTTACCTGAAGATACAGGTTTATTTTGTTTCCTCTAGAACTTGAGCTGCCTTTGTACTTCCGCATAAGTGAAAACATGGCTAATACGAACAACTCAGAGACACGTCTACCTCGTAAAAAAAGGCATATCTTTTCTGACTTTTTGAGACGACTCTTTTCAAACTGGCTGTTGATCTGTTAGTAAATTAAGGGCTATTGATGATACGAACAGGCTGTTGATCTGTTAGTAAATTAAGGGCTATTGATGATACAAACAGGCTGTTGATCTGTTAGTAAATTAAGGGCTATTGATGATACGAACAGGCTGTTTATCTGTTAGTAAATTAAGGGATGATACAAACTGGCTGTTGATCTGTTAGTAAATTAAGGGATGATACAAACTGGCTGTTGATCTGTTAGTAAATTAAGGGCTATTGATGATACAAACAGGCTGAATATGGTGGGTGGGTGTGGTATAGCTAAATAGTATGTATTGAACATAATAAGTGGAAAATGCTATATTATTTACTTAAAAATATGTCAGTGGAATGTGCAGGTACAACCTGTTTTGCGGAAAAGGTATTGATATGAGCAGAGCAATATAATTCAGATTCGATCTTTGAGAATTCTAAGATGACATAATAAATATCCGTCTTGGTTCAAGATACATTCGGTAAATGAAAACTTCTTTATCTGTAATACATTTTGAGGATCCATATTTTTTATTATACGTTTTGCAGGAAATAAAAAGTATTATTGTGTAAAATATAGATTTAAGACGTTGCGGAGTGTTGTTGTTCTTTACTAACAATATGTCGATGGCCAACTGAGTAGTTGGTAGGTTTGCCCACTCAAATGAAACCTCGCAAGTTTTCGCGTCGCTGCAATGACCATGGGCATGCGCACAGACAATGTTAGAGTCCTGTAATTGGCTGAGATTTAAAGCTAATACAGAAAAGTGAATTAAATGCCCATGAAGCAGGACGATGATTGTTAAAAAAAAAAAAAGTCAAGGTTAAAATCAGGCAATAAGGCTATTTTTTTCCTCATGGGAGTATGTGGAGTGTTAGAATAGAGATTAATGAGGCATTTAGTGACGTTATTTACATTTTTTTTTCTAAATGACAAAAATCTACTAATAGAAACAAAATTTAAAAATTGAACACTTTCATTAACTTTCCCTATGAAAAGTAGAGGCTGTTCTGATCTAAGCACTTGCCATCAGGTTTGTGTAAAGAACACCGACCTATTTCAGATCTATGGGACTTTAAAAGACATATTGTTTCTATTAGCCGGTATTTATGCATCGAGTTTACGGTCCGGCAATTAAACAAACGCACACAAACGCACGCACGCCCACACACACTTCACCAAACTCGTGCATAATTATAATTACTAGGGTATATGCCTATCTATCAGATGTTAGACTATACTGGCCTGGATAATGTGTGGCCATTCAAAACGAGTGCTCGTTATTTATTTTTTACTTTTTTATTTATTTATTTCAAGAACTTATCACAGTTTGCAAAATTTTCCCATATTTTTATAGCTCAGCTGTTCGAATTTTCGATAAAATTAATTAAATTTGGAGTTATATTCCTGAATTTTACGAAGAAAGACGACAAATAACGAATAGTATTCACTTCTCTCATTTGTGAAAAAGCTGCATTATTTTATTTTGTATAATTTTATTTGGCATTGGTTCGCATTGTTTGGCTAAAATCTATTTCATTACAGGTACTTATAATCCAATTTTTTTTTTACAAACTTTTAATTTATATTGCTTTGAATTTATATAAAAATCTAGTTTTTGAAAATCTAAGGAAATTGACAACTCAACTACCGCCGGAAAAAGAAAAAAAAAAGATTACAATGAAACACTCTTATAAAAAATAAGAAACCCACAATATTAACATGTCTTAACTCTAAAAAAAACCAAACCAAAAAAAATAAATGGCACAGGTTACACTAAATTTTTTCAAAATTTGTCCTTAAATTTTGATTTTAGTTTACCTTACTTATGATACTTCATGCCTTGTTTGGATTTTTGTCAGAGGTAGAGATAGAAGAAAGGATGAAAAATAACTGAAATTCTAAAACTGTACACCTGAAAATCAGTTTGTTCATGAAAAAGGAGTTGATGAATTCCTCAAACTTTAAGCGGCATCTCGACAGCTCAGGAGACATATAAAATGTTTTTTAATTAATTTGAAGAGGAAATTATTGCCTGACATCAGGCACTAAGTAATAAACACACAGACACAGACAGACAGACAGACACACACATATATAGTTATAGTTATATTTACAGAGGAGTCTGTCATGGTTGTAGATCACCGCTGGAGGGGAGTTTTCCAGTATGGAGTGGATTGCGACAACCCAATTGGATATCAGTTCTGTTCCGGACACGAACAGGAGGTTGGTAAATCAAAACTTGTTCTCAGCATATTTGGTAAAATATTGTTGATTGAATCGATGAAAGCAGATGCATAGAAACACATGTACCATATGAATCCTTTTATAACGTGCACCGAACTGTGAACAGCGCAGACTCGTATCAGCCAGTACATTATGCACTGCCAAATGAGTGTATACAATGTTCGCTTAAAATCAAAAGTAACATGAATGTTGAAGGATGCTTCGGTTGATCTGGGTCTATGTTGTTTGCAGTTGCTTGCGTGATATCAGGAAATAAGGTATAGAATCATATGTGTTGCTGGTTTAAATTGCGAGATCATATTCTGCCTGTGTACCACATATAAGTGACATCATCTAATAACGATGGTGATGTCATTTGATGGACTATGTGAAAATATTTGGATGGAACCAAACTGAATGAAGCTTTTTAAGAAAAAAAAATAAAGACAGACAGACAATGTGAGTAATCTGAACAATACATTATAGGGTCAAGAAATCTTCATGACTCCAGTCCAATCGGCATGTTCTCGAGAAAACAGGATTTACGCGAAATAATGACTGACTGTTGTAATCATTTCCTTTAACATAAACAATAGTAATTCAACACATTGGTTTCGATTGACACGCATTAAAACCAAAATTCGCAAACACATACTCAGATACAGACATGTATGCTCACAAACACACGCATAATGACACACAAATATAACACGAACATATGTATACAAATACACAAACATATGTATACAAATACAAAAATTTGTGACCCATGGAACATTGTTTTGTTTACAGGTCAGCCTCTCAAACAAATGCCAGTTAACCTAAGGCAAGAACTTCACTGTGAGTTCATGTTTGAATATACTTGAGATTAACATATGATATATTAGGATTCGGATGCAATGGAAAGTTCAGTACTGACAAAAATATGGACTATATTATCACATAGAGAAAATAATTGTGATCCGAGTCCATATAACATAAAAAGAGATTTTAACAAGGCACCTACAACTCAAAGAGAATGTTGTTACTAACCTTATTGACGATTAGAAGGTAAATCAAATAGAGGATGAACTGCAAGAATGTGAACGAGTTGATCACTACCGGAGACAGGTGTCTTCAATGATGCAGGACAATGGTAGCTTGAAATACAAATTTCATCCATTCTAGTTAAGAGAGCTTTGGTACTACTGTACCTTATGGCAATGCTGATGTGGAAAGGAGTCTGTCAGTGAACACCAATGTGGTTACAAAGGACAGAAATACTGTTGGAAGAAAACAGTGAATGGGATCAGAATAGTGAGGGACATCATCAAGTCTAGTGATCCTAAGTAAAGTCAGCCAGAGGAAATTCAACCATACAGGGAGGTATTTGGGTAAATTCAAAAATGACCCACAGCAACCATAAAGTGGAGGAGGAATAGGCTGAAAAAGGAAAACAAAGGAAAGAAGAAGAAAAGACCAGACTTGAAAAGAAGAGCAAACAAGATGAGAAGAAAATGAGGGAAAAGGCTCACTTTGAGGAAGAAAAAGAATTATTGCGGAAAAAAAACACAAGCTCATACAAAATTGTTCAGCACAGAGGAATTGCTTGAAGAAGGGAACAGTAAGCTAACAAAAGCAATTCCAAAAAAAGATATTAAGAGGGCAGGTGTGGCATAAATGGTGCTGGAATGGCTACAAGGAAAGCTGAAAATTTAAGAAAAGTGATGAATCATGTAATAGATAGTCAAAGACAAAATGAATAGGATAAAATAGTTGTTGGATAGAAAGTGTGCAGGACAGGTAGTGGATTCGGCAAAGAGGAAACCTGAATACACTCTGACTGCTAAGAAGAAGTCAAAATCAAAATAGCTACTCGAGGCTTACATTTAAACTTTAACAACCATTTACCACTGATGTCCAAACACCATGTGACCCCAATCAGTAGAACCGGGACATTAAAAGCATTTTTTAGTGTTTAACAGTTTGGTATTATTTTTATTTTAATTTAAAACTAAGTTTTCAGTTCAGTTTCAATTGAAACTTCTCAAGGATTATAAATGATTTAACTAAACAATAAATATTTAAGTGTGTTGTCAAGGGTTGAACTAATTATTTTATTAATAATATCCCAAGACCAGCAAAGCCATGCATTGTTTTATTTTTTGTGCTTACTGTATTTAAAATGGACTGAAAACTTAGTGTCTTTATCAACATAAATGTCATTTTAAAATGATGTTCACTGTCATCTTTACTGATAATTACCTAATTTGGTAAGAAGTACTCAGGAAAAAGAAAATAAAAACATCATATGGCTTTGAATTGTATGCTTTTGAATTTAAAATGACTAAATTTATTACGTAAATTAAACATTTTCTGATCTGATAGTTATGACAAGAATGATTTATTGTTGAGGATATGTTTTTCCATTTTAACATTTTGTGATGAAGTGTTTTGAATATTTATAACACTAAATAAGAGGAAAGAGCTGATGAGTGTTGG
Source organism: Margaritifera margaritifera (assembly GCA_029931535.1). Classification (NCBI taxonomy): domain Eukaryota; kingdom Metazoa; phylum Mollusca; class Bivalvia; order Unionida; family Margaritiferidae; genus Margaritifera; species Margaritifera margaritifera. The sequence continues at coordinate 1,242,911 of JAQPZY010001523.1, read as the reverse complement.
AGGAGGATAAATTTACGTTTTCTCTGTTTTCATTTATTATTCCTATTATTCCTATATTTTCCTATATATTTAAAACAAAATTCCAATATTTTCAATACCATTCCTATATTTTTGTCATTGAAAGATGCAAGGCGCCCTGCTATGGATATATATTATGGAAACACTTTTGGAATTAGATCCACAATGTATATCCATATATAGTTACCGGTATTAAATGGCAAAGTAAAGTACTTGAAGAAAATTTGCTTCAATAATATATATGGGCAGCCAACATTAACCCATGGGTTTTTCCACATCCTAACCCAACTCTGGACTTCACCCCTGGCTCATATGTTTGAAACTATATGCATTAGGATTCACTCCCTAGATTCACTGATATAATTGATAGGAATGAAAAGGAAAATTCAAAGCCATGACCTACATATGCTCTTGAGGAGCTTCCCTAGTGGATGACTTACACAGATCCCCACCCCCCAATTCTTTCTTATCTGTAGCTAGGGGATAAAATCCACACTAAAGTAAATCGCTAAAGAAATCTTGTGAAGAAACACAATACTGTAAAGGTATCATGGTATTATTCCATAATGTATTGAAGCATTGCTAATGTCTTTTTATAAAACAAAATTACCATGACCACCCACTGTCTCATTACGGACCAGGCAACTCTCGAGCATTTCTTTCTAGTACCCAATTAAGACCCATTATTCATCTTGAATAATGATTCCAAGTATATTAATCTGATACTATTATATTCCTGCATATGGTTGCAAGGCATAAAACTATGTGAACATTATTTGCACATGGGCGTGTTCCTTGTAGCAAACCACCTTAACATAAATTCATATTTTCACTATATATAAAAAGAATTTAAGTGAAAATATTTGTTACTTAATTAATTTTCACTTAAGTTAAATTCTTTAACACTTAAATGAAATAAAAATACAATTTTGCTCAAGTATAAAACTTTCCTTAAGTAAAAAAAGAATTTCACAAAAGTGAAAGTCTTTTTCAATTATGTTAAATAAATGAGTTTTACTTAAGCGAAAAAGACTTTTTCTTAAGTGAAATAAAATTATATAACTTAAGTGAAAATCTTTCTCATGTATGTGCAGTAAATTTGCACACATATCAAGTAACAAAAGAAATCACACATTCAGCAATATAATTATCCATGACCTGTGACCAGCCCAAAATCCAACTGACCGATTGGAAGAAAGGATACTGCTCCACCAATTCATTTACATATATATTTGTTTAAAACTGGAATTTTGAATTTTGAAAAATTTCCAGTGATTGAAAAGAGATTCCTAAGCATACTGTGAAAATTGAATGAAAATTGAATGAAAAAAGTTGAAGTTGAATTTGTATATGTCATGTACCATTTATACTCACTTACAAGTCCAACTGCAAACAGCACAGACTCATGAAATAATGCATCAGCACCTCTGGATCTGTGCAGTTTGTAAGGAGTAATCAGTAGAACAAACAAGATGGACCCTGATCTGCCAGCTCATTATGCGATGGCAGCTCAGAATCTATGTTGTTTGCAGTTGGACTCATGAGTATAAATTCTTTTTTTTCCCTACACCATTGTACAAGCTTATGTCCAACCACCTGATTATGAAGCGATTCATACCTAGCTGGTTATCAAATTAGCAGTCAGTTAGAATCTTTGTTGATAGATGCCACCCTCAGCCAAGGGGTCAATTATCACCTAACAAGCAACATTAAAAGGCAACATTGGGTCACAGACTATCTGTATATACTTGGGTTGAGTAATAAAACACTGGGGCTCTCACAGCAGCTTTCAATTAGAGACCATTACTATAGTTAATATTCATTTATTTCATTATTATTATTATAATTATTATTATTGTTGTTGTTTTTATGGTTGTTTTCTTATATCCATTAGCAGACTCTACCCTGAACACAGCACATACGAGGAGTTTGCATTGTTACCAATATTAAGAGATTATGTAGATGTTAAGAAAGTTAAAAAACATGAAGGCGGTGACCTTCATATTGAGTCCATGATCAAAGCATTGCTGTAAAACATGTGACTTTGACCCCAAGGCTGAAAGGTTGAAAGTGCATGTCGCAGAATGAATTGTCTTGGCTTCATAATGATTAATTCAAAGTATGAAGAAAATCCATCCAGGGGTTTAAGAAATATAAACAAATGAGAAGAACTTTTACCAAAACTTATTGTACCGAATGATTTCATTTAGCTTCATAATGATTTATTCCATGTAGGTAAAAATCCATTAAGGGTTTTAGGAAATATAAATAAAGAAATAACTTATGTGAAAACCTTCACGCACATTTTTTATGACTGACCTCAACTCCAAGCTCATAGTGGCAAGTGTGCATGTCACTGTGTGAATTGTCTGAGCTCCATAATGATTCATACCAAGTATGATGAGAATATATCATGATGTTTAGGTAAGATAAATGAATGGAAAAAAAAAAACAAACTTTAAATAAAACCATAACGCAAATATTCTATGACCATGGCCTTGACCCAACGGTAAAAAGGGCAAGTCATATAATAAATTGCCTTTGCTTCATAATGAGTCATGCCAAGTATAATGTGACTCTATTAATTGGTTCATAAGAAAAAATAAATGTATTGGGAAGGACAAGGTGGCCCCAGAATTAAGTTTTGCAGGGGGGCATAATATCTTGCCACATGACCAACTTGAGATCTTTCTCATTTAAGTTAAATAAAATTTTACTTTACTTAATAAGTGAAAAATAATGTTGCTTAATTGAATTAAGTCAAATGAATTTCAGTAAGGTAAAATAGAATTTCCCTGAAGAGAAAAACTTCTTCAATTACGAGAAATTGTTTTTTATTTCACTTGAGCAAATTTTTTTTTCATTTAAAATTCTTTTTCACTTAAATTATTTTTTACTTGAGCAAAAGTATGAATTTATGTTCAAATGGCTTTGCCATATCTCCTTAACTTTAAGGACTTAGCCAAAAGGCTTAAATTTGGGAGTGGCGGTCAAAACTAGGAACCACAGGGTAATGTGTTTGGCAAATACAGAAGTGTAGATCAATTGTTGGCAATATTCTTTTTGCTGCTGCTATTTGTGATATCATTTACTTATTTAAATATACCAGTTACTGATTGAAAGAAAAAGAGAAATTATACATGTTATTGTTTTGCATTACAGGTGACAAGTCACGGACAAGTAACTAATACTGATAGCAGGATCTGATGTCTTCTACTTGAGAAGGAAGTAATATTGATCCAATCCAGTATAAACCCTAGTGTGCTATAAATGCCTTAGTACAGTTGGTTACTGTTAGCTTGCAGTTGGGAAAACACAAAATGACCACCTTACAAGTGTACCCAAAAAGTCACCTACAGAGTACTTCAGAGCCAGTATTTTTGTTAACCACTTGGAAGTCAATGACTGTTTTTTTTTAACCATACATAGCCATATCAAACTGTAGTAAGCAACTTCTTATGTGTCCAGCTTACCATGAATTAGTCTAATGGTTACAATTTACAGCAAAAGGCTTTTCTAAATTTCCTTTCCTTCCACCACCCCCATGTTGTAGCTATCATTAAGAGAAATCTTGTTTTCTGTATTTTGGACCTGTTAGACCTGTATTTTGGACCTGTTTGATGCTACACTTCTTTTTTCTGTCATCTTATAATGCTCTTAGCTTAATAAAGTAAAACTCCTTTCTTAATTCCACACTTATTTTTACAGTTTTGTAGTCAGTACATAAATTTGAGATCCAGTTATGACATAACATATTAATTACAAATCTGTCTTTTCCATAATAATTATTATTAAGTTTGATTTGCTACTGTTATATATATATATATATATATATATATATATATATATATATATATATATATATATATATATATATATATTACCAATTTTATTTTTATTACAATCAAGATCACCAGCAAAGTGCAATCAATAAAAATTATTGCATTTCCAAAAATAAAAGTAAATGTATCTGAAAAGAAGATGGTGATATTTTCTTTCATATATATATAAAAGTCAAAAATAACAACGATTTAAGGCACCATATAAATTTTAGTTGTTATGGACAGGTGGTCTTTTTATGCAGGTAACTTTAAAAAAAATACTGCATCAAGTGGTATTTTAAAAGTTTTAAATATTTTGTTATAACTTCTTTGTTTCTTTGGACCTGTCATTAAATTTAATGCTGATCAATAGACAAAATAATGTTCTATAAAATGATCTACAGCTGCACGTGCAGCCCACTGGATACCTGCAGATATATGTGTGTGATGTAACATAGGTAAATGACAGTGACGTAAAACTGTCGGAGAAGGTGAACAATTCCGCTACTGTGCCAAGAGCATACTGTAAAATCTGGGCACTCTTAGGGTACTCTCTGACTAATGTAAAGGCTAACTTGGATAAAGTTTACGGATGTAATTATCTGTCATATCCTACAATTCTGAGGTGGTTTCATCGTTTTAAAGATGGTCATGAATCCATGGGAGATGACCCACGATATGGAAGACCATTGTCTGCGATTGGTGAGTGGCTGCTGTGAATGGAGCAATCAATGAAGATGCTCGATACACAATGGAAGATATTTCTATTATCACAGACATTAATTCGTCAGCTGTTTTAATATACTGATAAATCATTTGAAGCTCATAAAAATATTATGCAAGATGGGTCCCACATATGTTGATGTCTGATCAAAATAGACCAGGGTTGATATCACCAAACAGCGACTTGTCAAAAATGAAAAGATTGACCAGAGATGTTTGAATGAGTTTGTAACAGGTGATTAAACATGGATTTATCAATTCCTTTTACCATAATAATAACAACAAGGTAACGGGTAATGACCCCCCCCCCATCCTGCTTGACTTCAGATCAAAATGTGCAACCCTAGATTAAATCTATGATTAGAAGTTTGAACACTGTAATCACACTGTCCTTCCTGCACTCCAACACTCAACTCTTGAACCAAACAATGCATATGGCAGGCTTTAAGTGCAACTCTACCGTAAAAAATTAGTGCATTTTTTCTTCAACAATGTGTTTCAATCAGCTGTTATTCAAGGTCATGGTAAGAGCTCACTAAAAATGGGCTCAGATTGTTTTGAAAGATCAAAATGCATAGAATGCAAGCACAATGAATGCTAAACAATTAAAGTATATTTTCTCAATAAAAAAACATCGTGACCTTCATCAACTCTTGTGGTGTGATTGTGTATGGGCTAGGTGATCTTTGGTAGCAAAGGATCATTGATACACCTAGTTCCACATCGATGATGAATGAAGAATACTGATGACCTTGACTAGTGAAGATGAAGCTAGATATTCTGACACCATGTGAAGAGGCTAATGAAAGAAAACTATGTGCTGCTTAAAATCAAACTTGTTGATTGAATCCAATGATTGGATGGCAGAAGGGGGGAAAATTGGATTTATACAGATTAAATGATCATCGATAGGTATTTATCAAAATATAAATTTTACCTAATCACTCACCATGTTATTATAAAGTACTTTGGACTTTATTTACTTTGTGAGTGATTGTATTTATCAAAAGTGTAAACTTTACCTAATCACTTGCAAAGTTAACAAAAAGTAATTTGGACTTATTTACTTTGTGAGTGATTGTATTTATCAAAAGTGTAAACTTTACCTAATCACTTGTGAGTGATTAGGTAAAATGTACACTTTGATAGATACCCAAGCATGATCAATTATTCCTATAATAAACATGTTAATATGTACAGATACATTAAAAATGTACACTTTGATAGATACCCAACCGTGATCAATTAATCCTATAGTAAATATGTTAATATGTACAGATACATTCATAATGTACACTTTGATAGATACCCAAGCATGATCAATTAATCCTATAGTAAATATTATAATATGTACAGATACATTCATAATGTACACTTTGATAGATACCAAACCATGATCAATTAATCCTGTAGTAAATATTATAATATGTACAGATATTCATAATGTACACTTTGATAGATACCCAACCAAGATCAATTAATCCTATTGTAAATATTATAATATGTACAGATACATTCATAATGTACACTTTGATAGATACCCAAGCATGATCAATTAATCCTCTAGTAAATATGTTAATATATACAGATACATTCATAATACTAACAAGATATCTATAATTACTATGATTCATTCATAAATGTTGCTATGGTTTATTATTAATGCACAATTTTCTCATGTTTAATACAAATTTACTAAGATATATATATCCCTCCATACTCCAATATTGACATTGATAAACTTTCTTCTTCCCTTTCATTCTTTCCTTCTTCCCTTCTCTCTTTCTGGTACACATGCATACAGAATGATGAAAGAATGGAAAATGAATGCTGATTGAATACTAAGTAAATGCAGATCAAACAACGAATGAATGATAAATGGCATATACCAAATGCTGCTTGCAACAGGTAAAAACCACTGAATAATAAATGATAAACGATAAATGATAAACAATGAATGATAAACCATACAAAATTAAATGATTTCTTTTGGAGTTAATTCCCTAGAGTAGTCTCTCAAAAACGTTTGCAAATGCTTTTTCAAACACATTCTTAAAGGCACATAAATGACAAGTGCATGACTTTTTATGATAAACAGGTAAGGATGCGACGATGATGGCTGGTAAAGATGAGACAGTTGATTGAAATGCTAATTCAAAAGAAATGCGTTTGAAATGCATTTTTGGGTTGCTTAAATGTTTCAGGGTCATTGTACTACATGTTATATCTATATAGTATGTTTCTGATATTGAACAACATTTTTTACGTTGCTTATATGTTTGATTCATAATTTAAAAAAAAAAAATGATTCTGCCTGACAAAATGTTCCTGTCTGTCTGAGCTTCCATTAGAACTGATATTAGGGCCTAGTATGCCACTTTAGAAAATGATATAGTGGTGTGCATACATTATGCACCCTTGAAGTACCGGAGATAACAGACCTACTGCATAATAATGTCAACAATGTAAACACAGCTGGTAGCAATGTCCATTAAAAACAGTGACCTGTTTGGATGGATGTAAATGAGTGATGTTCATTAAAAACAGTGGCCTGTGTGGATGGATGTAAATGAGTGATGTCCATTAACAACAGTGGCCTGCGTGAATGGATGTAAATGAGTGATGTCCATTAAAAACAGTGGCCTGTGTGGATGGATGTAAATGAGTGATGTCCATTAAGAACAGTGGCCTGACTGTGTGGATGGATGTAAATGAGTGATGTAATGCAAAGATTTTGATGACTGTGTGGATGGATGTAAATGAGTGATGTAATGCAAAGATCTTGATGACTGTGTGGATGGATGTAAATGAGTGATGTAATGCCAAGATCTTGATGACTGTGTGGATGGATGTAAATGAATGATGTAATGCAAAGATCTTGATGACTGTGTGGATGGATGTAAATGAGTAACGTAATGCAAAGATCTTGTAGCCTGACTGTGGAAGGATGTAAATGAATGATGTAATACAAATATCTTGTGGCCTGACTGTGTGGATGGATGTAAATGAATGATGTAATGCAAATATCTTGATTACTGTCTGAATGGATGTAAATGAGTAATGTAATGCAAATATCTTGATTACTGTGTGAATGGATGTAAATGTATGATGTAATGCAAATATCTTGATTACTGTGTGAATGGATGTAAATGAGTGATGTAATGCAAAGATCTTGATTACTGTGTGGATGGATGTAGATGAGTGATGTAATGCAAAGATCTTGATGACTGTGTGGATGGATGTAAACGAGTGATGTAATGCAAAGATCTTGATGACTGTGTGAATGGATGTAAATGAGTGATGTAATGCAAAGATCTTGATTACTGTGTGGATGGATGTAGATGAGTGATGTAATGCAAAGATCTTGATGACTGTGTGGATGGATGTAAATCAGTGATGTAATGCAAAGATCTTGATGACTGTGTGGATGGATGTAGATGAGTGATGTAATGCAAAGATCTTGATGACTGTGTGGATGGATGTAAATCAGTGATGTAATGCAAAGATCTTGATGACTGTGTGGATGGATGTAGATGAGTGATGTAATGCAAAGATCTTGATGACTGTGGATGGATGTAAATGAGTGATGTAATGCAAAGATCTTGTGGCCTGACTGTGGAAGGACGTAAATGAATGATGTATTGCAAATATCTTGTGGCCTGACTGTGTGGATGGATGTAAATGAGTGATGTAATGCAAAGATCTTGTGGCCTGACTGTGGAAGGACGTAAATGAATGATGTATTGCAATTATCTTGTGGCCTGATTGTGTGGATGGATGTAGATGAGTGATGTAATGCAAAGATCTTGTGGCCTGATTGTGTGGATGGATGTAAATGAGTGATGTAATGCAAAGATCTTGATGACTGTGGATAGATGTAAATGAGTGATGTAATGCAAATATCTTGATAACTGTGTGGATGGATGTAGATGAGTGATGTATTGCAAAAATCTTGATGACTGTGTGAATGGATGTAAATGAGTAACGTAATGCAAAGATCTTGATGACTGTGGATGGATGTAAATGAGTGATGTAATGCAAAGATCTTGTGGCCTGACTGTGGAAGGATGTAAATGAATGATGTATTGCAAATATCTTGTGGCCTGACTGTGTGGATGGATGTAAATGAGTGATGTAATGCAAAGATCTTGTGGCCTGACTGTGGAAGTACGTAAATGAATGATGTATTGCAAATATCTTGTGGCCTGACTGTGTGGATGGATGTAAATGAGTGATGTAATGCAAAGATCTTGATTATTATCGGAGATACCTTATAATATCTTTGTCCATACTGCCCTGCAGTTTAACAAAAACATGATAAAATTATTTTAACCGACCGTGTTTTGCCTTTCTGAAGTCGCCCTTTAATCTGTATTATTTTCATTTTTGGTATTTATTTTGTCTGGTTAATGCTATTTGACACATCATTTGAACCAGATCTGACTTACTGACAATTAATGACACAGACTATAACACACTCAGCCACCTTAACTGTGTTAGGTATTAGATTTCCAAAGTGTGAACTGTGTTTTAAACAAGCACAACAACAGACACAATGACACTCAGTATAGTACTGTGTCCTCATTTTTGTCATGTACATGGACCTTATTCCACTCAGTATAGTAATGTGTCCCCATTTTTGTGATGTACATGGACTTAATGCCACTCAGTATAGTACTGTGTCCTCATTTTTGTCATGTACATGGACTTAATGCCACTCAGTATAGTAATGTGTCCCCATTTTTGTCATGTACATGAACTTAATGCCACTCAGTATAGTACTGTATCTCCATATTTGTCATGTACATGGACTTAATTCCACTCGGTATAGTACTGTGTCCCCATTTTTGTCATGTACATGGACTTAATTCCACTCAGTATAGTACTGTGTCCCCATTTTTGTCATGTACATGGACTTAATTCCACTCAGTATAGTACTGTGTCCCCATTTTTGTCATGTACATGGACTTAATTCCACTCAGTATAGTACTGTCCCCATTTTTGTCATGTACATGGACTTAATTCCACTCAGTATTGTACTGTCCCCATATTTGTCATGTACATGGACTTAATGCCTCTCAGTATAGTACTGCGTCTCCATACTTGTCATGTACATGGACTTAATTCCACTTAGTATAGTACTGTGTCTCCATATTTGTCATGTACATGGACTTAATTCCACTCAGTATAGTACTGTGTCCCCATTTTTGTCATGTACATGGACTTAATTCCACTCAGTATAGTACTGTGTCTCCATATTTCTCATGTACAGAGACTTAAATTTCAAATCTATTGTGCTTGAATGCACACTGAGGAAAATTTTGAAAATTCGAAGTTTGTCAAAATATCCGGGGGCAATCGATAAAATTTCAGAATCCCTGTAATGGACATAGCAATAAATACATCCCCCTGTTTTACATGGGAGGGGGTATAATAAAACGTAGGTTTACAGTATTCTTATGCATGATTTATTAACTATTTTTAATACATGATCAAAGAGATTATGACATTTGGTTGTGAAAAAAAAATACTACATGTTATTAAAACACTCATTTAATCCCTCAAGAATGGAAGTTTAGAAACAATAGCATAAGTAAATATCCTTTAATCACCAACCAGCTCCTTTTTTCTCTGAATACTTATCATAAAGTTCTCGAAGATGATATAAAACAGGCTCAATGTTCAATCTCTTTTTGGCTGACACTGCAAATACTGGCAGATCTATTCGTTCCTCCAACTCTTTCAAGTTTTTTTCAGCATTTGGTAAGTCAATCTTGTTCCCAATAACAGCATGAGGTCGCTTTGATAATCCCTCTTTGTACTGCTCCAACTCAAACTTCAAACTGTCCAACTGAATCCATGGCTCATCAACAGACAGATCAATCACATACAGAAGGCATGTACAGCGCTCTATGTGGCGCAGGAAGGCGATTCCAAGGCCACGATTTTTGTGGGCATCTGGGATTAGACCAGGAATGTCAGCTACTGTAAAGTATAGAAAATCAGCATTGAGGAAGAGGAAAGACTTGTTAAATGTCCAATAAAACCATATAACAGGAAGAAATAAGCTTTTAAATCTTTGACTGATTGACAATAGGAGCAAACAAAATCTGAACATTTTGCTGTGATTTAAATCGCCTTCATCAGCTTTAAAATTTTCATTCATTTATTCAAATACAAATGTATAAATCTGTCGAACCTTGTGACTTTTTTGAATAGCACAGAATGAGGCAGTGTTCCATTTAATAAAACTGGATCTTACATCATAGTAGCCAGCTGAAAACTGCATAGCAAGGATAGTGTATAACAGTGCACCTTGTAGTAGTGTCTGCCTGATTGTTTTGAACTGGAGGTCATACAACTGCAACCAGTCACTTTAAAATCAGTTTTGATTGGCTATTGAGTGGAAACCCAGTCTCAAACTCAGAGTTTAATTATCTCCAGGCTAGGCAATTAATTTACTGAACCACTGTTTAGTTGTTCCTAAGAAAAACAGGTGGGGTGGGAGGGGGAGAGCTGGATTCTTTATCATTTTTGGCTCCATCCCCTCTGATATTGCTTACCAGGCTCATGCTACTACAGTTAACCTTTTAAGACAAGATTGGGGTATAAACGGAGAATTAACTTAGCTATTTCTTATTCTCTCTGGCTGTGGTAGTGAGCTGACCTCTAAACAGACACTAAATTATGTATCTCATTGTTTTAAAAGCCGGGCCTGAACTCATACCTGTACAGAAGGGATCCTGAAATTTTGATGAATCTTGTCAGACATTTTTTCCTAAAATTAATGTGTGAACCAGATGTTTGTGAAAATTATTCTAAAACCATTCAAAGGAGGTAAAAACAAGTTGTAACATAAAAGAAAAAATCCATATACTTAATTATTAAATGTACCAGAAAATGTATCATTTTTAGTTCTGGATTTGAGGTTGCTTCAGTTTGATCGTCCTTCGGTACTACAATAGTTTTCTATGAAACTATTTATTTATTAAATTATTTTTTCTCTCAGAAAACTATACAATAGATTTCATCCAACACTCTACTGTTGAAAAAATTCATTACCGTTTGACAATAAGCAGACTTACTACATTGAAAATACATAACAGTTAATTGATGGGCATTTCTAGTCAAATCTGACAGTAAAGGTTTCTTTGCTCATGTCTTTAAACATGCAGGGCTGCATCAAGGATTTAGTAAATTTGGGCACTGGTCCACCTTAAAGTAGTAAAAAGGGGGGCTAATTGGTCAAAGTTGGGGCGTCTCAATATGGCATAAAGAAGTAACTGAAAATGAAAGCAGAACAAGAGTGAGTGTTATAATGTATGAAAATGAAAATCCATATTCTCTTTATTTAGCTCATGTTTAAAGTTTTTTTCTTTTTTTTTTTTTACACTTTCTAGTAAAAAACCATAACCAAGTCGCATTTTCACCAGAATGGTCAATCATGCAAATGTCCATCCTTAAGTTTTGAAATGTCACTGAATGTTTGAAGTTTGCTGTCACATGAAAGTTCAACTGAAATGAAGAATCTCCAATAGTTCATCCAGTACAGACTCGTTCTTTTAAAGTAAAACAAGAAATTATAAGTCAACATACAGGTGAACATCATGTATGATGCACCAGCATTACTATCAGTAGTCTATGTCAATCATTCAAATTTATCAATACAACAAAATGGCATAGATTAAGATCTGCTGGTACATTATATGATGGTAGTCCAACAATATAAGACATCAACCCTGATATGTATGATTGGGGCAGGATGTGCATTGATGTCTTACTGCCATAACAATCAGTGCTGTGGAGCTCTATTCCAATTGTGTTGACAGGTACAATGAAGGCCAAATTTTCAAGAATATCACACATAGTTGGCAGCCCAAACTGACATTGTAGAGTGTAACTGTTTTATTCGTACTATATTTACTCTGATGCCTTTATCCATATCGAGTAAATCCAGGCACAATCAAGTGGTTGTGTCTTTCAAACTCTGTTGACTGCCATTTCAGTTATTTGAAGAGCGATGGTACCCGAAGAATGCCAAAGTCTGTTGAACTACAGGTGCAATTTCTTTAATGAAATGAATGTGTCTGATCACATTCAACCTAATGTGATTAGACATTCATTTTGTCAAAGAAACTTAACTGGTAGTTCATCTAAATTTGGAACTCCTCAGCTACCATCGCTTTTCAACCACTGAAATGGCACTACAACAACAGCAACACTGTTCAGGAGCAAAACAGTAATTTCAATGTTTCTTAGAAATAAAGCAAGTAGGATTCATGAAAATTTGCACCAAAATGTCCAATATCACTTGGGAAAATTTCAGGATCCCTGATAACAACATAGCAATAGCTATATCCCCTGCATTACATAAGGGGTGGGTGGGTGAATGATATAATGTAGGTTTACAGTATTCTTATGCTCAATTTGTTAGGTATTTTAATACATGATCAAAGATATTATGACATTTGGTTGTGAAATAATTTTCAATTTTAGTGGGATTTTCACAATTGCATGTCCTAGATGCAACCCTGAACATATGTTGGATGATAATAAAGGTTAAATGTTGTTACTAGTATTTTTTTTCTCTGTTTAATTAGGGCCAAGGCTACACATATTTTGTTTTAAAGGTCGGTCTGCGTTTTCACACTGCCACAAGTTCATGGTATAAGGGACTGATTTTTTTCATGTCTATGGTATGGACCCTGGGGTAATTGTTCAGTTATATTTCTTTTTCTCATTTTGTTCCATTTGCATGACTAATTTTGAGTAGCAAACAAAAATCTTTATAGAGAAGCCTCTCTCTCTGAAATTTAAAGCACTACTGTTCACTAGAGAATCAACCCCCGTTTAACCAGCTGACTGTAACCGGTATAGCCCTCAAGCAGCTGGGCAGAAGCAAGCTTAGTCAGTTACACCTGTACTGGTTGACAATTAGATATAATTACATTTGAGATATATATTGATAAATATACAATTGCTCACAGTATGTGCAGGCCAAAACCTTCATATGTTGGTCATATATTGCAAATACAGTGAATTCAGGATCACTGCTGTACAGGTATAACCAAACCTGAATTTAAAACCCTATCTTTAACCAAGCAAGTTTATTTAGTACTGTAAGTTTTTATCCTTATGTAAACAATCTTCTAATCTTCAAATCAGCCAGGCGAGCTAATGGACACCATGCTGATATGCCATCATCTTTTGCTTCTATTATGCAACACATAAATTGAACACAAATCAGTTTATCACCTGCTATCTGTTCAAGGTCGTCATACACCACCATTCCCACATGTGGGTTGAGGGTCGTGAAGGGATAAGCAGCCACTTTTGGTCGTGCTCGTGAAATCGCCCTCAACAATGTCGACTTTCCAGCATTTGGAAAACCAATCTGGCAAAAATTTCAGAGAAAAGAAAAATCAATTTCCATGGTCTCATTTAAAACTAAATACAGGAATTTGACAAATTCGAGGTCTAACTTCCAGAAATATTTAGTGGCTTCATTTTAATTTAAGGTTCCATGTTTCTTCTACTTAGCTGTAATGCTATCAATTAATTTAGTACCAATAAAACTACAGGAATGGTGAACAATTAATTTCCTCATATAAGTATACCCCTGCCTATCCTTATCCCACCTCTACCCCATGATGGAGATGAGTCTATCCTTATCCCACCTCTACCCCATGATGGATATGAGTCTATCCTTATCCCACCTCTACCCCATGATGTAGATTTGTCTATCCTTATCCCACCTCTACCCCATGATGGAGATGAGTCTATCCTTATCCCACCTATACCCCAAGATGGAGATGAGTCTATTCTTATCCCACCTCTACCCCATGATGGATATGAGTCTATCCTTATCCCACCTCTACCCCATGATGGATATGAGTCTATCCTTATCCCACCTCTACCTCATGATGGATATGAGTCTATCCTTATCCCACCTCTACCCCATGATGAATATGAGTCTATCCTTATCGCACCTCTACCCCATGATGGATATGAGTCTAGAGTCAAGAAAAGGGCATAGCCCACCTATACCCCAAGATGGAGATGAGTCTATTCTTATCCCACCTCTACCCCATGATGGATATGAGTCTATCCTTATCCCACCTCTACCCCATGATGGATATGAGTCTATCCTTATCCCACCTCTACCCCATGATGGAGATGAGTCTATCCTTATCCCACCTATACCCCAAGATGGAGATGAGTCTATTCTTATCCCACCTCTACCCCATGATGGATATGAGTCTATCCTTATCCCACCTCTACCCCATGATGGATATGAGTCTATCCTTATCCCACCTCTACCTCATGATGGATATGAGTCTATCCTTATCCCACCTCTACCCCATGATGAATATGAGTCTATCCTTATCGCACCTCTACCCCATGATGGATATGAGTCTAGAGTCAAGAAAAGGGCATAGCTCTTTTGAAAACAGTATGAGTACAATGATTGGTCAACAAGTATATTTTCTGATTATGACCATAATATGTTCCATGTTTCACAGCAATCCACTAAAAACTGCAAGAGTAGTTGCATTCACAAAATACTGTCATACATTGCATCCAGCTGCAAAAAGGGCAATAACTCTTACAATAATCACAGAAGCAAAAAGATTTGTCAATATGTGCATATTTAGATGATAACTGTAATATGCACCAAATATCATGATGAACCACTTAATAAAAAACACAAGACAAGCTGCATTCACAAGATTCTGTCTAACATTACATTCAGCTGCTGGACAAAAATGGCAATAACTCGAACAAAAATTGCAAGAACACAGTGATTTGTAAATATGCACGTCTCCTGTACATGTCCAAAACATAAACAATGTTCATGACGATTCACTGAAAACTATAAGACTAGTTGGATTCGCAATATTCTATCATACACTATATCAGTCACAAAGTCAAGATGAGCAAAAAATCTAACAAAAATCAAAGGAGCACATTGATTTGTCTATATGTACATCTTCAGATGATGAGCACAATACAGTATGTATGAAAGTTTCACAGTGATCCATCAACTGCAGGACTAGTTGTGTTCACAAGATTCTGTCATGCACTACACTGCAAGACAAAAAGGGCAATAACAAAAATTGTGGTAGGACTAATATGTCCATATGCGCAACCTGAAATAATAATCATAAAATTTACCATGTTTAATGGCGATCCACTGAAATCTGTAAGACTAGTTGCATTCACAAGATTCTGTCATACACTGCATTAATCTACAAGTGAAAAAGGGCAATAACTCAAATTTGCAGGAGCACAGTTATTTAATGAAATGTGTATTTCCAGTGATGACCATACTATTTACAGAGTTTCATGGCAATCCATCAAATACCACAGCATTGGTTGCTCTAATTATGTTGTCACATACACTGCATTAAACTACAAGACAAAAAGGGCAACAACTCTAACAAAAATTGTGGAAGCAAAGTTATCAATAAGTTTTTGTGTAGAAAACCCTTATCCCTAACTCATTTTTCTCTTCAGAAACCCAATTTATCTCCCAGTGGGAGTCCCAGGGACTCAACATCTGAAAAATTTCTTGAAATGTTTTCAACTGAAATGATCCATATCTGTAGCTCCAAGACTCATTTAAAATGATGACAAGTCCAAAGGACCACTTAATCTAGAGTGTTAAGAGAAACTCTGCTGTAGGCATGGGCATAACAACAGACAATTTCCAAAATAGCAAGAGTTCCTTCCCCTATCTGACTCTTCTGTTATGGTTACAATCTGATAGCCCGAATTGTGCAAGGATCAATAGCCACTTTCATGAGCCTACAAGTCATGTTTGAATAAAAAATTAGTCATTTTTTTAAGTTTTGTGCAAGAAAATTAGTTTTTTTTTAACTTGGTGATGTGTTACTGCATAACCCAACATCTCCATTATCGCCAAATAATGCTTAAAGTAAGAAGGCATATTTTTTTTATATATTGTCTTTTTGGTGGATGGGGAGAACACCTTCAAGCTCTCTCCACCTCCACCTACATTTTGATCTTAAGAAGTAACTCATAATACTATGAAAGGGCAACCAGTAAATCATAATGTTGGAACAAATGACATTAGAATTATTTCCAGTGGAAATATCAACTTTCATAACAATCTCCACAGATGATAACCTTCTCTAACCAAAATCTTGGATTTAATCAAACAATGTGGGAAGCATATTTAATTCCCCTTTGAGATGCTTGCTGTGCTATACAGAGTTCTAGTTAAAGCCCAAGAAATGACTGGGAGTTGCCCATGGAAAGTATTCCGGAAATTGACTATTCTCTGCCACCAAATATGATATAAATGAAATAGTAAAACTTCATGACTTCATTTCTCCTTACAAGACCAGCATGAGCCATGGTCTTTAGCTCGAGGTAGACTGTCTTTTTCTCCCCGTCTGCCCCCATTTCTGCATACGCTGGAGCTCGCACTTCATTGGATAGGAAGAAGTGATTTCCCTTGCCACCAGCACCACCTCTTGCCACGACAACATAGTGTCCCTCAGTATCAAGACTGGCTATCTCTTGCTGGAACTCATCCTTTATAACTGTACCCACTGGAACCTTAAAAGATTACCATATATATACTCCCTTGTAAGTTGAGTCCAACTGCACACAACATAGACCCTGATCTGCCGTTCCTTATTGCGCCAGGAGATCAGGGTCTAAGTTGTTTGTTCAACTGATTACTCTGAACAAACTGCAGAGACCCAGATCTGAGGGCACATTATGCGATGGCAAATATGGGTCTGTTCAGTTTGCAGTTGGACTTGTAAGCGAGTACATATGGTATATTATGTAATGTCAGAAGTGGCTATGCTTTGAAAAATGAATTTGGAATATACTATAAATTCCTTTATTTTTATTGGAATCAGATTTTGTAGATTTGCAAAATGTAACATTTTCATTGGTACTTAAATTTATGGATTGTGAAAAGGTCCTACTGTTTTCATTAAGGATCACTGTTCATGGATTGGGAAAGGGTCTATTCTTTTCATAAAAGGATCATTTTGTTGGATTTTAAATTTGCAGTCTGTAGCAACCATGAAATCCACAGAAATAGGTACCATTGAAAAATACTAAATTAACAGGAAACAGACAAAATTAAATTAACACTTTTAATTTTTTCAATATTGATGGTGATTCCTTATTTTATTTAACATGTAAGATTAAGTTCTTATTTCTTCATCTACAATTCTACATCTCGGACAAGGGAACCACAGTAGAGTGTTGGACTTGTAATCCAAGGGGTGCAGGTTCAATGCCTGCCCAGGACAGCCTGGGTCAGCTGCCTCAGTGTGTCCTTGGGAAAAGCACTTTGTTGCATGATATAGCCAATAATGTGTCAAAAGTGCTGTTAAAAACCAACCAACAAACAATAAATTGGATGAGATTTCGATTTTGCACATTTACAGCCGTTGGCTTTTGACATGTACAAGTATAAGCCGGCTTATTCAATCCCTTTGTATCTCATCTAACTAGACATTTTGAGAAAATCTGAATATTTGTATTACCTGTTGGAATAATATCTCCTAGATACAATTTTAAATGGATGCACTGACCTTTTTCATAACAAGTGCAAATACCATTTTCTGCTCAAATTTATTATTTTTAAGCCAACCTAATGTCTAAATCATTGACTACATGCTTCCAATAATTGTAGGTCCTATCTAAGTATTCATAAGTTTGTTCTTAAACATTATATATGATGTATGTGGCTAAATACATCAATATAGTACATGTGCACATTTATACCATATAGAGGGTTAATTTAACGATGAAGAAGTTTTAGTTATTAAGTACTGTCTCAGATTAATATCAGGAAAATAAATACCATCAAAATTTATTATCCACTGAAATAAATGTTGTCAACATTTTAACAATTTGGTGAAAGTTTGAAATAAAAACACTTTGGAACAGACCTCAATTACTGATCTCACCATGCAAGTTAAAATACTATGGACAATATAAAAAATAAAGTTTCTTCCTTCCCTGGGGCACCCGATCATTGGTATTGGTCCTTAAATTTAATAATAAACAAGAGGCCTAAGTGTGCCTGAGATCACTCACACCTGGCTGACATCTGCCTAATATCCAAATTCAAGGGCAGTTGGCCAAGAAATCTGAGTCAGCAGGCTGTTTTTTGTAGAAATTTCTTCCAAAACTAATTTTTTTTTATCTTCACCCATATTTGGTTGCACATCAGCATCATTTGTCCAGTATTGAAGGACTTTATGCCAGGATACTTTCTGTCAAAGTTGCTCCAATTCTGTTAGTAGTTTATGAGATTAATAAGTTTAAATGGTTTTTTTTCTATTCTAGTAATGGCAGCATATTTGATGGTGGAGTGGCATTATTTTTATACATCTTAAAGGTCTTCAAGTTATGAATGCTTTCTTTCAAATTTGGTAAAATCCTGTAGAGTAGCTTTTGAGATGAAATTTTTAAAGGTGTTTCTATTTTTTTATAACAGCAACTATATCTGATGGTGAATTGGCATCATCTGTACAAATCTGAAAGCCCTTCATCACAGAATGATTTGTCAAATTTAGTCAAATTCTGTTGAATGTTTTTTCAGATGTCTTTTAAAGGTTTTCTACTTTTAGTAACATCAGCGATATCTGACAGCAGATTGACATCATTTGTATAAATTTGTAAGATCTCTATGTCAGGATGCTTTCTGTCAACAAAAAAAATCTAAATTCTGTCTAGAGGTTTTTGAGAAATAGTTTCACAGATCACTGGAATATGAAATAAAGGTCACAGTGATTTAGATTTGATTGAAGATTGTAGCAAAGCATCAACATACCAAGTTACATGACTCTACAGGCAATTGTGTGTGAGTACAGAGCTAAACACAAAGGCTAATCCGAGTCACTGGAGTGTAAAATAAACATCATAGAGACCTAGTTTTGACTTAAGGGTGTACTACTCTTCATGATGCATGTACATACCAAGTTACATGCAATAGTTCCTGAGAAACTAAGTAAACTAAATTAAAATTTAAGGCAAGGCAGTTCACTGGTGGAAAATATTGGTCACAGTGACCTAGTTGTTACTAATGGGTGTAGTACTCCTCAGATGCATCTTTATCATTAGTTACATGACTCCACAAGCATTAATGTCAAAGAAACTGAGCTAAACGTAAACCCTGATCTAAAGAAACTGAGATTAACACAAAGGTGAGCACAAACCAATTAACCATGAAAACTATAGGTCACAATGACCTAGTTTTTACTGATGGCTGTAGAACTTCTGATAAAATATTTATATACCAGGTCATATGACCTTACAACAATAGCATATGAGAAAATAACCCAAATGCAATCCTTAACCTCAGTATTGATGCCAAACAGACAGACAGAGATATGGATTTTGGACAGACATCATTAATTCATAAGCCAAAAAAAAGCTGTGCAATGCAGCTAAAGGTTGATATGATTCTTATGTTTTCCAATCACAAAATGTTCATAGGTCTTTATAAAATCAAGCCTGCACACACATAATACATTTGTCCTTAACTATAACACTATTCATGGAACCATGAAAGTGTAACATTTTATAGGCTAGCCCACATTATGCTGGGGGCACATTACATAGAAAAATATAATTCAATTAATATAATGGGCTTCATGGCCATAGCTGTGTTGTATCACTGACCATGTTATACTGAGTATGCACTATTACAATGGGCTCCATGGCCATAGCTGTGTTGTATCACTGACCATGTTATACTGAGTATGTACTATTATAATGGGCTCCATGACCATACCCTTTTTGTATCACTGACCATGTTTTACTGAGGTGATTAATACCATAATTTTTAAATTTCTTTCCAAAATGTTGCAACAACAAGTGCACAATTATCCTTATGAATGTATCTTGTAGAACTAGTGCTTGTCACACTATATTATAGCCTCTAAACTGACTTACAATATGCAAATGGTTTGCATGATTGGCACTGGGACTTCAACTAAAATCAGGGTTCCATTAAGTTGTTCATTACAGAATACTGAATACTGTCAATTAATATATGCCCAGATAATTAATGAACCTGCTTATAATGTGATAAGATCTATGGATCTCTCTCTACAAAAATAAAGAAATAATCAGTAACCAATTTGCAAAAAGCTACTCACACTGATCATCCAATATTCACACATATTAAAGGTTAAAATGTCCAAAACATCTTCAGATATTAATGGGGAATAAAAGAGAAATATATCACCATATCAGCATATAAACATTTACATGGACACAAGACTGCAGACCCTCGAGTCTAACAATTAGGGGGCACTGCAAACATTGTGAAATTAATATGATAAAAAAGAAGTTGTAAAAACTATACTTACTCAGTGCTAAGCTGGCATTTTGACTACTGTTGAGATCTGAATGGTCCTCTGATACAATGACACCAGCTAATTAAATGATTAATTGTCTCCAGTTACAATACATGAAAGGTTCTGACATCACAGTAACATCCAGTGTAGGGTGAGCCTAATTTCTTGTGAACACCACACACCTCAGACAACTCAAGTGTTTGTCTTTGGCTAATCTGTGCATTAGTCTTCAAAATCTGCAGTGAAATATTCTAAAACAACCTGAGGGGCACATTAATCGTCTAGCATCAATCAGGGTGTTTATGTTTTAGTTTTTATTTTTGTTGGTTTTAACATATTATTGTCTATATCATGCAGAGGAAATGGGGGCTAAGTGCCTTTCCCAAGGACACACAAAGGCCCATACTCTAAATGAAAGTCAACTTGACGGCTTGTGAAACAGTCATGTAACTTGACGTACCCATATATACTCTAAATAAAAGTCAACTTGACGGCTTGTGAAACAGTCATGTAACTTGACGTACCCATATATACTCTAAATGAAAGTCAACTTGACAGCTTGTGAAACAGTCATGTAACTTGAAGTACCCATATATACTCTAAATGAAAGTTAACTTGACGGCTTGTGAAACAGTCATGTAATTTGACTTACCCATATATACTCTAAATAAAAGACAAGTTGTCTTTAGTTTAGAGCAAGAATGGGTACATTAAGTTTTATGACTGTTTGACAGGGGTAGCACAAACTTATATGAATTAAAATTGTATGTCTCTGACCAAACAATGTATGAAATCACCATGATATAACATTTAAGTTTCATTTTTACTTGACTTTGATAGAAAATGCTTGGAAACAGTAAATTTGCATGCCTGGAAATAGCAACATTCCCTAGAATTTTGCACAAAAGGTTTATCGCTTTACAAATGGTCTGAAACTGTCTCCATGTACTGTTCTTAGTATCCTTGTCAGAAATCTCCTGTTTATGCAGTGCACGTTTGCCACTTTTTTTTCAATTTCTGATATTAGATGTATTTTTACTGTTACTGGCTGTTCAGTGCTAGTAGAGAATCATCTGGGCATGTGTCATTGAGGTAGTTTGTGCACATTTCCAAAATATATGTGATTTATCTGACTGGAAATGGTGCCAACCAAGAGCTACATACATAACAGTATATAGTGACTGACTTAAGAGTTCCACAAACTCAGAAAATTCCATAAATTAACTCTTCACATTAAACATGCAATTAATTAAATTACGTTTTTTTTCTGCAACTGATCTCTTTGGCAGCTGAAAATTTCTTGATTCCCCCCAAGTTTTACCAATATTTGCAAAAACTACAAGGCTTCTCCAGGTCAGGAAAAAACCTACTCTTATTCCTAACTTTTCCCCCATTTTCCCTGATAGTCACTAGAGCAAGAAAAGCAGATCATTGTGACCTTAATAGCAGGTCACTGGAGTGATTAATAGTCCTAATATAAATACACCCATGAAACTTCATGACTATACACACAACAGTGTCAGAGTAACTGAGCTAAATTAAAAAAGTTAACATATATAGAGCTTGACCCCCTTTTTCTCATTGCAAGTAGTACGATCCAAGATAAATACACCCAACAACTAATTAGTTGTGTATTTATTAGTCTGATACACACAACAACTAATTAGTTGTGTATTTATTAGTCTGATACACCCATCAACTAATTAGTTGTGTATTTATTAGTCTGATACACCCATCAACTAATTAGGTGTGTATTTATTATTCTGATACACCCATCAACTAATTAGTTGTGTATTTATTAGTCTGATACACCCATCAACTAATTAGGTGTGTATTTATTATTCTGATACACCTATCAACTAATTAGGTGTGTATTTATTAGTCTGATACACCCATCAACTAATTAGGTGTGTATTTATTAGTCTGATACAACTTCACCAAAGATTAACATCAATGTTAGCCCAAAGAAAAAATGTCAAGCCAAAGACAATGTATGTATCAGTGGACTATTTACAAAGATGCATATTTGCAAAATTCGGGAGAACATCCCCATTTTGGTGATGGAAATTTATAAAGTCCAGTGATTTTGCCTTACAGTTGTAAAAGATAATCATTTACATGATTGTAACTATAACTAAAACTCTATATTACTTTTTTGTCTATATGTAGATTAAAGTACATTGTTAGACATACATACTTCAATATAAATGTGCTCAGCATTTTTTCCAAAGCAATTCCTGGACTTTCCTTTTTCTCCATCCTCAGCTTTTATAATGCTGGGAACATGGTTCAGGGACTTCTTATTCTTTGTTGCTTGAAGAGAAGAGAGCTGAATTAAATTACAGTACATGTAAATATGACACACATAGTGTACTGACCATTTTCACTCATACACGTGAAGCTGCCACAGATTTACATCCTGCTACACTGTGTTATACCCCAAGTGTTACAAGTGTAGGTTGTATTTTGCTGTAAAGTTTATCCTTGTAATTGAGATAAAAACAAGTTTAGCTGTCACTTGCTATGAGTCCTGTAAATCAGGAAGAAACATATCATATTCACGTGATTTCGAATGATACACCTGATGTAAGGACTCAAACCCAGGGGAGGGGAGTTGGGGGGAGGGAGAGGGTGGAAAAAAGTAGTGACCCCAATATAATGCTGTTTTACATCAGGCAATGTGTAAGTATATGGAGATTTGCATTGGTAAGCCATGAAACTTGCATTACAGTAACTTAATTTTTGTTCCAACACATTTCTAGGAAAACATTGAATTAAGTGATGAGTGCATGCATAATTGGCCCATTCTGCACACCATGATTTTCGAGTTACAGTATCTCTCCTAAATTGTCACTAGGTGGTGCTCTGATAGTTACTTCTGAAGCATATGGAGGCAGAAAGATAATTTTCATTATTACATCAGTCACAGTGTATACCTAAGTAGATTCAGATGTATATTAGTAAATCGAAGGCAAAATATTGAAAACTGTAATTTCTTCAGCACTGAACAAGCTAATTAAAAATGTTTCTTATGTAACTTGGATGATTTTGATGATGAATTCCATCATCTTTGAATATGTATTTTTTTTTACAAATCTTAGAAACATTTACATTCCCAACATAAACATTATAAATCCTAATGCTATAAAACTGAATAACGTATGAACTATGAAGATTGTCATACACTTACCTATTTCTATAAAATTGAATAATGTATGAACTATGAAGATTGTCATACACTTACCTATTTCTATAAAACTGAATAATGTATGAACTATGAAGATTGTCATACACTTACCTATTTCTATAAAATTGAATAATGTATGAACTATGAAGATTGTCATACACTTACCTATTTCTATAAAATTGAATAATCTTATTAACTATGAAGATTGTCATACACTTACCTATTTCTATAAAACTGAATAATGTATGAACTATGAAGATTGTCATACACTTACCTATTTCTATAAAACTGAATAATGTATGAACTATGAAGATTGTCATACACTTACCTAATACTATAAAACTGATTAATCTTATTAACTATGAAGATTGTCATACACTTACCTAATACTATAAAATTGAATAATCTTATTAACTATGAAGATTGTCATACACTTACCTAACTTTCAATATTTTGCAAACAAATTATACTGCATTTTGATAAAACATACAGACAGCTGTATCTTACTATGTTTTTCCTTGATGTATCTTTATACATGGAATTTGAATGCTTACCAAACTATCCATGTTTTTCCTTGATGTATATACATATATGGAATTTGAATGCTTACCTAACTATCCATGTTTTTCCTTGATGTATATTCATACATGGAATTCATACATGGAATTTGAATGCTTACCTAACTATCCATGTTTTTCCTTGATGTATATACATACATGGAATTTGAATGCTTACCAAACTATCCATGTTTTTCCTTGATGCATATTCATACATGGAATTTGAATGCTTACCTAACTATCCATGTTTTGTAAAATTACTTTCCCTTTTGAATCATACAGGGATACAGCAAATATTAAGTTTTGTTAGAGTTTCTGCACTATCTGATGTGAATTAATTGTTCTTATCCTTCTGACTAAATAACTTTAATTTGAACTGACTATTCAATTATTGTTTTGTTTCAAATTCTCCCTGGAATGTTGTTATTAATAAAAGTTCCAAAGTTCTAAGGGAAACGACAGACAGAAGTCTATACTGCACTTTGTTCTTAGTGATTCATTAGTAAAATATTATGCAGTTAAATGTTTAAGAAATAAAATAATGGAAAATCCAAATGAGTTTCTCAGCATGAAAAAACCCAGTAAAGTAAATGAGACCCACCTCCTTCCCATTTCTGGCATGTTAAACTCCCCTTACGTTACTGGGAGGATGTATATGTATGTGTGTGGAGTGTAAAATAAAGGTCATAGTGATCTAGTTTGGGAGAACATCCCCTTTTTGTGCTGGAAATTTAAAAAGTCCAGTGATTTTGCCTTACAGTTATAAAAGATAATCATTTACATGATTGTAACTACGATAACTGAAACTCTATATTACTTTTTTGTCTATATGTAGATTACATGTACATGTGTGTGTGTGGAGGGGCATGGAGTGTAAAATAAAGGTCATAGTGATCTAGTACTACACGAGTAGTGCATTCTTAGTACAGATTTTTATTATATATATTTTTTACACAAAAGGAAACAGCAGAATATGACCTAAATTTGCTAAATTTGGGACAAAGAAGAAAAATAAGTGTAGTTAAAATCAGCAAATTAAAATTTTTTCATCTTCTGTGGCCTTATAGACTTGAAATAACTTCTGAATGTCAAATTGAACTAAAAAAACATTGGACATAATTAATAAACTGCTTTCATTGACAACACCATTACTGGTATCAAAACTGAGTCCAACAGTACAGCCATTCTTCATATTTATTATTATTTGTGAAACATTATATAACTTAATTTCCTCAGATAATCAGACACCTCATGTACACATGACTTAATCTCCCCAGTATTGTAAAATATTCAAATTATTATTAATCGCGATTGTTTGTGTGTATGTTGATGCTGCAAGAGTCTATGTTGGTAAATTGATCCATTAATCTCTGGTAAATGGATTCAAACTGCAGTAGGTATGATTGTTTACATTTGTCTCTTTTCATTCCTTGTCTCTATTTATAATATTTTATACTCCATTTTTTATATAAATATCGTTTATTTTAGTTTTAATTCTTGAGCGTGTTTATTGGTGACTAAACTTCAAAGTTCTATGCTCTCTCCTCACTTTCTGAGCCATATTGAACAACCCAGGAGTCATGAGTAATTGACATGCTGCCTACCACTATTGTTAAGTTACTGCATGCATTAATTTGTAATAATGTCCATTTCCAGGAAAGAGTGCAAGAGATGCAGAATGACAGCTTAGTGTATAATTAGACATTTTGTAGATGTGCATATGTGTTTGAAAAAATTGGATCCATCCTATGATATTGGGTTAGAGATTTTCATGTAGTGGGACTATTGTTATGGGAAACTGAAACTGAAGAGATATAGAGGAAGTACTGCTTTGTTGCTTAATTGTTTTATCTTGGAAGAACTAACTAAACTGATAGTATATATCCTGTATCATCCAGAGGAGCACATTTATAGTGAATCTATACCAACAAATTAAAAACTTTCGTAATAAACAAAATTTTGTTATAAACTGTGAAAAAAGTGCATATTTAAAAAAAAAATTGAACTCTTACATTATTTCAAATTGTTATCAGAAGAAACTCACAAAATCCAAAATGATTATACAAGCCAAAGTTCCAATGTTCAGGTTTTTGGAGTAAGCCTTGTCTTGCCATAACAGGATTTACTTGATTGCCTCCCTTTGATAGGTAGCTATCATTGTTACCCAAAATATTCAAAACACACTCAATTCTTTTTATCTGAACAATTTTTAAATGCATCCTAAATTTTTAGACAGTTGTGATTGGTAATTTTATTCTTTACCCTAATTTTTGGACACACTAAAAAACATCAGTTGAAGTTTGCATTAGGAAACAGAAAGGTAATTTAATTTTAATACAGTGCTCTGTATTTGAAACATGAAAACCACAATGACATACAATGCCTATAAATGACTGACATTAGTTGCCATTAAAGATTATCAACCATGGCTTTATATAATCCAAGGGTCCCGGTTTCAGAACCCATGAAGTGAAAACAAAAGTGTAACATGTTATTCAGCTTAAACCTTTTATATTCCTTCAGATAAAT
The DNA here is from genome assembly GCA_029931535.1 of Margaritifera margaritifera. Taxonomy (NCBI): domain Eukaryota; kingdom Metazoa; phylum Mollusca; class Bivalvia; order Unionida; family Margaritiferidae; genus Margaritifera; species Margaritifera margaritifera. The sequence continues at coordinate 1,215,715 of JAQPZY010001523.1, read as the reverse complement.
TCAACACATTTTTGGCAAAACTGAAAGAGTTTTCAAGGCAACCTCTCAAATGCAGACATTTGTCAATACTGTATGAACAATATCTTTGAAAGTCTCTTTTCAATCTTACTTCTCAATCATAGCATAGAATATTGAACTCAGCACCCAACCCCATTTGAAGAATATAGGAATGAAAAAATATAAAAAATATTTCACCAATAATTTTCTACATTTAACTCCTAAATATATACAGTGGTCTGGCATCCCCTCTTGAGATTCCCCCCACGAGAGAATCCTGATCAGAGGCCACCTCGCATAACACCAAAATAGTAATTTGTTTTGTTCCTTTTTAGTTAAGACACCCCTTTTATAAAACCAGCTTTACAGTGTAGATGGAGTGGGCTTATAAGGGGGGACCACTAATAAATGCTTTTATTTTCAATTCTGTAAGATGCATGCTTTTAGTATTTCTTTCATTTAAGCCCATGTGACCTGGCACATTACACAATAAGCAGACCCTCAAAATCACTGGCATAAAACAGGGACCATTTTGTGGATTACTCAACATATTTGATGCTCAAGTAATTGACAGGTACATGGACAGATGACCTGAAAGTAATTGACAGGTGCATGGACAGATGACCTGAAAGTAATTGACAGATGCATCTACAGATGACCTGAATGTAATTGGCAGGTGCGTGGACAGATGACCTGAAAGTAATTGACAGGTGCATGGACAGATGACCTAAAAGTAATTGACAGATGCATGGACTGATGACCTGAAAGTAACTGACAGGTGCATGGACAGATGACCTGAAAAAAGGTATCAAGCTAATTCTATTCTTCTAATAAAAAAACAATGGGGATAAAAAAAGACAGTAAATATGATAGGTCTTTCTACCTGTCAATATGACATGGCCACCACTTCCTCCATCCCCACCATCTGGCCCTGCAAACTCCTTCTTAAAGAGGCTGGAGAAACACATCATTCCATTCCCACCCTTGCCACCAGACACATGAACCCGCTTGAAGTCTAAAAACTTTATTGCCTGCATAAAGCAAGAAAAACTGAATTAAGATTAAAACTATGCACATTTCAATACAATGCACTGAATTCTTTATTTTTTTGTGGTGTATCAGTTGTTTTGGATTCTGTGGTTCCTACAACACGAGTTTAAACAACAAACAAAAAATGATCTGTATGAAGAAAGAAAATGACCCCTTCCCAAGTCCACGCATTTAAGTACCAACAAAAATCTCTAGTTTGGCAAAACAAAGAAAATGTATACCATGAATATAAATGAATTCACAATAATTAATAATTAATAACAAGATTTGCTTTGTCTTTTTGAGCACAAACTTTGCTAATATGCACTTCAATGACAAATGAAATTGCATAGTTTGACCTATTGACAATTATCAATCAAGTAACATTTACAGATGATTCCAGCTGACTGCTAACCAATACTGACACTAGCCATGTATGAATCATTATGCAATCATCCCTGCACTGTTTGTTTGTCAGAGTCTTTGCTGATTGGACTGTGAAACCTAAGCAGTTTTCAAATTAATATCATGTACAAATGTATAGTGGTCCCTCACTACAGAGCTACTCAGAATGCTGCCACCTCTTTTATAACATGAGTGTGATCTTGAATCCAATTTAATTGGTCAAATTTTGTTTTATTATTGCTACTCAATTTATTGTAGCTGCTCAGTATGCAATTGTCGCTCTCTATGGAGCTCCTCATTATGTTGCCACCCCTTTTACAACACATGGCTATAGTCCTGAATCCAATTTAATTGGTCAAATTTAGTTTTATTATTGCAACTCAATTTATTGTAGCTTTTCAGTATGCAGTGGTCACTCTCTATGGAGCTCCTCATTATGCTGCCACCCCTTTTACAACACATGGCTATAGTCCTGAATCCAATTTAATTGGTCAAATTTTGTTTTATTATTGCAACTCAATTTATTGTAGCTTTTCAGTATGCAGTGGTCACTCTCTATGGAGCTCCTCATTATGCTGCTACCCCTTTTACAACACATGTCTATAGTCCTGAATCCAATTTATTTGGTCAAATTTTGTTTTATTATTGCTACTGAATTTTATATATCTCCTCAGTATGTTGCCACCCCTTTTATATCATGGGTATGGTCTTGGATCCTATTCAATTGGTCAAATTTTGTTGTATTATTACTACTCAGTTTATTTCACTTTATGTTAGTTCTTGACTTGTGAAAACATACCCTTTTCACATTGTCTGTGTGCATGCTCAGTGTCCTTCGAGTAAAATTAATTCCTGTGAGAACTTGCAAGGTTTCACCTAATAACTAATCTGCAGGCCATCAAGAAATTTCACAAATTCCACAATGTCTTAAACTTATATTTTATACAGTAATGCTTTTATTTCATACAAAAAGTATAATAAGAAATATGGATCCTTAATTTATAACAGATTAACAAATTTTAATTTCTTCTGCAGAGACTTTAACCAAGACAGCTATTTATTATATCACCCAAGAGTTGTCAAAGATCTTATTTTAATCATGATACTCTGCTCATACCAGTGTGTACAAGAAAAAAGACACAAGAAATAAAAAAAAATGTAAGCAGATTAAACTAAAGGAATGGTGGGCAATTTTCTCTTACAAATACACCCATGTCTCTCCCAGATTCCGCCCCTAACCCATGACAGAGATTAGTCTATAGTAAAACAAAAACAGGCATAACTCTTCTGAAAATAGTGCAAGTACAATGATTGGTCAACATAAATGTCTTTTGATGATGTACATAGTATGTACTTAGTTTCACAACAATCCACTGAAAACTGCAAGAGTAAGAGTAACATTTCACAACATTCTGTCATATACTGCATCCAGCTGAAAGTCCAAAAAGGGAAATAACTCTTACACAAAAATAAAGGAAGCATACAGATTTGTCAATATGTGCATTTTTTGATGATGACCATAATATGCACGAAGTTTCATTGCAATCTATAAAAAAACTGCAAAATAAATTGCATTCACAAGATTCTGTCTCACATGACATACAGCTACTGGACAAAAAAGGCAATAACTCTAACAACAAGAGTTCCTTGAAGGAAATGACTCTCTACAGGCCAAACAGAATTTCCAGGAATCCAAGATAAGACCATTATTTTTTTAAACTGATGAGTATTGAATCCATCTCTGATATTCTTGAGCTATAACAAGATTTTCAAGATGCCCATCATAGGTGCCATATGGGGTAAGTTCCGACCTGTCAATCAAACCGGGCACGTTAATTATTTCTGACCAATCAAAAATAAGCACTGGATTCACTGTGTAGTTACACATTGCTATCCACCACATTTGCTCACAAACAAAAGACCACGCTTGATTACTTTCTTATTACATTGCGAAGGATTTTGAAAGATTACACAGAAAATCACTGAAAATTTATCCGAACAATGGTTTGCCGTTGTGCTTGGGGCACATGCAATGTAGATTGTCATTGCCCTGAATGGCTTAAAGGGGGATTTTTTGTACATTTTCCCAAAGCAAAAACCAGCATGGAAAAATGTTTGCATTGGAAGTGATACATTAATTATAATCATATTTCATATATAAATACATAAAGCTGTTTTAAAATAATGACATTATTTGTTGTACTTGTGAAAAGTTTGAATACAATTTTATGCTAACTGTATGCTTATGTTCGAATTTTATTTCTTTTTTCAGTCAAAATATTGTATGAAATAAAGAAAATGTTGTATGTATGTGTGTTGTTTATTTTTGTCTTTTTATTACCTTGGATTGTTTATGTTTGTTTAAATTAAATTTGGAATATTGGAATCCTGCATCATACTTCATTAGTGTTGATTTTGTTAAAAGTTTAAAATTGAGCATTTACTTGTAATTGGTGTCAAACTGACAAAAAATTGGTTTTCTTTTTCTATTCTCTGATAGTCTGGTGACAACTATATGGTTGACTGGCACATGTTGTTTTTCTTGGAGAAATTTAATAAAATACTGTGGGTTGTGGGGTTTGAAACCATTTCCAGCCTGTACATTAAGTTCTGGAATGGTCCTAATTCTATTCAATATCTATATTTGCAAAATTGGATTTTGACATCATTTATTTCAAAATTTTAAATTGATTTTTTTTAATAAAATGTTTATTATAGAGTTTTTAAAAAAATATTTTAACTTTATGAAGAGGTGAAGCTGTAATAAAATATTTCTTTTATCTTTATTAAGCCTGAGACTATAAATAACAGCAAGTCATATATTGTATTTCTGTCATGCTGACTTCAAATAAAATTTCTCTCACAAATTACTGATTTTATAACACCTGCTTGAAAAATGTTATCACATGAATGAAGGTAAAACAATTCACACTAATTAGTGACAAAGGTAAAAATGGATGCAAATATAACACCGTCAACGTGCCTGTAGTTGTTTATTTCAATGCGCCATTATTATTTCTTTGTTTTTCAAGAGATTAAGATAAATGGTCTTTTTACATGGATATTAAATAATTTAGCTTTACTGTTTTATCAATGATACCCTTATAAAATGCTCTTATCCATCCAACTCAGGATACATGTTAATGCGGCATAAAGAATGTGAAACACTCCCTTCAATCACTCAGGGAACTTTGTACAAATTGTTTATTTATTTATTGTAACTTTAATGTTTTTCCTAAACATACCTAAATTATTAATTGATAAATATATAAAAAATTATGCTAGATCAGAAAAATTACTTGGTTTTTTATTCTTACATGACAATTATGCATGTACGATATAAATTTAACAGGTGTGAATACATAACAAAAGTTTTACTTTAAATTAAAAAAAAAAAAAACATTACTGAAGTCATACTAGAAATTCTGATTTAATTAATAAACATACCCAACTTTGCAAGAACAGAAAGATTGTTATTTTGTCCTCTTGAAGTTTGTCAGGATGTTCATTCTTTCTCATAGAATGCCAGCAATGTGCTGCAACTTTCACCTGATTTTCGCCCTAAAAAATCCTGATTTCATGAATATATTCTTGTGTGTAGTAGTTGAAGCCTTACTTTAACACACGATCTGAAAGATTCTTGCAATCAGGTAGAAAAGTTTCAGAAATATCGTCCGAATATTGACCAATGAATCTGTTGCTGATGCTACTGAATCCGCCATTTTGATGAAAGCTGAAAGCTTGTGAGCTGGAGCAACAGGAACTAAGTGGGAGGAGCTTATTGTTCGATATCGGAACTATCCATTGGATGTAAGAGTGGCACCATTTTCATTTAAGACCAACTAGATATCATAAGAAGTCTTTTGGTGAAAATCCCAGGAGTAGCCATAACAAGATTTTCAAGATGGCTGCCATGGTGGCCATACTGGATGTTAGATTGGCACCATTTTCATTTAGAACCAACTTGACATCATAAGAAGGCATTTGGTGAAAACCAAATGTCTATAAGACAATCTATCCTTGAGAAGTAGTGAAAAGATTTTCAAGTTGGCAAAAATTGTGTCCCTAATGGAGGTCAGATAGGCACCATTTTCATTTAGGACATCATAAGAAGTCTTCAGGTGAAAAACTATGATGATGTGACTTTCCATTCAGAAGCTGGGATAAGATTTTCAAGATGGCTGCCATAGTGGCTATATTAGATGCCAGATCAGCACCATTTTCATTTAGTACCAACTTGACATCATAGGAAACTTTATCATGAAAACCACATGTTGATATGACCATTGACTGAGGAGGAATAGTGATAACAAAACTGCTTTGTCTCCCTCTGTATGCTCTCCAGCAGTAAAATATAAAAGCCTGCGATCACATGTCAGCTCGATGCAATGCTGATGACTATTGATTTTACAATTATCAAAGTGAATCATTAATTAATTCTGCTAACTGTCTGAAGATGAAAGGTTGTTTTCCTTTATCATTAATTTAACAAGCTCATGCCTCGCAATGTTTATAATTCTACTTAATCCTGAGTTGTGAATCATGTCAGCTGTTTTGATTGCTGCTTACTGACAACATTATCAGTTAATCCACATGATAATTAAAGTATTCAAAGCAGTTTCATTGCCTGAGGGTTGACTATTCAATCACCAGTTTCGAGTACAGGAAAAACATTCCTTAGTTTATTTTCCAATTTGAATTTTTTTTACGTTGCCTTTAAAAAAAAAAAATCTTGCCGTCCAGATAATTTTTTGTACTATTGAAAATTGGAGGGTCTGACTATTTGGGTTAATTATGGAAGTAATGCCACCAATATATCAATACCTGATTTCCCTCTGCCTTTGGTTTGTGTGGTTTAAGTGGCTTAGCAGTGTGCAAATGAAGGATCCTTAAAGATATTTTCAGGCTTGACCGCAACCATTGCAAGTGACTGTAGGACAAAGGTGCACCCATTGAAATATTCCTTCACTATTTGGATAAATCTGAAAGAAAACAGCATAGGCATGTATTATTTAATGTACCATGCTCAACAATCTTTTTTAAAACTGTGCTGAAAATTACATCATATAAACTGATGGCTGACTTGCATGACAGCTTGAGTATACTTGGAAACAGAGTCCACTGATATACATGATTTTTTCCTGTTTTCTTACTCTCCGAGGTACATTGTCAATGCCAATAATCTTCACTGAGTGCGAGACCAATCTTGTGCCTGGAGCTCAGGGGTTACCATAAAACTGGGCCTCGGCTACCATATTGTGAATCAGGTAATCTAAAGGGTTATCACATGATATATTGGCTTCTACATTTTTCTTTTCTCAAAACATAACAAATACAATTATTTCTCAAAGGAGAACAATAATATGTTAAATGACACATTATATGCCTGTCTGTGTTTAATAGTCCCTATTGTATGCACTTTATACATTTAATAGACAAAAACCATTATTTTCTTATTAGACTTACTGTATAACAAAAGTTATTCTTCTGCAAGTCCATTTTTGTTAAGGCCATAATGACCTCGACTTTTGACCCCAAATTCAATAGGCCTCTTCTATATCTTAAGTTCAAGCCCTCCACAAACTTTGGTGGTCTAGAATCAAAGTTACTGTAGTATCATTTATTTTTGTGGGGCTCAATTTTCGTGGTTTTGTAAAAGAAAGACTTTTTCGTGGGTATTTAAATTCGTGGTTTTGTCTGTCAAAGTTCGCATATTAGTAAGTGTTTTATTTCATGGTTTAACCTCTACAAATACCCAAAATAAAGAATAATAAGAATATAACTACGCCGACGCAAACGGTGGTCACTTGAATGTTTATAACAATGTTACCACATGTATGAGCACAAATCAAAGACCTGACAAGTTCAATACTTACACCGTGTTTTCGTCCAATTGAATACCATAAATGGAAGCTGATGCAGCCAACAACATTTAAACAATACTACCACCTCTATGAACACAAATAAAACACCTGTCAAGATCAATCACTTACACAGGGTTTTTGTCTGAGTACTCAACATCAAAGGAAGCCGATGCAGCCAACAACACTAAGCCAATCGGTTATTAAAGTACATCTGTATGATCTCTTACTTAAACCACTGTCCATAAAGTGAACAAAACATGTGAACGACTGCCCCTTGCTCAATGCAATCAGCAGACAGTGGCAATATTTAAAATATTTGATGTGTTTAGAGCCCACCAATGTGAGAAGATGCTAACTAAATTGAAAGACAGTGGTCATGTACAGACCAACTTCAACCACTAGACTTAATAATAAATAAAGAATACAAAGAAGAATTAACATCACACTTCCACAACTGGTACACTAAACAGGTCATGGAGGCAATCACATAAAAGGAATATGTTACTGGTGACAATCACTGATTGCAACCTCATTAATCAAGCCAATTTGGGCTGAATGGATAATTGCAGCTCATGTGACAATGAGTGAAAGATCGGACCCAATTATCAGTGGTTCTGAGAAAGCTGGACAGCTGGACTTGTTTAATTATGCAATTTGTGGATTATTTACCCGACAAGCATTTGTGTGTAACTTAAGACTTGATTGACACGATGTTGATACAGTGACTATGTCCAAAAATCAGTGAAGTGTGAGCTTTAATACTCTGCTGTAAATAGTGTATGTACATAGTGTTTCATTAATAATTGTGTTTCAAACAATGCATGGATAAAATGAAATGTGGTTTCAGGAGGATTTAAATTTTTCAACACCAGTTGTACTCGAGTGAAGGATCGATTTGAATAAGTATTAAATTTAATTTTCATATACTAGTATTTATTATTATATTTTCTTTCATTTTCAGCATTACTAGTATTTGAATACCTTATGCTTTTTTCTTGTTTCTCTCTGTCCTTACTTATCTCACATGTCAATTTAAGGCAGTGAGTTGAAATTACAGCTATCAGATACCTTATCGATACATGTGAATTGAAATGATATAAAATGCTTTATAATTCTCTTTTCAAAGGGTTAAAATAAAACAAACACATGTAAACGCTAATATTTTATTACCAAATTACAGTATTGACACTGATTTATCAAATACGAGTAGCTTCGTTAATATCTAGGAACGACACACAGAAAATGAGCGGGGGAGGGGGGGGGGGGGTAATCATCAGAAGTGGCTAATTTTTTGTTGGGTATTTAAATTCATGGTTCAGGGCAACAACAAAAACCAAAAAAATTGATCCCCCACGAAAATTTCTGATACTACAGTATTATGCAAAAAATATCTTTCTTCTTTCAGTCACAGTGACCTTCACCTTTTACCTTTGGACCCCAAAATAGATAGGCTTCTACATTACCCTAAGTGCAAACCAACTGCAAAGTGTGTTCTAAGATTGTCTTGTAGAACAAATGTTATTGTGCAGAAACCATTTTTCTTCTTTTAGTCAGCGACCACAACCTTTGACCTTGTGACCCAAAACGAATAGGTCTTATTCCTTACCCCAAGTGCAAGAAACCACAAAGTTTGGTCCAAGTATGTGATGTACAACTAATGTTATTGTGTGGAAACTATTTTTTTCTCTTACAGTCACAGTGACCCTGCCCTTTGACTTTTCTACCCCAAAACTAATAGAGTTCTTCTGTATCCCAAGTGCAAGGATTATACAAAACTGAATCACTGTCTATAATGGAGAACTTGAATTATTCTGTGGAAACCATTTTCTTCTTTCTCTCAAAGTGACTGTGACATTTGACCTTTTGACCCCAAAATCGATATGATTCTTCCTTACCCCATGTGAGAGCCTTCCACAGTTTGGTTACTGCAGATGGTGGACAACTCGAGTCATTATGACATTTTTGTTCTTCAGTTAAGTCCTGATGAAACAACATTTCTTGTCAACACAAGTTGGAATTGTAATAGGGTCATTTTGATTGGGGCCCCCGCTCTACTATTAGAATTTGTTTTTGAAATCATTTAGGATTTACCACAAAGCTACAATTACATTGCTGGCAGTGAAACTACTACTTCAATGTGGGGCTGTCTGAATACTTTGTACATCGTTTGAGACACATTAAAAAATAAGGCAGGCCAAATATTTTTATTTTAGAAATTATAAGGTCACTTTCATGTTAATCTTTTCTTCTCCTGTGCACTCTTGATTTTCTCACCAGGATAATTAGGTTGGGGTAGGGTCTTATGGGTACATGGCTTATGTAGGACATACCTGATTACTGGAAATGAAAACAAACTAGCAAAAGTGGACTAAATTAAGTGGAGAAAATTGAAAAAGAACAAAAATTGAATCAATTGCAACTAAACCCAAACTTAAATTAATAAAAAAATGAACTCAAATGGATATAAATGAATTATTACCACAGAAAAGTAGAATTTAAGAGTAACCTAATAGTATTTTGTGAATACTTACTGTGAGGGTTATTAATGAGTATCGTGAAATACTTAACTGATAAAACTACTACATGTATGAAGGTAATTTAGTCAACTATGAAGTAAGTTTCTTAGGTGATGTAGCAGTCAGTTTTTTAAGGGAGAGGACAGTAAAATGTAAATGATTATACATATAAAATTTATCGCCTTTCAAATGCCTCTCGTCGAACACAGATGCATGCTCCCAGGTGTCCAACAAAAGTCTAAGGTATAAATCCACTGCTTAATTGCTTTAAACATAATTTCATGATTGTAAATGCAATTGGAGTTGAAGAAAGAAAGAAAGAACAAAATTATGAAAGGTGGCATGGCAAGTTTTTAACATTATAATTTAATAAACTGTTAGTAATTATTAACTACTCAAAGTATCTTTTAATTAGTAATACTAACAATTATTTTCCATACTCTTTTTAGTTCATTGTCATTCCTTTTTTTTAAATTTGCTAATTATTAATTAATTTTCATTTGTGTGCACTCATTTACTTTCATTTTTGGAATTCAGGCATCTGCATCTTAAATATGGCAGCTATCATTACTAGTGGTTGTAATTTTGATTAGATTAGATGTTTAATAATGATCATTATAACTAATGCAAACAAATTAAGTAAGGTGTTTTACTTACAAAAAAATACTTTTAATACATTTGACTAAAAAACAGAGTGGAGGAACTGACAGGAAATGTTCAACAGATTATGAATTAAATGCTAATCTTTGTCCATCTCATTGGATTGATTTTAGCAACCTGCATTAAACCTTTAGGTGATTTTCTAAAAGGGCCCCCACAATGATGCTGTATACCAGCATCATTTGGGTACTGGTCTGCAACTATGTTTTTATGGTGAGAAAAATAAATAAGAAACCAGAACTCGTAAAATCTTGATTTGACCTACATACCTTCGAAGCCCACTTGTTATGGAATTAATTTATGTCATCTCCAAAAGCTTCAGTTTAAGCAACATTTTCTGTGGATGTAAGAAAAATAGGTTATATTAATGCAGCAATATTCATTTATTACTGTGTATCATGATGCACATGTAGGTAAAATGTACGTGTCAATATGCAAAATATCATTATATGTGTCTGTGGTCTGATGTTTGCTGTACTTCAGTACTACAATACAGAGCTGAAAATTTAAAAACAAATACATCTAATTATTTCATTGTTAAGATTTTTGTCCAATAAAAATGTATGCATTCTCTGCTGATAATATGGCACATGTATATATAGCAACCTATGTATGTAAATTTATCGTGTCCACATAATCATGTCAACAAAATGCTATCAGTAACTCATTTTGTTCACTTATGCAATAGAACTATCTTGTATATATCAACGGCCACATAATACTTCCATAATAGTATCATTTGAGAAAATAACTTATTTACAAGTAACAATTTGAAAAAAAGAAGAGGTTTTGTTTAACTTATATTTTTTTATCTACCAGTGCACCAATGAATTGATGAATGCTGGGGCTGGTTTTGATGCGACTGAGTAATCTGTTCCAGTAACAAATAGTTCTTGTGGGAAAAAATAGCTGTGTGTTTGATTGAGATTAGGTAATTGCAATCAGGGTTCTTGGTAATCTAATATTTTGGCTGATTTTGCATAAACAGATCAGGGAGTTTGTATTTCTTCTTTTGTTCTAGGAATTGCCACTGTAGATTGTGAAGCTTCTGAAAGTCATCATTTTTGCAAATAGTTGTGTAGTTCATGTTATTCTGGTATGCTGTGTTTATTACTCAAAAGATGGCTCTTATACATAAATATCTAGGAAAAATACCTGTATTAGATTATTTAAGAACAACTATAGCGCAAAATGTCCAGCTGATCATGGACTCTCTCAAGTTTGTTTTATACAACTTTCTCCTAAGAATGCCATACACTTGCACAGCATTAAAGTTGTGGACAGACATACATTTTGTAACCTACTTGTTTTAGTACATACTTACTTCTACAACGTAAGACAAAAACCCATGCTCCTCACAGCTCATACTCTTTCAGAACATATATCGCTGCCATAATGCAGTTTTTTTTATCCCTAGGTCATCTAAATCTTAGTACATTGTGTTCGTGCTTTAGTACACAAAGATGTTGACCGGATCCTACCATACTTCAATTTGAAATCCAATCATAAACAAGAGTAAAAGAACCATACCGTGTATGGCAGCTCCAATGCACTTCATTCTGACATCAATATATTGTGACTCCCATTGCATGCTACCTTGTGACATCATCAGATCTGTGCTCCACCACTGCAAGCAAAGAAACCCTTACTTTTTCCAACTTAACATATCTGGCAAAATATTCCCATTCTGTACAGAAAAGATAGTAGCAAATACAATCTACGCTGAGTGTGTTGCATTTATCAGAGTAAACAGTTTTCTCCAGGTGGCATCTTAGTCTTACCACCAGATTTACATCGTTGTGGCAGTGGTATTATCCTAAGGGAGGTAACCTACTGTGAGGAGTATGACAAAAACCCTAACAGTTATGATGGAGAGGAGGTAAACTCCCTCCCCCTCCCCACCATTAACTATCAGTCTTGATGTTTTATGTTGTAGGAATAAGTGAAGACTGTGTTTCTTTTTATAAACTATAGGATATACTATCATTTGTTTTTTCCTGTTATTGTCCCATCCCATTTTGATGCTACTTTTTTCTGACAGTGTCATAACTCCTAATTCTCAAGAGAACACAGCTCTCTATGATGTCATAACCACAACATTTGTTTACATTGGTCAAGACTGATACTTACAGGCAGAAAAATGTGTCAAAAATCCTATCATTATCAGTTGTGAATTGTAACAAAGTTACATATCACTGAAAAAACAACTCCATTTCCTTAATTCTCTTTTTACTAACGAGTAAAGCCTCATAAAAAATCCTAACTATTCTGACAGGGAAAATCAACATCCCGCCATAATTGGCATCCAGTCAGCTACTCAACATGTGATAGCAACATAAATCACAGCTGATAATTGCATCAGTAACACTATTTAGAATAGTGTCCTGCATTGTAAAATTTCAGCTGTCATCACCGATGTTCAGAGGTGACTCTTAAAATAATTTGTGCATATTTACAAGAAAAATATACTTCTATCATAGTTAAATCAGCATCTTCTACCTTTTTTCCATATCCTTTAACTGAATCTCAATATATTTAACTTATTTGGACCTATTTCATATTCTTAATTTGTAGACTGCATTGAGAATGGTAATAAATTGAAAATGAAACCTTTCTCCTTTAACTTCATGTATTTTGTTCCTGATTATTTGCACTTCTAGGCAAATAAGTTATGAAGAATGTAAGACAGTACATTCAAGAGATTGATGTTCTGCATACCGACATTTTCATTACATTTTTAAATAAATAGTTTATAGGCAAAATCTAATATCTTTTGCTGACAAGTAAACAATTTGTTTTAATAACACATGTACCATACTCTTTCCCAATTTGATTCTTTTAGCTTTTGATATGAAATCTCTTAAAAACCAAAATTATGATAACAATTTAAAAAATTTTTTGAAAAAAGCTATGGACTGTAACGATAACAACGTAGCCAGGGGGCGCTTCCATCAGCAGAATGCCACCATCATACTTATTTTGTACATAGAGGGTATCCCTGTTTACGGGCCTCCCATTCTATTATCTCTGATTGGATTATTTCATGGATGGTGGGAACATTTTACCTCATCATCTGTGCAAAGGAAACCAATTTGCTTTCCTTTTAAACCATATATTATTGGTAAGAATTTGATACAGCTCTAGGAAAAGTTTCTTGAAAAATCCAGAAACTGTGTGGATCAGGGCTGGTTTCACTCAGGAGAGGCTTTATTTATGTATCTAAATATGGAATGTGTTGAGAATTTTTTATGACTTCTCTTCATTGTGTGGGAATAGAGCTGTATTTTAACATACCCCCCTGCTAATTTTCAACCAGAAATGCATATCAGTTCTCTCCCTTGAACAGCTGGCAGAGGTAGCAACGATATTTATAGTCAGTATGTTTTTATCATTACTGCTACAATACAGTATCAAACTTGCTTGATATATATGGTTATTAAATTATTGTAGTAAAAAAAAAATATTCATACAAATTTATACTTGTATCTTGTGCAGATGTCGTTGTTTTCTGCAATAATAAGGCAACCCCACACCCCCAAGCAATTTTTTTGCCTGCTCAGGTTGTTGGAACATTAATCCCCCGAGATAAACATCTTCATTTGTCTGTGCTTCATCATTGTTTTACCCTTTTTTACAATAATTTGATATTGTTATGTCACACAAAATATCAGAGCACAATACAACTGTGAAATAAAAAAATTGAAAAAGTATATACAGTATTACTGTATTGAACTTTTCACATGAAATATTAAAGAAAAATAATTATTTCATGCAAATCTGGAATCATAAAAACAATATTTTTAGATGTGTCAGTCTAAAAAACTTTCTCATACAGGTAGCCATTTATTAGGAACAAATACCTGGATTGTTGATCGTTACATTTTCCATTTTGATTTATTTGAAAAGAAAGGAGACGGATGTTATGAATGTCATTTGTTTTTAACTTTCACATGAATAAAGGTGTTTATTATTTGTTTTTTTTAATACATTTTGTTTATTTGAATGTTGGCTTTACCTATATTCATCACATGCAGCCTACTTTTTAAGAAAAGATAAAAGTGTGTTTGTAATCCTTATACTTCAGTATGATCTCATAAACCATACAAAACCTCTTATATACAACATATAAGTGTAAATTATGCCTCAAGAACAGTCTGGTTATATTCAGTAGTGACTACTTGAAGAATTAACTCCAAAAAACATTCCATTATCTGATTTGTATTCATTATATACTGTACAAAATATGGTCACTTTTTGAACAAAAAAAAATGTTTTCAGGCGATAAAATAACAATTTTGCACTTACTATGAGCAAAAACCATGAAAGAGATTATATTTTATTTGCTAATTTGTCATTTCTGACGCTCTGACCTTCACAAAAATATCTTTATGGACTGTTATGTTGAGATCACTGCACCCTCACCCCGTATAAGGGCGGCCACGTTGCTACTACTGTCCGGTCGAATATTTCTAACACTGAATTGTTCTACTTTAGAACGGCTATTAATTTATTAATTTTAAATGTGGTCGAAACATTGTTTTTTTTTCAATGACAACTCACTTAGTCTAAAACGTATCCAAGATCTGCATAACATTGGCACGTGCTTTCCATTTCAATGTCAAGGTCAATATTGTCACATGTCATTTGGTGCCGAAAAGTTTTGCTGGGTTTATACTGTCGTAATAATCTTTGGAATAAGATTTTGACCATAATTAGTATTTGTAATAATTAATAAATAACTATAGGACATTTACTTTTCTTTTTTTAAATTTCAAAACATGACCTACTTTAATTTGCGGGGCAGCTATCAGGTGAGCAAGCTGTCCACAGCCAGAAGAGAGGGTTGTGGTTAAATTCGCAAAGATGACAGAAACGGGAGAGCATTACATTACACAAAATTCTATGCCAGAGGATGAAATCAACCAAAACAGTGATTCTACATTGGACAAAGGTTCTGCAGTGCCGCGATGGGGCCCACAACACGCAGGAGCGAAGGAGCTTGCTAGCCAGTACACAGCAGGTCAGTTGTTGACAGGTTGCCGGGGATTGTCTATCAACAAATTGATCATAGTAAATAAATACATCAGTTTAAACCGTTTTGAAAAAGTAACTTCAGTGACATAGTTTCACCTTTTATATTTCCAAAAGTACCAAAAATGAATAAATCATTGTTTGAATTTGCAACATGCACAATGAAGAGAATGTTGGCATACCTATATGAATGATATTTTCATGTACTGCGGCTGAAATTTCTGTACATATTGTACTTGTGGAAATTGTAATAATGTGTTTAGGACTTCAAAAGTTTTACATGGTTTAAACCCATCAAAAGCTTGTGGTCCAGATGATATACATCCAATAATACTTAAGGAACTATCTTCTGAGTTGGCACAAGTGCTTACATGCCCCTTTCAACAATCTTTGGACATTTGCAACATCCCAAAGGATTGTTCTCTAGCAAATATATGGCCATTGTTTCAAAGAGGTGATTGTGCAATGCCCAGTAATTACCACCCGATCTCATTACCAGTGTTCTTTGTGAAGTGCTTGAGCACTATGTTTGTTTTAACATGATGAAGCACGTGGATAACTTCTCAGTCATATCTGATAAACAACATGGCTTCTGGAAATTACACAGCTGCGAAACACAATTGTGTTGTGTTATTGATGATTGGGCTATAAACATTTATAGTCTGGACCTGTTCCATTATGAATCGTACACCATCTCCAGTCTTCGAAAAAAGTATGTACCTGGCACAGTTACTATCTAGCTGAAGATTATTTAATCTGTTTACACTTTACAAATCTCAAATCGAACCCTGTTCCGTCTACGCAAACTTTTTTAATTTGGAAAAATAAAGTTGTTAACGGCAAGTGCAATGTTAAAGAAATGCTATTTATAGTACAGTGACAGCCTAATACATGTTGTAAGGTACATGGTTGCGACGCGGATACTCACGAAGGTAAAACAAAAGTCTGTAGCTTTATACTGTATACAAGTGAAATTAAAATAAAGGGTACGAAACTAGTGACAACATTTTCTGAATCATAAAAATGTAATGTTACTAGACTTTGTAGTTTCTTTGTTAATGCCACACATTCCAAAAGTATGCATTCTGAATAAAAATGGATTTATAATATTTTTGTAAAAATCATAATTAAGTTAAAATAAATAGCAAGTAATTTAAACATTATTATTATTATTATTATAGAAGACAAAACGAACCATATACATATGCATGCAGAATAAGTAATAATTAAAATAATAATTAAAATATTTAGATGACAAATCTTTTTTTCCCATATCAATGATGAATAAAAATAATATTGTATAATAATGGCTGATATTTTGTTATCATAATTTTAAAATTAAGAAATTTAATCAGATTTTAAAATAAATAATCTTAATAATAATGATTTATATGTTTATCAGACATTCACACTCTTATTTAGGAATTATTTCAATTTGTATTTTCAACAACAACAACAATAATAATAATAATAATGTCTACAGTACATATTCTTCTTAAATGTTAATCAAATTGCTGGCATGCTAAATGCTATCTACCAGTAAATATAAATTAAACATATTTCTATGGTGAAGATACTTTTGTTCATACTGCATTTTTGTGGAATTTTTAACATGTAATATGAAAATGATAAAAATCTATGATCTAATTATCTGACATTTATGATTTTGAGAATGACATACATGTAGGAGGCGTTCTGCAGATATTATGTACTTCTAAGACAGTGACAGGTGTAAGGTGAAGTTGTTTGAATTTGCAGCATGCACAATGAAGAGAATGTTGGCATACCTCTATGATATTTTCGTGTACTGTGGCTGAAATTTCTTTGCATATTGTACAGTGTGGAAATTGTAGATGCTCTAAGCACACAGCTGACAAAAATGACCACTTCCGTGTGCTTCAAAAATCAGCCTGAATTAGTCAAAAGTACACTATTTTTAACAGTTATTAAAATAGGGAAAACAAATTTTGCCAGAGTAAGCAATACCAGTTTCTGAAAGTACAATGAATAAATTACAAAATATATAAAAAGTAAAAAAAAAAGTTATCTGCTCTTTTTTTTTACAATTTACCTTTGAAGTCCGGAAGTGAAAATGACCAAGTGGAGCTAGCAGTTTTTCGATAGGTGCACATCTGAAGTAAGACCAAGCTGTGTACTCTATAACCCAAATTTTGCACCCATCAATCATATACCAAAATAAAGAGACTTAAAAGTTCTTTTAATAATACCTAAGATATACAAGGTCTTTTTTTAAATAGCCAGGATAACCAGTGAGGAAAACCTGGGAGATTCTTTTTCTCTAAAAATCTAACCCTATGCAAAATACGAAACTGTAGAGCGCCACCATACTTATGATTTAGAGATTTTTGTTACTGTTGTTTTGTATCCCTTTATTATAGTCATAGTCATTAAAGCGGTAGGCATCTTGCATGTTGTATACAGTATAGATCACAACCATGCACCTTACAATAAAACTATCAACCATTTGATTTGACAATATTCTATATTTATTTGTATTCATCACTGATTTGGTAAAAAAAAAAGTTGAAAAATCACAGTCATCTGAATATTTCATCTATTTCTTGAAATGTAGTCAAAGCACTAACATTTTAAATTATACTTATGAATGTTGCAAAAATATTATAAAGCCATTTTTTATTCAGACTGCATTATTTTGAAATGTGTGGCATATAATTTTAAAAAAATGATAAAGTCTATATTCTACTTACATTACATTTTTATGATTCCGAGAATTTGTATGACTAGTTTCATACCCTTTATTTTAATTTTACTGATTATAACGGTTGGTATCTTGTACTTTGTATACAGTATAAATGTACCAACTTTTATTTTTACCTTCGCGAGTATCCACGTTGCAACCATGCACCTTACGACATGTATTAGGCTGTCATTGTACTATAAATAGCATTTCTTTAACATTGCACTCGCCGTTAAAAATTAATTTTTCCAAATTAAAAAGTTTGCACAGACGGAACAAGGTTTGGTTTGAAATTTGTAAGGTATAAAGGGCTTAAATAATCCTTAGCTAGATAGTAACTGTGCCCGGTAAATACTTTTGAAGACCAGAGGCTGTGTACGATTGATAATGAATGGGTCCAGACTATAGATAATGGTGATCAAGTAGACATTTTTGTATTAGACTTTGAAAAAGCTTTTTCTGACCCCTATGAATTGTTAAAGAGTAAATTATTTCATTATGGAATTACAGGCAAAACTCTACACTGGATAGACTCTTTTATGTTTCCGAGAACAATGTATGGTGGTAAATGGTTCCAAATCTGCTTTGTCCAAAGTACATTCATGTGACTGAACAGAGAAGTCAGCTTAGGACAAATCGGGAGATTTGCAAAATATGGTCAAGAGTTTTTACTTCAAAAGAGAGGATTTTCAATTAGATTGGCGAATATTTCATTGCAGCACGTCTTCGACTTTCTTATACCAATGAGGACCCAGAGCTTGGGTCACAATGTGAGTAGTTTTCATCCGTTTGTATGAGAACTGGAAAATATATTAATATTTTTCTACACAGGTCAGAAAAACAACAAAGCAAAACTACCCTGCCACAATTTAATCAAACCAAAAAGAACCAGTAGAAATCAAAATGAATATTCTTCTATGATACAATACACAAAAACTAATACTGTAGTTAAAAATTCGGAATTTCCCCAAAGACTGGAATTCGTTACCACAAATATTAATCGCAACTACTGAATCCTCGGAAAACCAAATTGAAAACTTTTCAAAATTAATACAGACACATTGGTTCTAAAATAAGTTTTTGTTGTCAAGGTTGATGCTGTGCTGTGCAAGAATGACATTATAAAGTAGCACTGAACTCATCAAGATAAGTATATGTAATTACTTTTCTAAAAAAAAGATGCCACTAACTTACATTTTGTGTGACAAATTCCAAGCATCTCTCTAATTTTCACCAACTTGCTATCAAAAGGGAATATTGCTGATTGGCAAAAAGAATCAGGAGGTTATTACAGCATGACTGCAATTAAATTAAATCCAATGTCAGACGTCTTGAAATTATATGCTTTATACATAGATAGCAATGGCATGCATTGTGTGAAAGCTAATGGGAATTGGCAGATACACTTAAGACACTTATTTCGAACGTAAGTTAGCAACATTTTGCTTGTGAAAAGTAATTACATACTTGTATAAATATCTGCAGACATCTTTGTTTTGGCATGACAATAAAGCTGCACAGTTTTGAAAATACCAGTGTCCTGGGACAAGCGTAACACTGTCTAGCCAGACCAAAAAAAATCACAAAATTTTGATGTTCTCTGGCTCTTAACTTTTCAAAGGTCTAACTCGTGAACATTTGTGATAGCTCATAGCAAAGGTAAATTTCTCCACGTTAAAATGATGCCTAGATTATTGCAAAGTGTCAAAGTAAATGTGAATAACATTAAGTAATTGCAGGCTAATTGTGAAACTGCAATTTCTCACGTCAGTATTCAAATCATGGCTCCTATTATATATTTATCTAAGTGGCTGTGTATTAGAAGGGTTTAAAAACCCACTGTTTTCACTCCGAACATAATATTTTCATGATTTTGCCCGATGTTAGTATCAAGTTTGCGTTTGGGCACCAGTGTAAAAAAACAAAGTTTGGTTCCTTTGCAATATGTTCTAGACTGACAAGAATTAGGTATAATACACGAAAGTAATTGATAATTGGTGCAAGCTAGTTGTTAAGCAGTGTTGAACTTCAGCACTTGTTAAGGGTAGAAAATGCACCAAGATTTAACTCCATCTGCTCTGCCCAAGGATGAGCACATAGTAAAGTTTTACTGGGCACATCCAATTTTTACCCAATTTTGGACAAAAGAACGAGTTGTTTTTTTGAGAGCTGCATAGTTGTATTTGTACCGTACATGTATGGTTTGGACCATCATTGTGCAGAGCTCTAGATAAGAATTTAAATAAATTGGATATTTTATTCCATGGTTTGTCACTAACTGCATCTTTTAAAATTCGATGAGGTGTTTTTTGAACACTGCAAAACACAAAACTTATGCTTTGAGGCTGGGTCTTAATCGTTATGATATTAATCATGCCTGTTGAATGCATCAGATGGCTTAGTGACCAAGACTAGTCCAGGCTTTTTTTCTTTTTGTTGTGGAGCCGAAGTCAATGAAAAATTATATTGAATAAAAAGTTTTACTTATTTGGGGCTCTTTATTTTGCAGGAATTTTAAATTTAAGGTGAAAATACAGATGTTAATTATTGATTAAAATATGTAAATAAAACTGTTTGTTCTTTACACAATCACAAAAATGTTGGAACAAATTGGAACAAATCAGCTATTTTAGCATTTTACTTTTTTATGACTGAGACTATCAATGCCACTGTGCTTTCTGTCTTTTTTATTTAGAGTGATTTATTTTATTTTATTTTATTTTTTAAAAACAATGCCCAAAATCCAGTTCAGAAATAATTTTATTTCATAATGTAATATTTCTTGCCACTGCTTCTGTTTCAGTTTATTTATTTTATTTTTCATATTTTCCATGTCATTGTTCTAAACTGCACTTTGACATAATCTCCCAGTTACTTTCCCACATGTCTACCAACGGGATGTCACTTCAGCAGCAGCTATTGTGCATTCTACTCAACAAATGGTGCTTTAAAATTTGGCTTGCTTGTTTATACCTTGCTGGAGGCATTAATAAGCTTTAAAAACTTTCCTAAATCAGGATAACCCTTTGACAACTGGAATTGTTTAAGGATACTGTACTTCACCCCTTTTTTTTGTAGATGCATTTTTGGAATTTGTGTTTATCAAAAACCATTATGTTGGGGATTTGGGGATGGATGGTAGTTAAGAATCATTGTTCTCATATAACATGCCATGACTTGGTATCCTCCCATAATGAATGATGCATGGGAACATTAATTCCATGAAAAAGTACATTTGAAATAGTCCAGTGTGTATTGAAAAGAAAAAAGCAGTTTTGTAAGTTTATAACAGCAACATATTCATGAAGAATTATATTTATGTGGTTCTCTCTGAGTACTGTGAATTCATTTATTTTTGTGGCTATAAATTTTAATAATTTTTTGAAAAAAGAAGTTTTCATTGGAACAAAATTTCATAGATTGGGTAATATGCCTATTGTTTCCACAGAAGAGTCACTGTTCACTGGGTCTTTGAAATCATGGTTGGTATTTATAGCGACCATGAAATCTATACAAATTGATACTATCATTAGTCCAATATCCAGACTTTCTTAATTTCAGGACACCATATTTTCAAAATTTGTAATAATTTTCAGTTGTACCAAAATTAACCCAAATAGTCTAACCCTCCAGTTTTCCGGACAGAATATTATCAAAATTTTTAATAAACATTTACCCGGATACCAAGAAAGTTTTTTTTAAAGCCGATGAAGAAGACAAAATCCATGTTGGAATGTAAACTACGGAATGTTTTACCTGTACTTGAAAATGAGCCCTTAGGTCATGAAACTGCTTGATTACCCTAATTATAAGGTGGATTAACTGAAGGTGTTGTCAATAGGCAACAGTAAAAACAGCTGGCATGCTCCACAACTTGGGATGAAGCAGATCTCTAAACAAAGCAGGCTGTGAGCTTGTTCAAGGTATGATAAAAGAAAAACAATCTTTCCTCTTGAGACAGTTGGTGGAATTAATGAGTAACTTTGATAACTGTAAAGTCAGTGGTAATCAACATTTTATTGAGCTGACATGTGATTGCAGGCTTCTTTTATATTTGATGTTGGAGAGCATTCAAAGGGAGACAAAGCAGTCATGCATATCAATTCCTATTCTCACTAAAGTGTATTAATTTGTGTGATATAAAGTGTTTAAATATGTATGTAGGTTATTATCTTTGTTTTCCCTTTTCAAGTAAAGTAAACTAGGTTTACATTTATTTCTGATTCAGTGGTCAACATCTCCAACACGTTTTAGAAGTTCTTGTGATCTCAGTTTTATTCAGTGGCATATTTTCCCTTGGTAACCTCACTTTGGATGTAGTTGGTTTGGTATTCATAATTATAATTGGAGTTCAAAAAATGGTATTCAGCAATTAAATTCCTGAGCCAGTCTAAGTGATTTGGCTCCATTATATATTTAGGGCAATTATCACCATACAGTATTTGGAATTTTTGTGTAGATATTGCTTGAAGCCATTTTGAAGGAAAATAAAGATTATCTTCCATATTTTAAGAGGCAAGATAATATGAATAGATGTATATTATTTTGGTGATACATTCTGTTGTTGAAGCCAATCTTTATGTTATGACACCATATCAATGCTAGAACTGGGTCACGTTCATAGGCACAGTTTCCAAACAGACTTATCACCAAGAGCAGTACATGTATGCGACAAATAGACTGTCATAGTGTTACAAAGAAAAGGAAAATAAACACAAGAAATGCAACTAGAATTCTTCATTTGTAAAAGAACATTGAAACATTATCATCCAAGTGTTCTTTTTTGGCAAGCAATATAATGCAACCTGGTTTACATACCTAGACATTTTGCCAGGCTCATTGATACAGAGTTGTGAGAATAAAGCTATTAATTTCTGGACAATATTCAGGAATATTGATAATTTTTCTTAGTACACAAATTATCTGGACAGAGAGAAAAGTAATTATTTTTAGTTTCCAAATATTTGGGTCAGTGACAGTACATAAAACTTCGGACATCAAGTGCAATTTTTATTATTCTTTACTCATCTGGCACATGCGCACAAGGGGGGATGTCGCTCTTATAGAAAACGATAAATCTGTTTGGAATGCGTGTCTAATACAACTATACCTTTGTGCACATTTACAATGGCAGTGTATCTACATAAAGAAAATGAAAGGCAAACACCAGAACTGCAATAAGTACATGTATTCTTACCATGTTAGTGTTCTTTATTTGCAACCAAGGATATAATGCAACCTAGTTTACCTTGTCTACTTCCTATCCACATTGAACATGCTGGGCACAATAGTACACAACACAGGTATTAATTTTCCAAACAAGATATTCATGAAAATTAGGTTTTTTATTTGCACACAAGCCAGAGAAATGAATGATTGTTTATTGTCTGAAAAATTGGACTCTACGAAAAATGGTGATTTACAGCGAACAAGCAGTGTATTAAGCAATTAAAAACTGAGATCCCTTTGCCCAGAGTAGGGCCAGTATAGTCACTTTCTGTCAAGAACTATAACTGAGTACTGGTCTTTAAAAAGACTTGCTCTGATGTCCGTTTGTACTGTTACAGGATTAAATTGAGATGGATAAGATTTTGTTTTTAGTACTATTATTTCCATTCTTCTAATTATGTATAAATAGCATTTGCAATCTTTGGGAATGACTCAGTCACCTGCCAGTGTTTTGATATTAAGGTTACATCAGGCATTGCTTGTTCACAGTAAATCACCATCAGCTGTAATAATAGTAAAACAGGTTGATCAAAAAGGGGAGGTAACTATGGAACTAAAACATAGGAGATCTTATTTTGAATATTGTCATTAGTAGTTTTGATGCAATCTTTTCAGGAAAGAGACTCCAGGAGACTGTATGTGTGATATGTACATCAGTATTGATTGTAGTCAATGCCATTCTACTGACACAACATTTTCAGCAGGAGCATTGGAAGATGGTGCTCGGTGCAGCTTGTAAGTATTTGTGACCAGAAAATGGAAAAATGAAAAAATGTTAAAAATGTGGCTTTGCCTAGAGAGAGATTATCATGAAAATATATTTTAAAATCCATGTTTTTACCATCACAGTTTATACAAAATTCTGGCCATGCACTATATAATTTTACATGACCAGCCAAATTTTTGTCACTATGTGATAAACTAAGTCACTTATGTTTATTTAAATATAAATGCAGTTTTCAAACTAAATTATTGATTGGGTTCTTATTTAATTTTTTTCCAACATTGCATTTTCAGCTCACCTGATGGTAAGACCTAGTGAGCTTATGGTATGGCCACGTTTCCATCATCCATCCATCAACATTTGCTTGTTATCTGTTATCACTCTGGAGTTTGTATTTCTGACCTGATTTGATTAAACTTGAAATATATGCTTTTATCATCAAGGTCATGGACAAGTTCAGTTATGAGCAAGATTCATGCCTAATAATGAGGTTATCTTGCATCTGGTCGACATAGCTTGTTATCACTCTGAAGTTTGTATTTCTGATCTGATTTTGATTAAACTTGGAATATAAGCTTTTATCATCAAGCTCTGGGACAAGTTCATTAATGAGTGAAATGCATGCATATTAATGAGATAATCTTGCATCTGATTGGCTGAACTTGTTACCACTCTTGAGACTGTATTTTTGACCTGATTTTGAGTAAACTTGGTAAATAGGCTTAAATAATGAAGATGTCCAACAAGTTTTATTATGAGCAAGATCTGCGCATAGTACTGAAATTCAGCATAAAATACCTGTTCTCTCTCTTTTCTAAATTAAAGCAATTGAAGTAACCCATGATATTGATGATTGAAAATCACAGGTTTGGGGTTAGAGTTTTTCCCCTTGTAAAACTATAAAAATTAGATGTAAAAAATAAATTTTGAATACAAGATGTGTAATTTCAATATAATAATTTACAAAAATTAGCAAACTTGTTCACCTTGGATTAAAGTGAACAGTTTGTAATTTATATCAGAAGAAAAAGTATTAAAAAAAAAAATATTGTTATTGAAAATGTTTCATTGCAGGCTAGCATAAACTATGTGCAATGTTATAATTTAGGATCAGGTTGTCTTTACACAATTATATATATTTATTTGCAAGTAATTTTGTTTTTAGCTTTACTGGTCATAGACTAGAAAAGCTTATGGGATGGCCAGTTGTCCATTCTCTGTCCATCTGTTAACACAAGTTTGTTGCCATCACTTATCCTAAACTACTTGGAGAATTTCTATGAAACCTTTCACGCATATTTATTCCAAGGTCTGTTTTGGTCCTAGATGAAAATGATGCCACCACAATGATCAGCTTGAAAATCATATTGCTTCTACTCCTTCTTTATGATGTCTGATTAATCCTAAATGAAAATGGTACTGATGTGACATACAGTATGGCCACCATGGCAACCATCTTGAAAGTCTTATCACTACTTTTCATGAACAAAAAGTCATATTGACATGGAATTTTCACCAGAAGACTTCTTGTGTTATTCAGTTGGTCCTAAATGAAAATGGTGCCAGTCTGACATTTAATATGGCCACCATGGTAGCAAATTTGAATTGCTACTCCTAAACGTAAATTAATGTTGACATTAGATTTTCACCAAATGCTTCTTATTCTTATGGTGTCTAGTTGGGCCTAAAATTGAAAATGGTGCCAATCCGACATTTTGGTGGCCATGTTAAAAATCATGTTATTGTTAATCCTAAACAGAAAGCCATGTTGACATGAGATTTTCACTAAATGCTTCTTATTCTTATGGTGTCTAGTTGGTCCAAAATGAAAATGATGTCCATCTGACATCCAGTATGGTCACCATGGTGGCCATTTTAAAAATATTGTTGTCGCTCCTCCTGTTGAATGCATGATCATATCAACATGGGGTTTTCCCCAAAAGACTTCTTATAATATCTATAGGTCTTTAATGAAAATGTTACTGATCTTTCATCCAATATGGCCAACGCAGTGGCCAACTTGAAAATTGTGTAATTTCTCAAGAATATCAGAGATTGTTTCAACAGTCTTCAGTTAAAAGAAGGAACAATCTTATCTCGGATTCCTAGAAATTCTTTTTGGCCAGTGGAGCTTCAGTCATTTAAAGGGACCATTGTTTCTAATATTGATTTTGCTCAAATAAGAAAATATGTTTAAAAAAACCCATGTCCAAGTTTATAAATTTATTTGCATAGAATTATTTATAACTTTGCCACATTTAAAATATTTGGAATCAAGTTTGATATGTTCAGTCAAATACAATTTGACAGTTGCTAGTAAAACCATGCTTAAGTGCCTGATACATTTGTCATTTATATGTTATCACATGTATTTTGCATTATTTTTTTATGTCATTTTATATATTTGAACTGCCATTACTTACAAATTATTTGGAAGTTATATTTTGTATTTCTAGCTTTTAATTAAAACAAAATCCCCCTATATGATTTTCTCCTGAAACACTTTCAAATTTAATTACCATGAGTGAAGAAACCCTTGGCCTCCAAAAAATCCTAAACCAAGTTGTGAATTATAATTTTTATTCATGTGAAAGACATGATTCAACAGATTACAAATTAAAGCTTTGTTGTAAACGTAACTTTTAAAGATCTTGGATGACTTTGATTATGGGCTAGAGACTGTGCAAATTATTTATGCCTTAATCTTTGGAAATAATTTTATCAGACTAGAGTAAAATAGGTAAAATCGACATGATATAAAGTGTGGGAGATAGTTTATGTAGGTGAGTTTATATAGGGTGTGTACTTACAATACTACATAACCCTACTTAGCAGAAAGGTCAACTGTTAAGTTCTGAAAGCCAGGTAATAAATATGAGGCCTACTGGGGCCTCTTGTTAGGGTTTTCAGATGGCCTCAAATAGGCTCCATTTTGAATGTTCATGGGCCTCTATCTAAAAAAAAATATTTACCAATATGCTGAAAATATGCTTAAGTTGATCACATTAAATTTTACCCCAAAAGATGAGTCCAGGCTGATTGCCAATTATTAAATTTTACCACAAATGATGGGTCCAGGCTGAATTTCCAATTATTAAATTTTACCCCAAAAGATAGGTCCAGGCTGAATTTCCAATTATTAAATTTTACCCCAAAAGATAGGTCCAGGCTGAATTTCCAATTATTAAATTTTACCCCAAAAGATAGGTCCAGGCTGAATTTCCAATTATTAAATTTTACCCCAAAAGATAGGTCCAGGCTGAATTTCCAATTATTAAATTTTACCCCAAAAGATAGGTCCAGGCTGAATTTCCAATTATTAAATTTTACCCCAAATGATGGGTCCAGGCTGAATACCCAATTATTAAATTTTACCCCAAATGATGGGTCCACGCAGAATTCCAAATTATTAAATTTTACCCCAAATGATGGGTCCACGCTGAATACCCAATTGTTAAATTTTACTCAAATGATGGGCCCAGGCTGAATTCCCAATTATTAAATTTTACCCCAAAGGATGAGTCCAGGCTGAATTCGCAATTACTAAATTTTACCCAAATGATGGGTCCAGGCTGAATTCCCAATTACGCTACAGAAAATCCCTGTCTGAATGCATTCACGGTCTGTTCATAAGTTTTTTTCTTAAACCTGTTTAGAAATGTGGAGAAAATAGTGTTATTCATGGGTGCCTAAAAATTATTATCTCTTTCAGCATTTCAACAACAGGGAGTTTTCCCTGCTTTTAACAAAGGACACAAAACCTTGATAATAGAAAATTATGTAAATTAACTCTGTTGCTTGTTGCAGTGATCTCTGTTTTTTCATTAAACATGATTTATTTACCTACAGGTTTATCAACCTTGTTCTCAGTAGTATACATGGTTGGATAGACAGTTCATAGTCCAGCCCTTGGTAACCAGATATGTATATTTATGATGTAGCATATATTTGATAATACCTGGTAGTCTTCATTACTCATCAGAATAAAGTCAACTTACATGTACCATCCAGAGTGTTTGGAAAAATTATTTGCCATTGACACATCTGGCAGCAAGGTCTTAATTTGTACAGTTTTCATGTTTGAAGTTTATCAATACATTTGACAGTCAGTTATCCAAACTTATCAGAGAATAAGATTTTATCCAGAGAATAGTCAAGCAGATGATGCATCATAATTGAAAACTGTAAATAAGAATATGTTTTTACTCAGTATGATCAGAAGTATTAATTATATTCATCTGGACCAAATACATTTTAACAAGCATACAGTTTTTTAAAAAATTTAGCGAACAGACTAATTTTTGCTTAAATTTTATTCATGCTAACTTATATGCTGAAAAGATCATAATATATATTGTGTCAAGGTCACAATCATAATACATGTTATAGTTGAAGGTCAGTCATAAATATTTGCATGAAGGTTTTGGTTAAAGTTTTTTCATTTGCTTATATTTCCTAAACCCATTGATGGATTTTGTTCATACTTGGGGTGAATCATTATGAAGTTTAGGTAACTCTTTTTGTAAGATGCTTGCTTACCCCTTTGACCTTGGGGTCAAGGTCAATATTTGGAATGAATCACTGAAGCTAAGAATTTTCCTGTGACATGCTCACTGGCCCCTTTTCACATTGGGGTCAAGGTCAGTACTTGGGATGAATCATTATGAAGCTAAGACTTCTTTCTGTGACATACTCGCTAGCCCATTTAACTCTGGGTCAGGGTCTCAGTAATAGAAATTTGGGTAAAGATTTTGGTTAAAGTATTTTCATTTGTTTATATTTCCTAAACCCTTTGATGAATTTTGTTCTAATTTTGCATGAATCATTATGAAGCTAAGGCGAATCATTCTGCAACATCCTCACTCATCCTTTTGACATTGAGCTTCGACTTTGAGCTCAACATGCAGGCCCTGGCCTTTTCATTTGGCTGAGAAGTTACCTTTTAATACACATGACCAATTTCCACTTTGCTCACTGATTTGGAGACAACCCTCAATGAAACATGACTTTTGAGTAGTGCACTCTTAGACCTTACCACAGTTTCTAGTTGATCTGAGATCCAGACTCCTGAAGCACAGTATCTCGGTTTTAACAAAAAAAATCAAGACAGTCTGAACACTGTGCAAATTTAGGGAAAGTGAGTCTTGTTATAAAAAAAAATAACTACGGCAAAAACAAGCAAAAATGTAGATCTCTGGATTTTTATGGTAAGATCATTGTTGTATGTTGTTACGTACAGTAAAGAACACACTGGTAGTATTTGTTAAAAATTGGTTTTGGGAAGGAATGCAGCTTTAAGGGATGAACTTCGGTAGATTTTGTGTTTGTTTGCAACCACTGAAGCCCAAATGGTAAGAAGTTTATTTGAAACATGCAGAAATAGGTTTAGTTAAATGAAAATATAACCAGGTCATGAATATGTATATTCATACAAACATGTCTATCAAATGTTTTTTTTATATTGTTTTTTTTTACATGATTTGTGCACAGTAAAGCAGCATGGTTTTCAACAAGTTCAACAAGTTCAGAAATTTATGAAAATATAAAAATTTCTTTAGTGGTATGAAAATATAATCAGCAAACATGCCTACTAAATTTCATTTTATATATCAATCTGCTTCTGTGTACTCATGCTAAAATAAAGTTTTCACCCAAAAGTCTAAGTCCAAAAAGCTCAGAAGTATAGGAAAATAGAAAAAATGTTTTAGTAGCATGAAAATCTAGCTCATCCACACATGCATACAAACAAACATGGCAAATTTCATTTGTCTGAATCCAGTAGCTTTTGCACATTTGATCAAACAAGCTTCAATAGACAGACACACAAACATGGAAGTACAAACAAAGAGATGGACAAAGAGGACCAAAATCAAGCTACTTCTACTGCAAGCAGTGGAGACATATATTGTCCTTTGATAATGGTCCCTTACACAGAGATTAAGTTTGCAAGTGAAATTAGGAAAAGGGATTCATCAGTATTGTCCTTTATGAACAAGTGTCCTTTACATAAATGTGTTTGCTAAGACCCTTAAAGCCTTGTAAAACCTTAAATTTTATAACCCATTAATATCCCAGATATTACAAAAACATGATTTGCTCATACAACCTGGAAAAAGAATCACATTGACATTAAGGGTAAAGAAAGGGCAGATACTGGTAAAGCAGCAAAAGCTGCCCTGCAGTCACTTGTTTCCAAATGGAAGATTGCATATTCTGACCTCAATTATTATATAAATCAGCATGTTACGCATTCTTTGCAAAATATGTGGAATAAAAACTCCACAAACAAGCTTCAGAACATCAAACCCGTCATTGGAGAGTGTCATCCCTCATATAAAACAATTTGCAGAGATGAAATTGTACTGTGCTGGTCGCGTATTGGACAAACATACCTGTCTTGTGCATACCTAATGAAGGGTGAACCTTGACCAGAGTGCATACACTGCCAGTGTCCACTGACAGTGGAACACATTCTTGTCAAGTGTTTTGACTTCCACACTGTAAGACAAGTATTTTGATGTGAACTCGTGAACAAATTGTATGATGATGCACTGCCCAAGAAAATCTTGGACTTTTTGAGGGAATGCAGTTTATATAACAAATTTTGACCATACCTTTGAAAGGATTTTATATAGGTTACCATTATCTTTTATTTTGTATATCTTTGACAGAATTTTTATCATGTTTACCTTGTATATTTTATTTTGTTACACTTCATGTTTACATTAGTTGGGAAGGGTTTACATGTATCTTAGAGTTTTGTGCAATTCCTCATTTTTACATTTTTAGCCCTTTCTGGTCATAGACCAGAAGAGCTTATGGGATGGCCTGTTTTCTGTCATCCACTGTCCGTCCATTAGCACAAGTTTGTTGTCACTACACCTCCTAAGCTACTTGGAGGATTGCCATGAAACTTCACATACACATTCATCCCAATGTCTAGTTGGTCCTAAATGAAGATTGTGCAGCTCAGACATCCAGTTTGGCTACCACAGCAGCCATCTTGAAATTTTTTTTATTGCTACTCATCCATAATGGATGGTCATATCAATATGGGGTTTTCACTAAACAACTTTTGATGTCTGGTTGGTCCTAAATGAAAATGGTACCAATCTTATATCCAATATTGCCGCCCTGGCAGCCATCTTGAAAATCTTGTCGCTACTCCTCCTCCTGAACAGAAAGTCATATCGACATGAGGTTTATGGGGTTTTCACTGGAAGACTTCTTATGATGTCTAGTTGGTCCTTAATGAAAATGGTTCTGCTTTGACATCCAATATGGCCACCACAGTGGCCATTCTGAAAACCTTGTTATCACTATTCCTCCTGATTGGATGGTCAAATTAACATGTGGTTTTCACTAAAGAACTTTTTATGATGTCTAGTTGGTTTTAAATGAAAATGGTGCTGATCTGTTGCCCAACATGGCCACCATGGTAGCCATCTTGAAAATCTTGTTACTGCTACTCCTCCTGAATGGAAAGTCTTATTGACCTGGGGTTTTCACCAGAAGACTTCTTATAATGTCTAGTTAGTCCTAAATGAAAATGGTGCTGCCTGGACATCCAATATTGCTGCCATAGCAGACATTTTGAAAATCTTGTTATTGCTATTCCATCTGAATGGAGGGTTATATAAACATATAGGGTTTTCACTTAAAGACTTCTTATGATGTCTAGTTGGTCCTAAATGAAAATGGTGATGATCTGACATCCAATATGGCTACCAAATGAGCCATTTTTAAAATCTTGTTATTGCTACTTGTCCTGAACAGAAAGTCATATCAGCATGGGGTTTTCACCAGAAGACTTCTTACGGTGTCTAGTTGGTCTTAAATAACAATTTTCTGAGCTGATATTCAGTAGGGCTGCCACAGTGTAAGTTTTGAAAATCTTTTTGCTACTCCTCCTAGATGGAAAGTCATATCTATATTGGTTATTAACCATAAGACTTCTTACGATGTCTAGTTTGTACTAAATGAAAATAGTGCCAATCTGACATCCACTGTGGCCACCATGGCAGCCATCTTGTTATTGATACTCCTCCTAAATGGAAAGTCATATTGACATTGGTTTTCACCGGAAGACTAATTATGATACATATATCTTGTTGGTCCTGAATGAAAATAGTGCCAATCTGACCTCAAATATGACTGCCACAATGAACATATTGAAAATCTAAGTCTATAATTCTCCTGAATGGATGGTCATAGCAGCATGGGATTTTCACCAAAATTCTTCAAATCATGTCTAGTTTTTCATAAATTAAAATAGCTCCAATCCTACATCTAATATGGCAGCCACAGTGGTTGATTTGAAATTGTCAAGAATATCAGAGATAGTTTCAACACTCAGCAGTTAAAAAGAAGAAATGGTCTTATATTGAATTCCTGGAAATTCTTTTTGGACAGTAGAGCATAAGTCCCTTCAAGGGACTCTTGTTGGACGTTTACTTTTAATTAGCAGCATATACAGTAACCATTTTTCTGCTGAGGTGCTATTTAATACATACATACATACATACAGTTTGAACTAAATTTACTATCCCTCCTTGTTATTTTCAGTTTTGGGGATCTTAACAGCAGATTTTCTAAGTGGCCTTGTACACTGGGGGGCAGATACCTGGGGCTCTGTAGAATTACCAGTCATAGGAAAGGTAGGATGAATGTCTCTGTCTCTCTCTCTGTCTCTGTCTCTCTCTCTCTCCATATCTGACTGGCTAAATAATTGTATTCTCTCATTAAATTCCTGAACCAGTCTAAGTGATTTGTCTCATTTGCATAGTTGAGAGTATCATCGCCACCATGTCGAGAATCATTGAGAGCATTTTTAAAGAAAATATGGCTTATCTTTTGAATTTTCAGCTGTGGGATAATTTGAATAGATGTGTATCATTTTTATGATACATTCTGTTGTCACATGCAGTCTTTATGTTATGAATAAATCTCAATATTAGAACCCACTACCGGCTGCACATGTTATTATAATCAGGGTCACAGTCATGGTTAGAGACCAGTTTCTACTGACAGTGTTTATTCCAGAAATGGAAAAAATGGGGCCTAATGGCCCCTATCAGATCAAAGTAGGGTCATTTAGAAAAATACAGGGTTTGCAAATACCTTTACTGTCTCTTCTTTATTGAAGAAATTCAAGCACATATTATCACCAGCATTGGCATTGTGGATTTATTAATTGCTTCAATAAATACTCACTTTTTTCCAGCATTATATGCTTTGAATCAGTCATAGTAGATTCAGACTATAGCACAGTTTTCTACAATTTCCTTATCTGCTAAAATAAGCGTGTTCACTGTACAGGTCACTTTTATTTTAGTTGACAAGGAAATTGTAGCAAACTGTTCTATAGTCTGACTCACAACAACCAATGATAAAGTATATACCAGTAATGCTGGTAAAGTGAATACAAATTAATAAATCCATGACCCGAGTGCCTATGATCATTATCATCCTCTCCTGTTGATTGCCACCCCTCCTGGATTTTAATTACTCATGCATGAGTAACCATTCCCCTCTAGAATTTATTTTGGACATTTATAGCCTGCATTTTTTCCTCCCAGTATGTTACTTTGGAAATAAATGCAGAACTGTTTTTGCTGTAGATTTCATCTTTTCTTTTTCACATTTTGATTTTGTGCTCTTTATTGGTGCCCAAGCTAATCAAATCAGTAAGATATTTTGTCAGC
Source organism: Margaritifera margaritifera (assembly GCA_029931535.1). Taxonomy (NCBI): domain Eukaryota; kingdom Metazoa; phylum Mollusca; class Bivalvia; order Unionida; family Margaritiferidae; genus Margaritifera; species Margaritifera margaritifera. The sequence continues at coordinate 1,181,837 of JAQPZY010001523.1, read as the reverse complement.
CAATAAAATTGATTGTCATTTGCTTCTTTGGCAATTAGCACACTCAATTTATTTAGCCTGGGATGAGATGGATTCAGTCTAAAATCAGCTGTTATGATCTTTTATCTTTATTTCCATGGTTTTTTTTATGCACCCTACGGAATCCAGTAGGTTTCAAAAGCTATTATTCCTTCTGGGTTATTACTTGTCACCAAAAGATGATGTTTGATGCCATGTCAGCAATAATTTAACTGATTACAGTCGGACCTGGTCTAAAAGTCACATTTATACAACAGTCACATTTATTCAAGACCCAACATCATGTACAAAATATAAAATTACCGGTTGCATACACATAACAGACACCTATATGACAGCCAGTTTTAGCCCATCCTGTCTGTCTTACATGGGTTCCACTGTATTATCAATCAGCTAAAATTTACTAGTCCTTGAGTAAATTTACTAGCATTTGGCAAGCAGGCTACTAGGGGTGAAATGATTCATTGATGCATTGATACTTTTGCCATATCAATACACATATCGATACAAGAGGTGAAGAATCGATACAAAATGATACTTACCATATACAAGTAACTTGAATCTTCAGCAGTCATGAATAATTATTAATTGTTTGATTTTTTTTTTTAAATTGAGAATTCATCTGAGACAGTCGTCACTGGCACAGGCACTCATTTTTATCAGTAAAAAAAGACAAAACTATTGACAACACCCATTCGCCTTCTACAAATTAACACAAGGTGATTTGGTTCAAAATCTGCCCCCCCCCCCCCCACTTCCCCGATTCAATACTAATTATTTTATCCCATCAGCATGTTCAGCATAAAGGAGAGATTCCTGATTTGTTCCCCATGTATGATGAAGTACTTTACTCATTTACTTTTACATGAAGTTTTTCTGTTGCTTTGTATCTTGTCTACTTGCATTGAACTTGAAGGCTACACTTCCAGTGTGTCATGCAGTTAAATATGTTACATTCAATTCTGATTGGTGGTTATTGTTTGTTACAGTCCAGGGTAAACAATAACCACCAATCAGAACTTAATGTAGCTTATTCTCTGCGTGAGACAGCAGAAGTATTGGCATCCAAATTCGATCCAAGTCGATACAAAGGAACAGAGAAACTTCGAACAAAAGTGGTTATTAGTGACCTGTAAAGTACTTAAATCGTACATGAGGAACAAGTTTTGGAACATCTCTTTTATGTTGATATATGTAATCAGTGACTGAACGTACCGACAGAATAAATAAAATTAGCACAGAATCGGTGAGGGGGCAGATTTCGAACTGCACAATTTTGTCACCTTTTGTAAATTTGTCAATTTTTTATTGAAGGGAAGTGCCTGTGGCCACGGCAGTTGTTATGCATCTGGAGGAAGTACAATGTGACAGATTTGGTTGTTAGTCATCTCTGCTACCAAACAAGGACTTGTTCAAGATGAGATTTTCCTTGCATGAGGAAATTGCACTATTCTGTTTCAAAGATAACACCGTAATGTCTTTAAAGTTTAAGTGAAGACATGACATTGGTAATAAGATGTTTTTAAAGCATTTCATGCAGTGCAAAACAAAGGGCATGGTGGCCAAGATGACTCCTGCATCCAATCGAGTCGAGCAGCCTGAAAAGGCCTAAAAGGTTGAATTAAAATGACTGACAACTGACAGGTAGTCTGTTTGAAAATAGTTTTGTTATATTTTTATGATTGAGAATGGCATATGAGCAGATGCTAAATCTGTCTGTCTGTAATCTTGATACAGGAAATATAACCAATATGTCAAAACACATAGAAGGGCACCACCCTACCACTGATGGACCTTCTAAAGATGAAACGACCATCAAGTTGATAAGTGTATCGATAATGTATCATATTGTAGACTGTATCATGAATCATATCGATAAGCGGCACAGGTGTATCATTTCACCCCTACAGACTACTGCTGATTACAAGCCATGGGATTGCCCATTAAGACACGGAGAGTACTTTTCTGACAGTATCAGAAACACTGTTCTTGTTTTTAGGTCACCTGACCAAAGGTCATGCAACCTTATGGTTTAGCCCTGCTTCATTGTATACCAGCTGTCAGACCATGAACACTTGCTTGTGACAACACTGTAGAGGCTTCATTTTTAATCAGATTTCAGATTTGGTATGTAAGTTTATATCTTCAAGATCTCTGAGGAGTTTGATTATGAGCGACATCCAATGCATATTAATGAGGTGAGCTAGCATCTGATTGGTTGAACTTGTGAAAACTTATGAGGCCATATTTCTGATTGAATTTGGTATGTAAGCTTATATCTTCAAGATCTAATATGAGTTCGGTTATGATTGACATCCACATGTTATTGAGGTGATTTTGCATCTGAGCTTGTAAACACTGTAAAGGGCATATTTCTAATCTGATTATAATAGATGAGCTTGTGAACACTGTAAAGGGCACATTTCTAATCTGATTATAGATGAGCTTGTGAACACTGTAAAGGGCACATTTCTAATCTGATTATAGATGAGCTTGTGAACACTCTAAAGTGCACATTTCTAATCTGATTATAATAGATAAGCTTGTAAACACTGTAAAGGGCACATTTCTAATCTGATTATAGATGAGCTTGTGAACACTCTAAAGTGCACATTTCTAATCTGATTGTAATAGATAAGCTTGTAAACACTGTAAAGGGCACATTTCTAATCTGATTATAGATGAGCTTGTGAACACTGTAAAGGGCACATTTCTAATCTGATTATAGACGAGCTTGTGAACACTCTAAAGTGCACATTTCTAATCTGATTATAATAGATAAGCTTGTAAACACTGTAAAGGGCACATTTCTAATCTGATTATAGATGAGCTTGTGAACACTCTAAAGGGCACATTTCTAATCTGATTATAATAGATAAGCTTGTAAACACTGTAAAGGGCACATTTCTAATCTGATTATAGATGAGCTTGTGAACACTCTAAAGGGCACATTTCTAATCTGATTATAGATGAGCTTGTGAACACTCTAAAGGGCACATTTCTAATCTGATTATAATAGATGAGCTTGTGAACACTGTAAAGGGCACATTTCTAATCTGATTATAGACGAGCTTGTGAACACTAAAGGGCACATTTCTAATCTGATTATAATAGATAAGCTTGTAAACACTGTAAAGGGTACATTTCTAATCTGATTATAGATGAGCTTGTGAACACTGTAAAGGGCACATTTCTAATCTGATTATAGATGAGCTTGTGAACGCTGTAAAGGGCACATTTCTAATCTGATTATAGACGAGCTTGTGAACACTCTAAAGTGCACATTTCTAATCTGATTATAATAGATAAGCTTGTAAACACTGTAAAGGGCACATTTCTAATCTGATTATAGATGAGCTTGTGAACACTGTAAAGGGCACATTTCTAATCTGATTATAATAGATAAGCTTGTAAACACTGTAAAGGGCACATTTCTAATCTGATTATAGATGAGCTTGTGAACACTCTAAAGGGTACATTTCTAATCTGATTATAGATGAGCTTGTGAACACTCTAAAGGGTACATTTCTAATCTGATTATAATAGATAAGCTTGTAAACACTGTAAAGGGCACATTTCTAATCTGATTATAGATGAGCTTGTGAACACTGTAAAGGGCACATTTCTAATCTGATTATAGATGAGCTTGTGAACACTCTGAAGTGCACATTTCTAATCTGATTATAATAGATGAGCTTGTGAACACTGTAAAGGGCACATTTCTAATCCGATTATAATAGATGAGCTTGTGAACACTGTAAAGGGCACATTTCTAATCTGATTATAATAGATGAGCTTGTGAACACTGTAAAGGGCACATTTCTAATCCGATTATAATAGATGAGCTTGTGAACACTCAAAAGGGCAAATTTCTAATTTGATTATAATAGATGAGCTTGTGAACAGTAAAAGGCACATTTCTAATCTGATTATAGATGAGCTTGTGAACACTCTAAAAGGTACATTTCTAATTTGATTATAATAGATGAGCTTGTAAACACTCTAAAGGGCACATTTCTAATCTGATTATAGATGAGTTTGTGAACACTTTAAAGGGCACATTTCTAATCTGATTATAGATGAGCTTGTGAACACTCTAAAGGGCATATTTCTAATCTGATTATAGATGAGCTTGTGAACACTCTAAAAGGGCACATTTCTAATTTGATTATAATAGATGAGCTTGTGAACACTCTAAAGGGTACATTTCTAATCTGATTTGAATAGATCAGATATGTAAGCTTATATCATCAAAATCTCGAAAAAATTTGATTATGAGTGACATCCATGCATACTAATGAGCTGGTCTTGCATCTGATTGGCTGAATTTGTTAGCATGCTAGAGGCCGTATTTCTGAACTGATTTTATTCAGACCTGGTATGTAAGCTTATATCATTAAGATCTCGGATCAGTTCAATTATGAGCGATATTCACACATATTAATGAGGTGGTCTTGCATCTGATTGGCTGAGCTTGTTACCACTCTAGAGGCCATATTTCTGATGAGAATTTTATCCAGTTTGGTATGTTAGATTATTGTTTATAGCACTTGTGGAATGTCAAGAGATTCAGTTCCAGTAATTTCATATTGAAACCATGTATACACATAGTAGAGTGCATGCAGTTATTTGCCAGTATTTGTATTAGAAAGGAGGGGAAATAACCTATGATAAGAACTATTTAGAATCAAAGATTTGATGTTATGCAGAAGCAAATTTAAAACATAAAAATTTAATTTTAGAATTCAAGATGCATACATTTCAATAGAACAAGTTAATAAAAATAACAAATTAATACATATTTAGGATTATAATGAAGGATTTGTTATTGTGATTCATGACTGTACATAACAGTGGTGCCAGAGAAACTGAGCTATGTGTAAATGCGTAAACTTAATGCAATCGCTGGAGCGTGAAAAGTACATCACTGTGAACTATATTGACTTGTAGTGAGTAGTACACTCCAAGATGAATACACCCATCAAGTTTCATGACTCCATACAGCAGTATCGGAGAAACTGAGCTAAAATGCATGAACTTAATGTAATCATTGGGACATGAAAATATGGTTACTGTGACCTACTTTGGCCCATTGTGAGTAGTACCCTCCAAGATAAATACATCTAGTAAGTTTCATGACTGTACATACAACAGTGTCAGAGTAATCAAGCTAAATGCAACAAGAGGTCCATGTGGGACTGATGCTCACCTATTAGTTTACATCTGTTGCATATCTCACTGCCCCTGGGGACTAGACCCGGATTCATAACTTAGAAGTTGTTCATAGCTCCACCCTTAAACTTCATGGGTTTATTCATTTTGGAGGGTACTGCATACCACAGGACAAGTAGGTCACAATGACCAACATTTCATGCTCCAGTGATTGCATTTGGCTCAGTTTCTCAGACAATGTTGTATTTACACTCAGGAAACTTGGATTGATTCATTTTGGAGGGCTCTTCTCACCACTGGCAAAAGTAACTCACATTGACTTTATGTTTTTGAAATTAGCTAAGTTTTTCTGACACTGTTGTATGTACTGTCATGAAACTTGATGTGTTTAACAATCTTAAGGTGTACTATTGATTACAGACAAAAGTAGATCAAACTGACTAACTTTTCATTCTCAAGTTTTTATGTTAGAATGTTGCATTTAGCTCAGTTTCTTTGACACTGATGATCACTCATTTAGGACCCTCAGTATATTGAAATTTGTTTCTTTTCCATTTCAGGGTTTCATTCGACCCTTTAGGGAACATCACATAGATCCCACTTCCATTACTCGCCATGACTTCATTGAAACCAATGGTGATAACTTTGCTGTTATTCTGCTTCCACTAGCCTACATGGCCTACAAGTTTTTCACCTACCCGGAGGAAGAGATAAGACAAATTTACAACTGGGAGATGTACATTTTCCTGTTAACCATTTTTGTCAGCTTAACAAACCAAGTATGTTAAAATAATCTCATGTATAGGATGCCTTATTTTCCCTGTATAATGTGCACCACACTGCAAAACATATTGGGCTACACCTTTAGTCAAACAGCAAATTAATCATGCTTTATGCATATGGTAATGAAAACAGCTATTATCTTCCCAGTTTCGTCTTATTTATTGCAGTCCATATGAAAATGCAAGCATATTACAAAACACAACTTTACATGTCAAGTGAAAATCAACTATGTTTTACTCTCCTTCATCAACTGTCATTGAAAATCAACTATGTTTTACTCTCCTTCATCAACTGTCATTGAAAATCAACTATGTTTTACTCTCCTTCATCAACTGTCATTGAAAATCAACTATGTTTTACTCTCCTTCATCAACTGTCATTGAAAATCAACTATGTTGTACTCTCCTTCAACAACTGTCATTGAAAATCTGCACAGGTATGACTCTGCTTGCTCGTAGCATTTGTCATAATTTTCTATAAAGTTAAAGAAATAATTCTTGTTAGCAGGTAGGAGAGAAGAAGGTCAGAGTCTACAGTCAAGCCTGTCACTAGTGGCCACTATTGGGAAAAGACAAAACTGGCCATTGCCCACAGGTGACCTCTGTTCACAGGTTCACCTTTTAAATTTGGTTTTTGACCAAATACCATGAATGAAATATCATTATCATTATTATTATTATTATTATTATTATTATTATTATTATTATTATGTTATCAATTTTGTTTTATGTGCACTGTAAAACAAAATATTAAATTATGCATATATGTTCTCCCAAATTTATGTTCCACACAAGATTACTGTATCCTGACCTTTTAATCCATCCTATAAATGAAATCATCACTGACTTAAAATATACACCGATCTTAGTCTGTTCATGCTTTAAAAACAATATCTCGATTAGTATGTTGCTCAACTCGCTGAGATCAAAAGACAGTCGGCTTATGTGAGAAGTCTATAATGAATAGGAAATCAGATGAAGTACTATATGGCTATTCTTTGTGACCCATGAACCGAAACTTCATCTGCCTTTACAGACAAGTTTTAAATATTGAATGACCCCTGACCCTAATGAAAAGGGATGTGACTCGTATCTCTTCTCAAAGACGAACTTTTTTCTTCAGAGATGGCTTTAATTCACAGGCAAATAGATGAAGATATCTAACTATACCTGTCACACTGGCACAAAAGGTGACTTCCAATTCAGCTGCGATAACACAACTACTTTTCCCACCATCCAGGAAACGAATTGCTTTGACCCTCTACCTAAAGATAAAAACTGCATCACTTTCAGATTTGACATAATGACATCTTCAAGTTACACAATCTACGTGACTTGAGTATGGTGAGTACAAGCTAGATAAGAAATGTTTGCACATCAATTCACATGATATTCCTTTATCTAAACAATGCCTTCCTCATGAAGCAAAAGACTGAATGGTCACTGCTGTATATACATGCCAGTGACCGCTTAAGGCAGGGAGAAACCATTGTTTGGTTAGGAAACACCTGGCCACTGACCATGGAAGGCAGGTGACCATTACATACAGGACATTTGTATAGGAAATTTGGGGGTTGGGTTGGTTGAATGGCTGCCGAGTAAAGGTGACCGTTAGGGCAGGTTTGACTGTATTACTAACAGAACTAATAAAGCAATGCCAGTTTTATCAGCTCGGTACCAACACTTGTATAAGAATGATCACAAAAATATTTACATTGCAGTTCTTATAAATTCATAGCAATACATAAAACCTGTAAAATAAGTATCAATTTTGCTCTATATTAATTTGTAAGTTAGTTATTCTCTTATGAAACTTATTCCTAGATACATAACCTGTGTGTGACCATGTGTACATTTTAGTATTGTCCAGATTGGAAGTGTTAAGTATCTTTTTCACATTGTTGGCTTGAACTTTATTTTTTAATAAAGGGTGACACATTCCTCAAATGTTTTTAATATTGATTTTTTTTTTCTCAACAGGTGAATAATATAGTTAAACAAATGGTCTATGTTATCAGTGTCAGCGACTTAATAGTGAAACATGGTTCTCCCAATTTCAACAGTCACTTGTCAGGGCGATTTCCAATGAAAAAGCAAGCCATTCCTCAATTTTCTAAAATGATATTAGTATGTCCATCTTGTCTTATCAGTGGAGAACTTTGATTGTGTCCCAAAAACATAAGTAAAAAAAAATATTTTAAAACAATGTCTGAAATTTGCAAGGCATGAAAAAATGTGTACTGGTTAAACAATTTCTGATGTTTGAAAACAGTACTTGAAAACAAACGGTAAATATGGTCCTGTAAAGCCAAGGAGGTAAAATTTAATATGTTGACTACGATTTTTCGAAGTTTTTCACATTTTATGCAATTTTATGTCTTGGATGTTAAATTAGTAATCTGAGTTCAAAATTAAATAACAAAAGCCATTTCTGAAGATATTTCAGTGTACGACACTCCAGGAATTCTATTTTTGGAAGTACACATGAATTTCTTTACATTCTCTGGTTTAATTACAAAACAAAACCTACTGTGAATTCACTTTTTTTCATGTGATAGCAGTTTTCCTGCCTACTTCAAACTACAACTTTAAAGACCCAATGAGTAATGATCATTCCAATTCCATGAATTTAAGTACCAATGAAAATTTCATTTTTTGCAGAACCACCAAATTTTAAAAAAAATGAATAAATTCACAATATGCGACATACATGACAACAGAAATAGACATTTACAGGGTTGTCAGAATATGCCAGCAACCAGCAATATTGCTGCCTATTTTCAAGATTTTTCTAGAATTGCATTTGCTTTGGCATAAAAATCATGAAATAAAAGACAAATTATATGTCTTCTAGTCATTATGAATCTTCTGAAGTATTTCTTTTTTTCTTTCTGTTGTTTTTTTTTTTACTGCCCTGCATTTATCACATATATAAAATACAAAAATATTATAGCATTTTGGGTCAAGACAGACATGGTAGAACTTGATTACACATTTTTATGTGCCTCAAAGCATCATTTTGAGCAAGATATATCAATTACAATTAATCACTGTAAATAACGTCTTTTTCCTCTAAAAAAGCAACAAAATAAGTTCATTTGATTTCTGAGATTAGCATAGCCTTTTTAACTAAATTTGTTGGTGATAAAAGTTATCATGCTCTAAAGTTTGTTTAAAATAAAAATGTCATTACTGTTGCAAACTTGTCTATTTTTGTAAGTTTTTTAATTGGTCTATGTGTAAAGTATCTGTTAAAGACTTTTGACTCAGAAACAATATTTTTTTTTTATTTTCCAGTTTCACAAGTGGTCTCACACCTACTTTGGCTTACCCATGTGGATTACATTTCTCCAGGATTACCACATCATTTTGCCTAGGAAGCACCACAGGATACATCATGTGGCTCCACATGAGACATATTTCTGTATAACAACCGGGTGGCTCAACTATCCACTGGAAGCAATGCGATTCTGGCCGGCATTAGAAAACATTATAGAAACTTTAACAGGATATAAACCAAGAGATGATGACCTCAGATGGGCAAAGAAATCCTAATATAAAATGAATTAACCAATAGAACAACCTGTAATAAGTTATAGAACAAGTGTCTTAAATGAAGCAGTGTTTGCATAATTTGTGGTCTTTATTATTGGCTCTGAGTTTTTATCCCATTGCTGTCTCGTGTGAGCTTATAATTTTAGTACCTGCATGAAAATTCTGCTTGTAAACAAAAGAAAATCATTTGTACCTCAAGAGTATAATAAGTTGAATAGATGATTGTTACCGAGTGAATATGCAGACCGAGCCATAAACTTGAACAATAAGTTTGTATAAAGAAAATAGTTAGAATGTTATTTTATAAAATTGTTAAATATTCAATGAACTTTGAACACCATAGAACCAGCTTTGCTATTGTATAAAGTGACCCCATATTATTAGTTAAACCAGAGTGTATGGAATGTTATAACCATCTTGGCAGTCATAACATTCCCCAGTAAATCAACATGTAATAAATTTATTACCTCATCAGCCTATTTAGGCACTCTCTTTTGGCCAAAATTTTGTTGTAAGTGTGCATTACAAATCTCTTGACTGCCATTGTAGTCTATGCGGACAATTGTTCCCAAGCACTGTACTAGTTGTAAAAGTTACCTCCCTTGGCCCCAAAAATCCTGCAGAATGACTGACGAATCAGCATTGTTTAATTAAAATCTAACTGTCTTGGGGGGGGGGGGGGGGGGGGAATTTTTTTTGATAATAAATTATACAGTAAAATAAAATCATTTCTTATATTTGGATGAAAAATTAGAGATTTGCAAATTAACTTTTTAAAGTTGTCCACCATTTGTTTTACCCAAATGTGTATTGTCAGTCATCATGTGACTTACTTACTTACACACTGATCTAGTTATGACCTTGATGAAGTTCTTGCACCCACTAGAAAATTTTTAACAGAAATGCTAGATTTTAAATGTTGATAATTGACAAATCATATTCCTAGAAATTTTGTTTATGAGGTAATAACAATTAACACAGTTTGCTGGAAATCCTGACAAACCGTTTAAACTGTGATATACTGGTGTGTAATGCAAAGCCAGATTTTGTCAGGTCCACTTTATTCAGTAGCAAATACAATAAACTGTCACTCGAGCCTTTTACCACCATACTGTATTTTCAAGATGTTCATATACAAGACATATTTACATGATCATTTACTAGGTAAATTTTGAAATGTAATGAAAATATAAATTAATAACTATTCATTTAAATATATTTAGAGAATAATTATGTTTCATCCGGATCATCCAACATTTGTCACTACATGTCTTGCTTTTTATTATTATTATTATTATTATATATACTGTATTATTATGTAGTTATTATATTTAGCTTCTTTATACTATTAAAACTAAATCAAGATTCACAAGCTTTGAAAGTTAAGATTAAAATCTTTCATGAAATTCTCTGTAACGAATTAATTTTGCACTGAATCTCAATTGAACCATAGCACAAAGCACAGAAATTTTAAAAATGGTGCAATCATTTTTCATTGTTTGATCTTGTTGTGTAAGTAAAGGCTAGTCATAGTTTGTTCTCACATGCTTTATATTTCTTACACTCAGGGTTAGAAAAATTTCGTTTTTTCCCATTTGCCCACCAGAGAATTAAAAATAAAATTTTACTTGCCCAGCAACAAAATCAACTTGTCTAGCAAACAATCTTTCTGCATATATTGGCTTTTTTTCATGCAGTAAAAACATAATTATCTTTATATTGCCCCCCACCCACCCCCTTATTTAAAATGCCAACTTCAGCTGTGGAAGTGTGTTTACATTAAGTAAATTTTTCCAGGGCTTCAGTTTGGAGGCACCAAGTTCACATAATTTCAATGCAAGATGTTGCAAAAAGTACAATTGTTTAGGTGTAATAAACAAGTGGACTATGTTTGTAATCTGTTATTAATAAGAAAAAATGCATTATTGATTACTAACTTATGATTTTGGTCCATTAGGGGTGGTGGTGGTTGTTATTATTATTGTCATAGTTGCTGATTTTCCATCAACATACTTCTCCAGCCAAGGTCTTGACTTTTAAAAAAATATATATATATTTTTTTAATTTCACTTTTTTAAAATGATTATGCCTTTTTTGTTGTTACCTTTGTTTTTTATGCCCTTTTTGGGAATACTCAAACTTACTGGGCACTGTATAACCAGAAATGTGCTGATTTGCCATTAAACTCTATACACACACACACTTGAAGGGGGCACTGGGTGGCCGAGTGGTCTAATGTGCTTGGCTTTATCGATCACTGCCATCTCACCTCTGTTCGCGTGGGTTCAGATTTCAGGCTCAGCCAACATGGGTATGTGAGAAAGCTTGCCAGTACCTTAAGCCAACAAAAACCAAACATACTTGTAATTTTGTTTGTGTTCGTAAAACAGAATTAGTCATTGAGAACAAGTTTGTGTACATAATTATGGGGATATCTATTTCATTTATTGTAGATAAACTCGGGCAAAGGTTTATTTCAGCTTCATTTGAATCATCATTCATATTATCCTTTTGTTTTTCATTCACTGATTCAGTGTCAAGTATAGATGGTAAACATTGCTTGAGGGTGTTTACTTTCTCTTTGCAACAATATGCTTGACAGAAGGCACGTTTCTGGTCATCTTGAGTATTACTTAACTGATCAAAAGATCCAATTTTAGGCTGTCTGACTCTGAATTCAGTATCAACCAAATCAAAGTTTCATATCGAAGTGCTTTATATTTAAGATAATGTAAAATAAATAGAAAATAAGTGTATATTTTGTGGGTTTTTTAAATTTTATAAATGACTAATAAATTCTCAATGAACTAGTTTTCATTTGTCTGCAACCAGCACTTAACAGAAGTATCTTCATACAACCACTTTTGAACAGAATGACAATGATGGTTTACATGATTGAAATGGGTTTTCTACCAAATAAAAGATTAATTCATCAGTTTTTCAGTTGATGAGAATGTCTTCCCAGAATACATGATGTAAACAAATATCCATTAGGTTTTGTTGGGGTTTTTTTCTTCTCAGTATCATGAAATGTGATGCTGAGTGAAATTTTTTGTTAATCCAATTCTCAACAATCAGACTCTGGTAACAAACACAAGCTTGTTGATTATTGCAATTGCCAAGAATAAAGCATCTGATTGCAGTCCAGAGAATACTGATACTGACAGTGACAGATGTGGTCTAGAAAGTTAGCACATACCAATATTTAATCGGGAAAATAGTTGCCTGGCTGGGTGTGCTCATGGTGATGTGCGCTTGCCCGGCAGGATTTTCAACTTGTCCTGGGCATCTGGGCAGTGGATTTTTCTAGCTCTGACATGGAGTCTACCTTTTTTTGAGGCCTTTAATTTAACCTGTAAATTTTCCAGTGAAATGATTATATCGGAAATGGTTAAAACTGTCAAATCCAATTCATATCATTACATTACTTTTCAGTACACTTTGATTACTTGTATTGAATTAGTGAGATGGGAATTTATGTAATTGATTTCACCATATACTTTCTTTTTTTACATTTCTCTTTCTCCCTGAGTATATTTTCATTATTAAAAGGCATATGACATTCATATATATTCTTTAAATATTTACCTTTTGGAAAGGCTGAAAGTTACTTTTGAATTTTGTTTTGCCATGTAACAAAAAGATGAGACTTAAGTTAACAATTACAGCATATCGTCAGACATCAAAAGGAATATAAAATACAAATTAAGATCATGCAACAACAACAGTGCTAAATATTAATGAACAGTATTGGCATTATTACAACAGGATTCATTAATAAATCTTAAAAAGTGTATATATTTATTTATTATTCATATTACTCAACTAGGAAACTATTTTCTCATATTCTGGTTAATTTGTATGTTGAATAGATTAAAATTGTAAAGTTTTTGATTTATTATAATTCATGCAGCTTATGATGCTACCGAGCTGCCTCAAGTTCTGAAGACTTTTTTAAAATTTATGTATCTATTATTTTTGTAGCCAGTGCATTGTTTTTTTAACTGTCTCAAACAAACCTTGACCTTATGCCTATTGTTCTTTTACAAAATGAAGTCTGTTTTCAATCTAAAATGGAAGTGATAGTCATAATTACTTCCAGTATTGGCATTTTTTATAATAGGATTCATTAATATATCTTAAAAAGTTATATATTTATTTATTATTTATATTTTTTACTTGAGTATTTTCTCATATTCTGTTTAATTTGTATGTTGAATAGGCTAAAATAAAAAGTTTTTGATTTATTATAATTCATACAGCTTATCATGCTACTGATATGCATCACTTTCAAGCTCTGAAGACTCCTTTAAAATGTGTGTATCCATTATTTTTGTAGTGAGGGCATTGTTTGTTTTACTGGAATGATAGTCATAGTTACTTCCAGTGTTAATTGTCAAAAATGACCTACTCCAGTGGATTACTGGGGCAGTTACTAATGATGTGCAAAAATTTGCATAACAATTAACTTAAAGATGTACTGAATATAATATTTTTGGTAATTTTATAGATTTGAATAACTTGTTATTCATTGACTATATCCTTTAGTTTTAGCACTATTTGTATCGGTGCTTTTAATGTACATGATATACATTCACTAAGATGTCAGTTTTTCACTTTTGCACCTTTTTCACTTAACTTTTAAGTTTTTCTTCAATCATTCTTTGCCCTGAATTTTCAAAATATTTGAGAAGAAAACTCAAGGTCAAAATTCGAAAACTTTAACTCTGCAACTTTCATTACAGTAAAGTTAGAGTTATGGAACTTTAATTTGTATTCCTCTTCTTGCTAAATGTTACTAATAGAGATATACACCAAGTACTATGTTAATTTGGGGTTTTGAGTTTGTGCTTGAGTTTCATGTTCCTTAGTTTTTGAAAGTACAGGTCATTATCTTGTTAAGTATGTATCCAGTTTACTCAATCTATGTGCCACTTGTTATTGATTCACTTGGGTCAAGCGTATGTCTTAACCAGTCATTCAGTTTTCAATTGTAATGAAATAAAAGGATGGATTTATTTATTCCTACTAAAGAGGATATGCAAGATTAAAACATGTTAAACTGACCTACATTCTGGTGAGGATGAAAATGAAAAAACACATGCTTTCCATAAAAATACTTTTTTTTTTGTTTTTGTCTTCACTCTCCAACAAATTCAGTGTAGTATAAACTATGTCATATTGCCATTGTAAATCAAATAAGCAACATGGGTAGAAAGATAATGTGGTCTATGAGATCATTTACATCTTGAAGTGTCAATAGAATTCCAACATTTACCTGCTATGAATAATAACATAAGAGTTTTGTAATTGTTGAAGAGTGAAAACCACACACACACACACATGCACACAGATTTTTTTTAATCTCCACAACTTATATATAGCAAATCCTTGTGCATCCATGGCAGGGGCATCCTTGCAAAATATCAGGGATGTTATTTTCTTACTGGTTGTAATTTTCATGTGTGTCTGTATTTCAAAAGGAATGTTGTCTCACATGGCTTTAAGATATTACATGTCACCTGCAACACTCACCACCACCAAAATGACAACAACAACAGCAACAGCAGCATTAGTGATGATGAAAGGCATGGATAATAAAATCAATAATTTATCAAGATGTGTGAATGGAAGAAAAGTGCAAGGCTTCTGTGATCCTTTCTGTGCCAAATGACCAAGTAAAGGACTTTATGCATGTGTCACTGCAGTAGAACTATTTTGCTCTACTTAATGACATCCGAGATGCATATATAGTGCATTTCACTTAATTGCATACTGTCTATTTGCATATTCCAGATATTTAAATAGAATTTCAATAAGAAATTCTTTTCATAATTATCAATGACCTTGATCACTTAATTGCATAGCGGTTATTTTTGCATCTCATATTTGCATAGTCACATTTTTATAAATTGTTGCCTTTATGTAAATAGCATATTAAGGTGCACAACATGAAATCTAAAGAGATATATTTCCACCAGCTTCAAGGAAATTTGCTCAGTGGAAGACCTTGCAATGGATGAGTTTATGTGCCATAAACAGGACAGAATTACTTAATCAAGGATTGTTGCATTTAGACAAAAATGTGGCAAGAATCGCTTCACATGATGCAGTTTCTTCATTTAGGTCGACTTGGAATTTGGGGGTGTCTAAGTCTCACAAGGTTTTAGTGCCAGTTTACTCTTCCTAATGATATATCTGCTTCATACTCTGTGCTTCATAACTTTGCATATTTATTGTAGGTGTATTACACAGCAATAGGTGACCCACTCACTACTACATAAAATAGTCTGCACCAATATGGTTGAGCTACATATTAATACAGCACTTGTCAACCAATCAATAGAATCTCAACTGTCACGTGCAGTGTCTTCATTCACAAATTCTTAGTTTGGGGCAGTGAGAGTGACAGTACGTTATATATTTCTATTGACCGTCGCCATCCCCGCCACAGTGCCTGCAGTGTTCAATGGACTTGGGATTATTTTGCTGCTACTTCTCGATTTCCCTATTAAATGTTCTCTTTGGGTATTCACTTCATTCCATTCTGTTTTCTTCACCCAAGAATCGGTTGTCAGTGCTATATTGCGTCTTCAACTAAAACCATTGAGTGTAGTCCTTATGGTTTCCTCTGGCATCCCCAGCTTACGTTGGACAATCCAGTCTTCGCTGAGCTCCTTCAGTTTCTGCTTAAGTAACTTTATTCAAGGGTTATCCATAACATTCTGTAAGACGTTTCACAGCCCAGCTGTGACCTTCTGTACAACCCTATTGTGCCCATTCAGGTACTGCTGAATCACTGACAGAATGAACCAAAAATTGGGCATTCACTTCATTTCATTCCATTTTATTCACCCAAGTATCTAATGTCAGCGCTATATTGCATTTTCAAACAAACCATTGAGTGAAGTCCACACGGTTGCCCCTGGCATCTCCTACTTACATTGGACAGCCCAGTCTTCGCTGAGCTCATTTAGTTTCCGATGAAGAAACATTACTCAAGGGTTATCCATAACATTCTGTCAGGCAGTTTCACAGCCCAGCTGTGACCTTCTGTACAACCTCTTGTGCCTATTCAGTTACTGCTGAATCACTCACTGACAGAATGAAACAAAATTCATCAGTAGCTGCAAACTGTCCCTCTTGCCAAATATACATGTTTATAAATACAAAGTTAACTGTATCTGGTTTTTGTTGTGTATAAACTAGTATAATATGTCATTCAGTCAAGATCTAAAACGTGAAGTATGATATCACTTTCTCACATCCCTTACCCCAGTCAGGTTTTATCTATTCTGTGGTTGTGCATCTACATATACATGATCCCACAATATAATCTTTACTGTGAAGACCTGTTTCTACATGTATTAGCTTTATATGCATAGCCCTGTTACTTGCATCTTTTTTTCTTGGCGGAATTCACTGTATTATGTTGATACTTGTTTACAAGCAATGGAGTTAAACAGCACGACTGTTATAAACTTAAAGGATATTGCTTCAACTGTTGGCATGATGCTTTTCTGTCAAATTCAGTAGAGAATTTTTGATTCATGAGCCTAGAGGTGGAAGGCCAAGGTCACAGTTTGCACTTTTGCAAATAAGACAACAAATTTCACACTGGAAGAAACCTGGCCTGAATTTCACCAATAAAATTTAAGTCCAGACTTAAATTCTATCAATAATCTCATTTATATTGGCATATTGTGGTACAGTTCCTGTCAGTACGTATTTTGCAGTATTTTGCCAATGAAATAGTTTTTGCACTATTTCTATAAATAATATAATAAAATTTCTACTTCAGCTTCATTTAAATGTATTGTCTCAGTATCTGTTGTTCAAAAACCAAAAAAAGAATTTCTGAAAGGTGTGTACTGAGATGATGGCTGAACTGCATGCTATATCCCACCTGTTGTATAGCAACAACTCAAAATTGAAGACCTGGAGCCTTAAGTCTTGCATGAGTTGGTGCCAAATAAATGGGTAAAATCACTCATCTTGCAGCACTTTGACTATAATTCTACAAGAAAGGTGGAAAATTAATTGATAACCTTGTCATTTTTCTGGACTGTAATTCAGAAGTGAAATTCACAGATGGGATGATGTGCTTGACTGCACGTTAGTATAATCCCATCCTAGCCGCTAAAGCGATCAGAGTTGAGAAGATCCAGATGAAACGGAAACCAGTTGTATGCAGATCTGACTTTCCCACATGTAAGGATGTTTTTCAGTCTTTTGTTCATGTAAAGAGAGTTAACAGAAATTAAAGTTATATGAAACTTTGACTTCTTGTTTGTGCTTTAATATTATTGGCACTTTCATAAGATTTTCCCCAATAAATTGCAATGCATATCACAAAACACAGTCCTGTATTGTAGTATGTCACAATGCATATCACAAAACACAGTCCTGTATTGTAGTATGTCACAATGCAAAACTTTTAACTGCTGAACAAAGATGATTGACATTGTATAAGCTTTTGAGAAATATTTGTATGTAACAATTTATTCATATATAAATATATTTCCATATAGCAGGTATTTTACGCAGATGAAAAATTTTGTGATTTTGTTCAAAAATGGGATAG
Source organism: Margaritifera margaritifera (assembly GCA_029931535.1). NCBI lineage: Eukaryota > Metazoa > Mollusca > Bivalvia > Unionida > Margaritiferidae > Margaritifera > Margaritifera margaritifera. The sequence continues at coordinate 1,163,726 of JAQPZY010001523.1, read as the reverse complement.
AAATTTTGGCCTAGATAAATTTTAGCTCTTGCAGATCTAAAGAAGGTACAATATATAAGGTGGTAAATGTGCTGGAAGTTGTTTTTGTTATGTCACTCTGAAAACGCTACAATTTCTCCACCGTAAAACTTCTCTCTACAGTCTTTTCATGGACTTGACTAACCACTAGTTTACTGGTATGTGTATGTGTTTAGGTTTTGTCTATTGCAGAAGCTACAGTATGTTTTTAAATTGTAAAATACTGCATTTTTAATCAAGTGATCAGATTTGCATTTTGATGACATAGAATTTAAGTGTTATTCATTGTTGCTTGCCATGTTGAAATGAAGTTCATAGTTGAATGCTGAAACATGAAGTGTATGGATTTTAGAAATATTCCTGCTTTAATTCCAAATTAAATTTAGTGCAAATATAATCCAATATTTGAACAAAAGTGCCTTCATATCAAATATAGTTTTTGGTTGATTTTATAGGATATATATAACATGTAGATCATGTCTAATGAATAATATCAGATAAGTACATTTGACACACATTCATCTGTGATAAGATAACAGATGTACTTTGATTTTTAAACCTCTATGACCTTCCACCCAAGGGCACGATTGTTCTGTAATTAAGACTGGAAATGTGATGATTATAATTAGATGCTGTTATGTCATAGTCAGGTATATCTCCTGGTAGCAAGATAGGCTCAGAATATTTGTGGATTTCATGCTTAATTTTGAATTTAGGATTATTCTTTATTATTTAATCTCGGTTGACATACTAAGCATACCTCCCCTCTGAAGATTATCTAAACTTATTTTTAAATTTATGTAAGTGAAAAAGTTTTATGAAATGTTGCTTGCAATATCGGTTTGAGAACATTAAATTTTCAAGATTTTGGATAGCCTCCCTTTGACCATTATACTAGCAATTAACTACAATCGCAAGGTTTTTGCCACTCTAAACAAACCCTTAACTGTACATTTCTTTGAAAATTTTGTTTATTCTTTTCCAATGGAAGGAAAAAGACAAAATAAATTATATCAAAATAGGGAATAACATTTAGGTCAGTTGATGTGAGCAGTTTTTTTTTAATTGTATGTATTGCCAGTGTTGTATATCACGTTAGTGGTACTTGTATGAAAAACTTGTTTTTGAGACTTTGTAAAGGAGAAAATTTTATGTTGCCTGCAGTAGCATGGTGCCAGCACAGTAAATAAAATGTATATTTTTTTAAAAAGGCATTTTTTTTATTTAAAAGTCATTCAAGCATTTTCTTCCTGTCTTAAATAATCTTCTGGCTTTAATATGAAAATTTACTTTATTGATGAAATTTTCAGTAGTATAGTTGTAGTGTCTAGAACCACTGATGCCTGGCCCTATTGTGTAGGGTTGGGGATTTCTTTTGTCTATCAGCCACGGACAAGAAAGAATTTGTTTAAATGTTGAAATTCAGTTCCTTCCCCAGAATCTTGTGTAAATATTATGTAAATATTGGATTTTAATATGATTAAAGAAACAAAAAATGTATCAGCTTTGGTCAAGAAAATGTTCTGACTTCTCCTGCAGCCCTATTGTGTTTAGTTGGTATTCACTTGTCCACATTTCATGGTTCTCGGGGGTTTTTCTGGCTTTTCCACTTCAGGGAGCCTTCAACAAGTCACCAACTCCACCTGTACCCTCTGCAGGTTGTTAGATCAGAGAGCCATTAAATGCTTACCAGACTGATAATCTCCCCCTTGGTCTTAGTACAGTGTTGAAATATTAGTGAAATTGGAAAAGAAATGGACTTGTCAAGAAAAGGTGAAAAACTTAATTTTTATGAGATTTATGGATTTCTTTATTGGCCACTTTGAAAATTATCCAGACATAAAGTATAAAAGGAATAACATTTCTTAATCAATCTTAACTTTGCACTTGTTTACTCCTTTGTAACAAGAATCCCTCAAAGAGACTGATGCTCAGCTGTCTGAAAAGAACTTGCAGGAATTAAAGATAAGACCATTTCTACTTTTTAATTGCTGAGTGTTGAAACCATCTCTGATACTTTTGAGTGACAAGATTTTCAAATTAGCCACTGTGGCAGTCATATTGGATGTAAGTTTGGCACTATTTTCATTTAGGACAAACTAGACATCATAAGAAGTCTTAGTGAAACTCCATGTTGATAATCACCATCCATTCAGGAAGAGTAGCAATAACAATATTTTGAAGATGGCTGCTGTGGTAGTCATCTTGGATGTCCAAACGAAACCATTTTTCATTTAGAAGCAACTAGACGTTATAAGAAGTCTTTTAGTCAAAACCCCATGTTGATGTGACCACCCATGCAGAAGGAGTAGCAACAAAAAGATTTTCAAGATGGCTGCTGTGGTGGCCATATCAGCTATCTGAACAGCGCCATTTTCAGTTAGGACTCACTAGACCTTTCGATGAATGTGTGTGTAATCATTTTCAGTTAGGACTCACTAGACCTTTCGATGAATGTATGTGTAATCATTTTCAGTTAGGACTCACTAGACCTTTCGATGAATGTGTGTGTAATCAAGCAAGTACAGATAGTTTAGGAGTAGCGATAACAAACTTGTGCTAACGGACAGACAATGGACAAGTCATTCCATTCAATGACCCGTACAGCTAAAAATTAATTCACAGGCTAGTGAACTGTGTGAAATTGAAACCGGTCAGTCTGCCTATGAGCACCAAATTTTGGCATGGACCAGGAAGTTTTTGCTTTTTTTTTTTTTACTTTATGTTTCTGGTCCATTATGAAGATAATCTTGAGGTAAGTTACACACATTGCTTATGAATATAAAAATTCAAACAATACTAGTGAAACATTTATGCACAATGGAATTATTTTTCAGTGAAGTTATGTAGGTTGGTTTCTGTAAATAGACTTTTCAAAGAAAAACAGGCGACAGAGTATCCATGCTTCCACCATCTGGCCAACTTTCCCTTCTGAACTATAACTTTTAATGCTGTTTGAGATTAAGGGATGAAACTTGGTATACTTATATATCATCACTTGAAGGTGTATCATCAGTATTTTACATTTTGCATCACACTTTCCCTTCTGCTCTATAACTTTGAAGCTGCTGGAGATCAAGGGTTGAAGCTTGTACACTTATACATCATCATGAGAAGGTTGGTGACATTTCACATTGGGGTTGCTATCTTCAATGTAACTGCTCACTATTTTGTGTTCCATCACATTTTCCCGTCTGCTCAATAACTTTTAAGCCATTTGAGAAATTAATGGAAGACAAATGGTATACTTGTACATCATCACAAGAAGGTGTGTCCTGTACCCACTGTAAGTCCTATCCTCAAAGTCAAGGTCACAGCTCAATATTGTGGGTTTTCCATCACACTTTATAACTGTAAAGCCGTTCAAGATCAAAGGATGAAACTTGGCATATGTACACATCCTCACTAGAAGGTGTGTTGCATACCACATTGGGGATCCTATCCTGAAGGTCAACAACATGACACACTATTTTACATTTTCCATCACACTTTCGCTCTATAACTGCAAAGTCATTTGAGATTAAGGGATGAAACTTTGTATACTTATACATCATCACTAGAAGGTGTGTTGAATAGCAGATTGGGGTTGCTCTCTTCAAGGTCAAGGTCACAGATCAATATTTTACATTTTCAATGCACTTTCCCTTCTGCTCTGTAACAGGGATCAAGCTAGACTTGAATTTTCGGGAGAAGTGACTTCTCGTTTTGGACAGAATAGGAAGAAGTGAGAGCAGAACAGGGAGAAGTGGCAGCATAGCAAGAAAGAAATGCATATATATATATATATATATATATATATATATATATATATATATATATATATATATATATATATAATAGTGTGTGTGTGCTCTTGTTCTCTTATTTGAACTGTATCCCGTATTTCTCATTTTGCATATTTGCATTTAACATTGGTTTTAAGCAATACTTTATCTTCAAGTAGAAAGGTCTCTATGTTGTATGTATATTATAAACACATTTTGTAAGTGTATGAATGTATCATACTCATATGCAGTGTATTCATACTTGAAAGTGTGTATGTTTAGATGGAGCGAAATATGCAATATATTTTGGCCATATGACTTCAAAAAAGCATAGCAGAAACTATACATTGTAATTAATTTTAACTGACAGGAGTACCTAGATTACAGTATTGTAATTACAAATAGGTAAACATACTTATGCAACTGCCACTTAATGAACAAAATTTATTTTTTGTTAGTTTCTTCACTAGGTAATGGCAGTCAAAAACATTTATAAACTAGTTTGAAACAACCCCTATATTTGGCTATGACATGCACATGAGAGCACATGTACATGTGTCTTCAACATCATAGTGTTCATCCATTCAAACTGCAGTGGTCACTGATGAGTGATCCCAACTTTACAACTGCATTTTGAGGGAGCTGATTCTAAATTAAATGTGAATCTTTTGATGAAGTTTGTAACAGTAGATGCATCTATTTTTAGAAACAGGGAGTTTCTTTATATGACCACTCACTTTCTAGCTTCGTTACACCAATCCCAAGATAGGATTGAAAATGTTTGGTTTTTATATTTGTCTATGTACTCATAATAATGTCATGTAATGGTTCGATATTTTTTTCTTTGCTACTTTTTTTCTAATTTTCACAAAATGAGTGATATAAGAAAACAACCTTGACCTTAAGTTACAGCGCTTATCAATTCCAAAAGCATTGTCCCATAGGTTTCTAATCGACACATTTTTATTTTTAGGCTAAAGCTTTTATCACATAATAGTTAACACTTTGCTTTCTATGAATTGTTTAATTTCCTTAAATTTATTAGCCTAGTGAACTATGAAAACAGACATTCTAATGATTAGCCCAGTGAACTATGAAAAGTCTAATGATTAGCCCAGTGAACTATAAAAACAGACATTCTAATGATTAGCCCAGTGAACTATGAAAACAGACATTCTAATGATTAGCCCAGTGAACTATGAAAAGTCTAATGATTAGCCCAGTAAACTATGAAAACAGACATTCTAATGATTAGCCCAGTGAACTAGGAAAACAGACCGTCTAATGAAGATGAATTTCCAGGACATGGCGATGTCTGCCATTATTACTCCTTAGCAGGCTCACTTATGATTTCAAACTGATTTTATGAAGAAAATAATGCAAGCAAAGCAGTTAAAATCTTCAAACTATACATCTAGAAAGTGCTTTCACCAATTCTATTCTCAAAAAACACATTGTCATTTACATATAGATGATTTAGTTTTGAAACACAAGTTAAGTTTTCATCATATGATAACTTCCGCAAATCGAACAGCAATATCTTGTATGGGGGAAAGAGTTAATTGGTCAATCAGCTATTAAAACACATGCCTGTGAATGTGCAAGAGTTTGTTTTGTTGACGCAATTGATATGAACACCAGCAAAGGCAACATGCAATCCATTTTGCCTGGGGCTTAACAACTACTTGGCAGGGTTGAGGGAGCATCTCAAAAGCCATAAACAACTGTCACTCGGTGTAGTTTTGAAAAAATGACAAGGCAAAGTCATTTTCACTTTCCTAATAGAAGAAGGCAAAGTTTACATTTTTTGGTGACTTAGTCACCCACTTCGCCTGGTAGCGTGACCCTTGCTGTAACTTTTAAGCTGTTTGAGATTAAGGCATGAAACTTGGTATACGTGTGCATCTTCTGTAGAAGGTGTATCACATACCACATTGGGAGTATTATCTTCAAAATCAACGTCATAGCTCAGTATTTTATGCTTACATCACTTTCTCTTCTGCTCTATAACGTTAAAGTCACTGGAGATTATGGGATGAAACTTGGTATACAGTGAAACCCCGCTATAACACGCTATTTGGGGTCCATAAAATTCGATAGCGGAAAAAGCGGGGTCGCGTTATTGCTGGGTTTTACTATATTTTACTTTATTCAGAGAACAACGTATACACGTCTAATGTATAGCATGAATAGGGTATCAACACCGTTTACTATCTGATATCGATCCGTCTTTGTTTTCCCACATGACAACCCTTTGATTGAGCCAGGAGTTTGATACAGCTGTACTTGTTCAGTGCCAAGTAACAGAGAGTGGTTATTTGAACTCAATGTGATCTTGCCGCCCAAGCTCAGTCTCTACATAAGCACCCACATATGACAATCTTTGATCAACCACCGCATTGTCTGGTGCTTGGTTGTGTATACAGTTAAAGAAGAAACATAAGTCGGCTATTGTTTGCGCAATGATTGTATACAAGATGAATTGAAGTCCAGCGCACATGTTGGCGGCTTACGTTTTTTGATGTTTATTAAATCGTGAGAATCTTTTATCAACCACCACATTGTCTGATGCTTGGTTGTGTATGCAGTTAGAGAAGAAAAACATGTCAGATATTGTTTGAGCAATGATTGTATACAGAATGAATTGAAATCAAACACAAAGAAGACTTACTGGCTTTACTCATGGATCAGTAATAAGTAACATTTCCGATAATGTTTATTTTGGCATAACACTTCAAGAAATTGGTGAAATTGTTAAATTTCAGAAGCCACACCACTATCGAATTCATACGTGATCTCTTCCCCAAAATGATAATAAACTTTTTATACACTATTTCTCGTTCTTAAAAAAAAATAAAAAAATCCGTGTACGAGAAAACTACATGTACATGTATATAAAATTTGGGGAACCACGCCACAAACGTATTATACTCGAATTCGTACGCGAGCTCTTCCCCAAAATGATACTGTTAATATACACATTTTATACACTATTTCTCGTACCTTGAAAAAAAATTCACGTGCGAATGAATATATGAAATTTTGGGAGCCACGCGACGATCGCGTTATATCCGAATTCGCGTTATAGCAGGGTTTCACTGTACTTGTATGTCATCACTAGAAGACATGCTTGTTGCTATCTTTAAGGTTGAGGCTATATTTTAGGTTTTCCATTACTTTCCCTTCTGCTTTATAAATTTAAAGCTGTTCAAGATTTAGGAAATGAAACATGGTATACTTATACATCATCAATAGAAGGTGTGTCACATATCACTTTGGGAGTCTTATTTTCAAGGTCAAAGCTAAATATTTTATGCTTTCATCACACTTTCCCTTCTGCTTTATAATTTTTAGGCAAACAGAGTACTGCATGAAACTCTGCATAACTGTACATCATGACTGTAAGGTGTGTAACTGACCACACTGGGGGTGATATCTTCAAGGTCACAACTGAATATTTTCACATACCACTTTGATGTTAATATTTTCAAGAATAAGGTCATAGCTCAGTATTTATGTTTTCCATCACAATTTCATCTTCATTCTTTAACTTTAGAGCTGTTTGAGATTAATGGATGAATCTTGGTATACATATATGTCATCATTTGCAGGCGTGTTGTGTACCACACTGAAGGTCTTATCTTCAAGGTCAATGTTGTGGTGTTATATGTTGAATTTTTCTACTGCACTTTCCTTTCCACTCTGTAATGTTAGAGCCAATTTAAATGAAAGAAGAAACTGGGTACAACTATACCGTATTAGGGGTTCCACCTTCAAGGGCATGGTCACAGGTCAATAGTTTAGGTTTCAGTCACATTTGCCCTTCTGCTTTTTTTATTTAACAGCTGTTTAAGATAAATGGATGAAGCTTAGTACTTGTACATTGTCACTAGAAGATGTGTTCCATTTCACATTTGAGGTCTTATCCTTAAAGTCACATGTCAATATTTTAAGGTTTCCTTTGTTTCCCCATTATATCATACAATTTTGATGAAATCTGGAATGTATCCCACCACATTTCTCATCCAATTTTTATTAAACTTGGAATATTTGCTTACATCATTAAAAACTTGGATGTTCGATAATGAGCAAGATCCATGCATACTAATTAGGTGACCTTTTGTCTGATTGACTGACCTTGTTACCGTTCTGGAAGCCACATTTCTGATCTGATTTTGATCAAATTTGAAATATGGGCTTTTGTCATCTAGAATTAGCAGACTAACTACTGAGCAGGCGAAAATAGTTTGCATATTGAAGCAAGGGAAGTAACCAATGATTAGGTATATTGAGAATCACAGGTTTTGGGTTGTGATGGGAGTTCTTCCCCTTGGAAAACATTTCTAAAATAAATTTAGAATACCGGATTCATGGGTCTCAATTGAACAAGTTATATAAATTAGGAAATAATACACCTTAGGGATAACATTGAAAATCTGTTATTTAAATCTGAAGAATAAATTAAAAATATAAAAATAAAAATAATTACCAGTGTTATGAACCTGAGTTTTTCAAACACCTACCCTAGACATTTTCTTACCAAACAACAATAAAATTTTTTAAAAAAAAACCCCAGATTGCATTCATCTGTAACAGTATTAGACATCATGATTATTTAGACCTTTACTATTTCTTCCAGTATTTTTTAGCTCCTTCTGGCCATAGACTAGACAGCATGATTCAATAGTGGCAACCTGTACATGATGTTTGCTAACCATGGTCAGTTCAAATTTACAGCAAGTTATATGAGACAAATGCAAATTATTTAATTACATAGAGTGTGGTAATCCAACTATCATAAAGCATTATATTGTTGAGTAATACTTACAAGGTCTTTTTTCTTAAGGAATAAAATTAGTCATGGAACAGAGGTTCATTTTCAGTAAAGAGAGGGGGAATCTTATTCCAACCAACCAATCCAATCTTATTTAGTACGGTACAACCTGAAACATTAATATTATGTTAGACCTAATAGACCGTGTGGCAACTATGTGCTCCCAACTTCTCTTTCCACTCCACAGTTTCACTAATGTGTAAATTTTCTTCACAAGCTTAGTTGTCAGTTGTCCATGCAGGTGAGTGATCTCTTGTTTAACATTAGAAGAGAAAAAAATTAACATTGCATTCATCAGAATTTATCTGCCCCCCCCCCCCTACTTTTTTCTTGTTTACAGTCTAATGTTTCTTGAAGAGTGAAACAGCACTAGTACATTGATATCAGACCGTAACTTTTTTCTAGTCTGCCTGTGGATGGGCAGGTCTGTTTGGCCTACTGGTAGCTGTAAGCTGAGAGATAACTGACAAAATTCAACATTTGCAACAAGTTCAAGGTCACCCATGCCAGCAAGAACGGTAACTCTTCCCGGCACATGGGTACGTACAAAATGGAAACAATGACAACAACACGACATAAATTGGGTTCAAAAACACACGTAAACTTGATTTTATGAAAGGGCAGACGTTTATACAAAGGAATCGGATTATACAAACGTATTGTCATTCATTATACCAAATTTATTACAACATTTTGGTACAACTTTTGTTGTGTAATGTAATTTCGAGAATAGAGACTCGACGGGTGATACTGATAATGATATTGATAATATGTATGTGATCGTGATCATTTAGATATCATCAATGTCAGGTCATCTGCTCTAGGTAGGATTCTTATCTAGATAAACTGGTATTCAAATTAAAATGTTCACATTTAGTAGGGGCGAAAAAGAGATAAAAGTTAAACTTATTTTCAGAATTTTGAAAATGAAAACAAATTCATTTCATGCCATTTTTTTGTGAATATCAATATGAATATTGTCATAATAAAGAACAGAAAATCGATCTGTAGTATTTCTCTATTTAAACAAAAACATAATCATAGCTATTTCTTGAGAACCCAATCAGTGCCAGTAGTAAAATTGTGGAAGTATTCAAAGTAAGTTATTTTTATGTTTTTTTGTCATTGATTTTATTTTATAGATATGAAAACTGACCAAAAATATCTTATCATAACTAAATTCTAAAATGCCTATTGTTATTTACTAAATTGTGATTTCTGATCAATGTATATATGTACAAGAACACTGGAATGCATTTGCACTATTGCTTTTAAGAGTAACATATACAATTTAAACTTGTGTATGCCTCATGATTATGGTATTTCATGCAAAAAATTTAGGGGGGGCACATGATAAAAAGGAGCTTCAGAAGTACCTGGAACATAGTAAAAGTTAATTTATTCTTGAAGCTGAATGTTCACAAAACATTTATGTATAACCATATGTAAGAAATATGCAACTTTCAGCATGAAATAACATAATGTCAGAATTTGCAAAAAGTGACCAAAGACCAATATAAACAATAGTGGATGGCTCATGTGTTTGAATGCTTCCTGTGAATTTATTTGAAAAGATATAATAAAGATGGGTTCATTTTTGAATTCTGCACACTCAAATTATGCAGAAAAGGTTCCATTTTAAGAGCAACATATAATTTCAACTTGTGTATGACTGAAAAATATAGAATTGAATCATGCAAAAATGTTAGGGGGCTGCTTGTAAAAACGGCACAGGGCGGCTTCCGAATTACCTGGAACATAGAAAAAGTAAATTTATTCTTAAAGCTGAATGTTCACAAAACATTTCTATATAAACATATGTAAGAAATATGCAAATTTCAGCTTGAAATAACATGAGGTCAGGAATTTGCAAAAAGTGCCAAAGACCAATATTAAATATGGTGAATGGTACATGTGTTTGAATGCTTCCTGTGAATTTATTTGAAAAGATATCATAAAGATGGGTTCATTTTTGAAATCTGCACACTCAAATTATGCAGAAAACATTCAGATTTTGTATATTTTATAATTCCGAAAAAATCATCCCCTGTTTCTAAACTTCCAGTCAGTACCCATGAATGTAGTCCCAGTCTAATTTTTAGAGCATTTCTTCCTCGCTCATTTTGGTGATGATAAATGAGTTAGATCTAGACATTCTTGATTTTAAAGGAAATTGTTTATTCTTTAGAATATGAGCATTATGGTGTGGTTGTCTGTGTGTATTTTGGCAACTGTGCACAGTGAGTAATGAGGCATTGCAGCTGGTCCGGTAGTCTGGTTCCCTGCTTCTTATGCTCCCTGCGTTGCACTCCGCTATATGAAGTCAGGTGAACGCCGACGCCATATTGTCATGTGATCAAAACAAATGGCCGCATATGGAAAAAGCTCGGTAATCTAACAGTTGCAAATTTATTTCTTTAATTTTCTGTTTGTTAGTGACACAATGCGAACTTCACTAATACTTTCAGTTTAATCAATAGCAGTCGTTATCTTGTGTTCAAGCTTAAACAGCAATTCGGTCACATAATTATTTTTACAAATATTTTTACTATAGTATGGGCTCGTTCCATTCAGAATCGTACACCCTCTTCGGTCTTCAAAAGTATTTACCTGGGCCAGTTACTGTCTAGCTGAGGATTATTTAATCTCTTTATACCTTACAAAATTTCAAACCAAACCTTGATCCGTCTATGCATACTTTTTAAAATGCTATTTATAGTACAAGCACAGCCTAATGCACATAAGGTGCATGGTTGCGACTTGTATCCTCGCGCAGGTAAAACTAAAAGTTGATACATTTATACTGTATAAAATGTGCACAATACCATCCGCTATTAACAGTAAAATTAAAATAAAGGCTACGAAACTACAGTGAAAAAAATATCTGAATCATAAAATGTAATGTAAGAGGGAGAGCGTAACGATTGTTTTGCAAATATTGCATATTTCACACTGCGTCATCTAAAAAATTATATTTGCAACAGGTTCCTGGATCGATTTAACATCGATATTGATATATCGTTATATATTACAGCCCGCATTTTATCAAATATTGGGATCAAAATACCAACCCTCTTCCACGAGGGGGTGAATGTGATGTTATTTTGTCAAATATTGTACATTCCAACTGCATCATGTAAAAAAAAAAAATTCCACTTGCAATAGTTTGCCTGATAAATTATATGTCAGAATTTGTATAAGGTGATAGATGACAGCCTTAATTTGCCAGAGATTAAGACCAAATACCAACTATCTTCTATGAAGGTGGGCGAAGGGGGGGGGGAGGAAAAGTTCCATTTGCAATCGATTCCATTATCAATTTTACATTGATATTGATATGTTGTTCTACATGACAGCCCAGATTTTGCCAAAGATTAATCATGGTTAAGCTATGAACCTCTCCTCACAGAGAGGAATACTTTTGTTGAAGGAGGGGGCACTTTTTGGATACAAAGGTAAATGTTTGTGTTACAAGAACTTGATGCAGCTGATTCAGTTTTGAATTTCATCTCTTTTGGAAATAGAAACAGATACAAGCACATTCATGTCTTTATCTTGCATTCAAATCAAAACACCAGCCTTCTTTTTATGAGGGGGTGCTGGAGACTTGAATTGAGAGGGAGTACTGGAATGAAACATCTGATTATGAACATATCATCCAGAATGTACCATTAGTAACATCTTTATTTACTCTGATATTCTGTGTTTACATGGGCATTTAAAAAATAAACAAGTTGTTGTTTCAAGTATTAAATAAAAGTACATGTACATGCCAAGGTTTATGATGAAATCTTCATGGTATTTAGTGAAGTCAACATCCTTTTTTCTGGGGAACTTAAAATTAATAAAATATTATTGCATGTCTAATTAATGTCAACAACATAAGATGGGTGAAACATTTTTAATAAAAAGATGCTTTCACTAATATCTTTTTTATATCTATATTTTTCACAATAGAAAATGGTTATAATTAAAATGCTTCATGTGTGTGTGTGTGTGTATAGTTAGCATTGGATTTTAATCAGTATTTTCTTTGAAAATACAATCCCGTACACAAGTGAAACAGATATTCTAAATTCTTATATTTGTTATTTCACATGGATGTTTCCATTTTTGACTCATCGGTAAGATATGTAAATTTAAATAAGTACTAATTAAAACCAATTGTTATTGACTATGCATGTGTAAAGTACCCATAGTGTGACTCCAAGTGTGCTATGTTGAAATCTGCAATACATATCCCTGTTAACATTAAATTGGTTCCTTACTATAACATGATGTTTACGGGAGAATCCAAAGTATATATTATTATTATAACGGGGTACATGAAACAAAAGTCATACAGATCACTCTGTAAAACTGTATTCATGACCATGCAAGTGTTATATATACATCAAACACAGTGTCACACTTACATTTACTATATTGTAAGACCACTGTATTGTATTCTATTACATCGTCTGTTTTAACATTGATATATAAGTGACATAAAATCAAAAATTTCATTGGCCTGTAGTCCAAGAGCTTGTAATCCAGTGCTATTTTCAATACATACTCTTTCTATATATCATCTTGGTTGTTATAAAAATAGAGCTTTGCAGGGAGTTTTCTCACATTATTATGCAATTAGCAGCCTTTATTACTTTAAGGAGGGTGAGGGGAGAGGTTTTAAAATGTGGTCTTTATTTTCAAAAGACAATTGGTAAGAAATATTCATATTAAGCAGTATCAGCTATTGAATTACTAAGAGCTCTTTGTATTTCAAATTTCATGATACAAAAATGTGTTTCCAGATATTTTATTATTATAGCTCTTAACTATTTATTTATTGCAGTTCCCAGACCAGAGTAGATCATACAAGAAATGGAGCAAAGAGGAGAAGGTTGCACTGAGGGAGTTTGTGGAGGAGCATGGGATACCACCAGTAAATGTCAACAAATTCTGGGAGGAGTGTGCTCACTACATTTTTCAGACTACTGGCCTTGTGAAATCAGGTTGCATTTAGCAACATATATACAGTAACATGAATGTCTTGTGATCTTACTTATCACTCCCTACCCCTTAATCCTACCCTCCACACTGTCTGGACCAACTATACGTGAATTGAATGTGTCCCATTTAACAACCTTCATAGTATTTATTTGTCTGAAATTCATGCCCTCATCTTTTTTTGTACTGATAAATTTTACCATTAAAAAAATTAATATGCTTTGATTGTAATGAAGATGTTGGTCAGGTTAATAGTCTGTCCAGACTTTGGGATATAGGTGTCAATAAACACTTAGCAGAGCATATGAAGCAGGGAACCAGACTAGGAGTGAGTGAACTCTTCACATCCCAGCCCAGTGTGTCCGCTAAAAATGTAGTTCTGTACCTATTGTGGCTATTTACAATTCTCTTTGCAAATTGATGAGTTGCTTCTTTTCTCTTTTTAGTTTATATTTTCATTCATATTGATTAAATAAATATAAGACACACTTATGATTTAAACATGAAAGATGATTTATGTGAAGAAAGTATAGCACTACAAACACAGCATGGTTAGCTTCTTGAACACTGAACGTGCAGCCATTCAGTCACCATGGTGTATATTGAAACGAGTGTGGAATATAGACTAAGCTAAATGACGTGCCAACTAGAGGTAATTCAACAGTACAGTTTATTTACAGTTGATTTAAGTCATTATTACGATTTAATTAACATTGCTACCGACCATAAGATTGTTTTTTTCCTCCATCTCTCTCTTTCCCCGTTCCGTTGGTCGGTTTATCTGTAAATTTTACTATCATTCATAGGTCCAGAGACATCGTCGCATGACAGGCGAAAATCGGCTACTCTCGTTTTTTCACAGATTTTTGCCCGTAGCTTGCGACGATGACCCAGAGAGAGAGAGAGACATGTACACTGTGGTAAAACTGATAAACTCGTATGCTGAGACAGACCAACCAACAGAGAGAGAGAGGTGGGGTTGGGGTTTGGGGAGACTTAGCATAAGATTTTTAAAATTTTTATTGTCGATTCCTATGTTTCTCTGTTGGTCGATTAGTCTGCTGCCTGACCAACCAACACACACACACACACACACACACACAGAGGCATTTGGACATTTTAATATTTAAAAATAATGTTTTTAGAACCCTAATATAGGTTAAAAAAACAAAAAACAAAACATTACATAGATTGCAGTATGTGTGTGCCTAAAGGAAAACCGGCTGAAATTTGCAGAAAGACATCGAAATAGATGTTTTTCAAATTACTGATAAAAATAACCTAAACAAAATAAAAATAAAAATAACAAGTAACAAATTGTGCACCATAAGCTAAGACAAAGAGAGAATAAATAACACGATTTTTCCTAATTATAAACTCATGGGGCACATATTCTTGGTTTAATGTCGTATTCAGCTTTACCCTATTTAAGAAAATGGCTACAGTTTATATCCACTATAAATGTAAGAATCCCAATTGGCTCTCTTAATATGAATCCTTAAATAAAATAAAAGTCAAATACAGGTATATTAGCGGTAAGATTTAACACAAACAATGCTGATGAACGCATGAATATTTTGTATGTACAGTGAAATGATGTTGTAGATTTCAGCACAGATTACCATCCCTCAGAAAATATTTACAGAACAATTAAATAAATGCAAAGAAGTTGAATGCCTGACAGAGGAATGAATTTTGTTCCACAGAGTTGTTCTTGAAAAGAAAAAGAATTTGTAGCTACAGTTGTACAAATTTTAGGTAGAGAGAAGGACTTCATTGGCTGAACATCAGGAGCGTTCATCAATGGTTGAAATAAGAAGTACTTCATTGGCTGAGCGTCAGGAGCGTCCAAAGGAGGTTAGATATATTGGTAAGCGTAAGGTTATTTACAGTTTTGTATACTAAGATAGAATTTTTTAATTTGATTCTATCATGAAATGAGAGTCAATCATATTTCCTCAGCATCTCTTTTTTGAAGGGATTGTGAAATCAGAGTTTAATATCAATCTCGCTGCTTGGATTTGGAATTTGCTTATTTGTTTAGTGTCAGATTTTGATGCATTACCACATATGATTCACCAGTAGTCAATAAGAGGTTAAATGTTGGGATTTAAAAGAACATTTTTGAATATTACTCAGGATAAATGAGGCTAAAAGTTTTAGCCGAGTAATTTTATTTGAAATTATTGAACAAAGCTGGTGAATGCAAATGTCCAAATATAGCTTTTCATCTATGAATACCCCAAGATTTAAAAAAAATTTTTTTTAAAAGAAACATTTATCAGTTGAACATTTTTGATAGATAATTTTAGGTCTAGTTTATCAGTTGCCGAGTGCCAATTTTCATGGAAGTATGTTTTCGTGGGTTGATTAACATGAGATTAGATTTACACCATTCAATGACAGAGATCAGATTCTTTTGCAGTTTGATTTCAATGTCGACTGTTGATTTCCCAGAGGTATGAAGAACTGTGTCATCAGCGAATGAGCCAGTGTTACACTGAACAGCATGGAATAGGAGATCACCTGTATAACGTAGAGAGAGAATGGAACCTAAAATGCATCCCTATCAAATGCCGTGAGTTATTATGTTGAAGTTAGATTGATAATTATTAAATGAAACATTTTATTTACCATTATGCAGATATGCTATAAACCAAGAGCGACTCCAGTGCGATCATTTGTACAAAGATAGCTTTTTGAAAGTAAAATGGCGTTCTCTACAGGATCAAATTTGTTTATTTTGTTATATCAAATCAAGATACACTGCTCCAATAATATCGCCTTTTTCTAAATAGTTTAACCATCCATACGTTTAACCAAAGCAGATTGACACGAGTGATTGGATCAGAAACCTAATTGAATTGCATGTAAAAAAGTTATATTTGTTAAGCTAATGAAGAAGAAGACTGATAACATGTTTTTCAAATATTTTGTAAGTAGCAGGGGGGATTGATGTAGGTCTGTAATTGGAGGAATCAGTTTTTGTTGCCACCCTTATGTCTGGGGTTAACTTCATTCAGAACATCCTTGTCTCTTTTCGATGCAAGTTGAATAACTTCGACTCTCTGAGAGAGACTCGGAGGTAATCTTAGTGATACTTCCCAAATTGGAAAGTTTTTGGCGGATGAACATCCGGCTAGATGTGCAAATAGCAGAATCTTATTATATGATAGGTCTTGAAAATAACACTCGACGGCGTTTCAACAATCAATGAAATACCTGCACATAATGATAAAAAATTGTGAGATAAAAAATCGGTTCCAATTGTCTATAACTATTGCCCAGGGGGGATGACACTGATGACACAAAATGGCCGCTCCAAAGTACTCGAAAAATCAGTCTGAATTAGTCAAAAGTGCACTATTTTCAGCAGTTATTAAAACAGGGAAACGAATTTTGCCAGAGCAGACAATACCAGCCTCTGAAAGTACTATGAATGAATTACAAAATATCTAAAAAGCAAAAAAAGTTATCGGTTCTTTTTTTATATTTACCTTTGAAGTCCAGGAAGTGTAAACGACTAAGGGAATCTAGCAGTTTTTTGAGAGGTGCACATCTTAAGTAAGACCAAGCTGTATACTCTATAACCCAAATTTCACCAATCAATCAGACACCAAAATAAAGGGAATTCAAAGTTCTTTTAACAATAGCTAAGATATACAAGGTCCTTTTTAAATAGCCAGGACAGCCAGTGAGGAAAACCTGGGTAATTCTTTTTCTTTAAAAATCTAACCCTATGCAAAGTACGAAACTGGAGAGCGCCACCTAAATAGTTTAACCATCCATCCATACGTTTAACCAAAGCAGATTGACACGAGTGATTGGATCAGAAACCTAATTGAGTTGCATGTAAAAAGTTATATTTGTTAAGGTAACGAAGAAGATGACGGGTAACCAGTTTTTCAAATATTTTGTAAAGAGCAATGGGGGTTGATGTAGGTCTGTAATTGGAGGAATTAGTTTTGCTGCCATCTTTGTGTCTGGAATTTACTTCGTTCGGAACATCCTCGTCTCTTTCCGATGCGTGTTGAATAACTTCAACTCTCTGAGAGAGACTAGGATGAAATCATAGTGAGACTTCCCAAACTGGTAAAGTTTTTGTCGGACGAACATCCGGCAAGATGTGCGAAGAACAGAGTCTGATAACATGATAGGTCTTGAAAAAAAACACACTCTACGACGTTTTAACAATCAATGAAATACCTGCACATTTACTTTTTTATGTTATTCCTGCAACTTTTTAATGATACAAAATTGAAGAAATCATTCGGTTTCAATTGTCTGGAACTATTGCCTATGTCGCTGTTAGTGATGACACATCATCTATTCATTGTGATGTTATGATATTATTATGACGTAATAACAACCACCGGCTTGAGGGCAGTTAAAAATGGCCTTTATTTGCATCCGAGTTTTTTTTTCTTTCTAGCATGCAATGGAAAAGGCTCAGGATGTTCCAATTGGGGTTAACTTTAGCTAGTTGGAATGCTTGCAATAAGACTATTTGAGATACTAAGGTTCAGTAACTCGTTGATCGATTCAGAAATTAGATAGACATATATTTTTTAAAGATTTTAGGACTTAATCCATCAGTACCAGTATAAAAACCAAGATGATATCTTAATACTTCATCTTTAGATATTAATGGGAGACATTAGGGTGTACCTTTCATTTACAAAATAGATCAATTTATAATGGTAATTTCTGGAAGAGAATTCACTAAGCATATGTTTGGAGGGCAAACACGCACACGCAAATCGTTATACTTTCCAACAATATCATGAATATCAGTAAATATTATATAACTGAGATACAGTTCAGTGAGGATGTTAGTATTGTACAAAATATGGCCACTGTTACAAAAAATAGAAAAACTTTAAAATTACTTCTTAAAAACTGCTGAACAAATTTGACCAAATTTAGCACAACACTTTCTGGCATAAAATTGTATATATGATATAGATATGTCAACAGTTATGGCTGCTGTTGCCTAAAACAAAAAATCCTTAAATAACTTTTTGTCAAAGACTGCTGACCAGAATTTAACCAAATTTGACAGAAAGCATCTTAGTATGACGGCCTTTCAAGTTTATACAAATAACACCAATCTGCCATCAAATTTGGTCATCGTTACTAAACAGAGAAAAACCCTTAAATTACTTTTCCTCAAAAACCACTGAACAGAATTTCACTGAATGTGACAGAGAGCACCACAGCATGAAGGGCTTTCAATTTTATACAAAATAATGCCATTCTGCCCTCAAATATGGCTGCTGTTGCTGACAACAGAAAACATTTAAAGAACTTAATTTCATAAAGCCCTTTACAAATATTGGGCAAATGATGCTGATGTGCATGAAGATAAAAAAAAGGTAAAAGAATTGTTTTCATAATATGTGCAATCAACATCATTGGATAAAATTTATAATGACTCAGATTTCTTGGCCAACAGCTCTTGCATTTGGTTATTAGGCAGATGTCTGCCAGATGAGTGGTCTCAGGCCCACTCAGGCCTCTTGTTGTTCAGTCTCCAGTGTTTTAAAATCTGATCTGCAGCATTTTTATTCTTAGCTCAGACCAAACATTACATATAATTGATAGGTCCTTTTGTTAATTGCATGAAATGAGTTTTCCATTGGGTAATGCATTGGGATTCAGGATTTATTTTGAATTTGTATATTTGCTATTACAGTAAAACCTGATTTGAGTGACTTCTTCTATGCAATGTTGCACCTTGAGCATGGGATCACTGGTTTCCTGCAAATCTTGACACCTGTGCACCCACTAAGCAAGCTTTTTTTTAATCAGGGATAAAAAAAATCGAAAAATACGCTTAACTACTTTTTTTATTGTGCATGTTTATCCATGTCTATGTTTGGTGCTAGCAATGTCCAGTGTTGTGTCCTCACATCCTCCAATTATCTCCTGTCCTTGGGATCCTAAGTGCAACACTGTGAGCAACCACATGTCTTTTAAACTAAAATTGTCATGCATGGACCATTTTTATTTGCTGTACTGGTCATAAACCAGAAGAGCTTATGGAATGACCTGTTGTCTGTCATCTGTATGTACAAGTGTCCATTAGTACAAGTTTGTTATCGCTACTTCTTCTAAACTACTTGGAATATTGCCATGAAACTTTACACACACATTCATCCCAAGGTCTGGTTGGTGCTAAATGAAAATGGTGCTAATTGATAATGCAATATGGCCGGCTTGAAAATCTTGTTATTGCTGCTCCTCCTGAATGGATGGTCATATCAACATGGGGTTTTCACTAAGAGACTTATGATAATGTCTAGTTGGTTCTAAATATAAATTGTGCTGATCTGACATCCAAAACAGGGACACCACAGCAGCCATCTTTAAAATCTTGTTATCACTATTTCTTCTGATCGGAAAGTCATATCGACTTGGGGTATTCACCAGAAGACTTAGTATGATGTCTGTTTGGTCCTAAATGATGTTCAGACATTCAGTATGGTCAAATCCAGTATGAAAATCTTGTTATTTCTACTCCTTCTGAATGGATGGTCATATCAGCATGGGGTTGTCACGAAAAGATTTCTTATGATGTCTATTTGGTCCTAAATGACAATGGTGCCGATCTGATGCCCAATATGGACATCACTGCAGCCATCTTGAAAATCTTGTTTTTGCTACCCACCTTGAAAATCTTGTTTTTGCTACTACTCCAGAATGGAAAAAGCATATCAAAATGGAGTTTTCACCAAAAGACTTATGATGTCTGGCAGGTCCTAAATGAAAATCGTGCCAATCTGACATCCAATTTGGCCACCATGGTAACCATCTTGAAAATCTTGTTATTGCTACTCCTCCTAAATGGAAAATCATATCAACATGGGGTTTTCACCAGAAGACTTATTATGGTGTCTAGTTGGCCCTGAATGAAAATGATGCTGATCTGACATCCAGTATGGCCATCATGGCCACATCATTTGTCGATGGAGTTAATACATAATGCCTGGAGTGAGGGAGGTCCTTATCTCTTTGTCTTTAATCTTTTGCCTTGAAGTACTTCATATGTATGTTTATTTGGAAGGGTTATATATTCCTAAAGTTTTTTGTGGAATTCTTTGTAGTTACATTTTAAGTATTTAACTTTTAATTGGCACCATATACAGGGAAATTCCCACTCCAGCACAATGGTCGGGGTCCACAGAATGCCATCAAGCTATGTAACATATCGTGCAATAGCAAAACAGGTCAGTTAACTGAAGAAAACAAGGCATGTATATTCCTGGGCTCTACAAATTGGAGGGGTTGGGTGGTGGTGATGCAGGCATGGGTGCAAAACTTGAATGACACAGTTACCATCTTGAATCAATGTATACGAAATGAAAAATAGTGAAAATACATTGATTACTTATTTAATATTTGACTTTATGCAGATAACCATGCATTAGTACATGTATAGCATGAATAGTTAAATTACTGATACATTTCTTCGACTGATCTCATTGCATCCATAATGGTGAAAATCCATAATAATTCCATTAAAAATATGCACATAGAAGCATACATTTTAGTCACTTCATCATACATGTAGATCATTATGTCTCGGAATTCAGTACAAAAAATAATCCAAAAATAATGAGTGGAAAATTAAAGCACTATTATGGTTCAGTCTGTATGTACATGTGTCAAGGTCACTAAGTGGCATCTATATAAATTTAAAACCTCTAATTAACACTTTGACATCTAGTTGTTTCAGTGTCTTCAGCATGAATAATTGTTAACAAACAAAGGGGTCATTTTTATAGGGAATAGACAATATTATTCTCTGGTTGATTGATTGTGTGATGGTGGCTTTCGTTTTTTGTGTTTATAAAGCAGTACTCCAGTAATCTCAACAACCTTTAGCACTGAGATTGACTTTGAGGATTAGCAATTACTTAATAAAGTTGTTAAATTAATTGATTTATTAATTTGGGTGATAAACTGTTTTCAGGCATAGCATTGTTTGGTGCACATATTAAATGGATTAGTATATTTAATGTAAGGTCAGTAATATCAATGACTACAGGTTTCACAGAGCTTCCTTACGACAGGGGTAGGTAAAAACAGATTTTAGTACAAATTGCACCTTTGGTTTTCTTTTTGATTGTTCACTGCAATATGCAAAGCAAGACAGATGCGGTTTTGTTGGAGCTGTTACTGTCTGTTATTTTGTCTTGACTCTTTTGGGTATGTCATCAGCAGGGACATGAGGTTCCATTATCACCAAATTACACAATAACTTACATGCAGAACTTTTAATTGAAACATGTTTTATTTAACTGACACATTACTAATATGAAGAGTAAATTTTCATACCTTTCAAATATCACTCTGTGAGTGTAATTTCTCAGAGAATGAGATACAGTGTCACAGAATTCTTGGTAATCTCAGTCTTACTCGGAGTATATTTCTTGCAGAGTGAGATCAGACCTCACAATTCTGTAATTACTGTCTCACTCTGAATGTAATTTCTCACAGAGTGAAATGAAATTCTCAGAATTCTTGGTAATATAACAGTTTCACTCAATTTCTCACAGTGAGATGAAAACTCACAGAATTCTCAGTAATATCAGTCTCACTCTCAGTGTAATTTCTCACAGAAAATTGAAATTCTTTTCAATGAAATTGCTTGTGCTCATGTTTTTGCATGTTTATGGTACATTGATTTTGTACATAAATTTGAATTAGAACCAACTGACCCATGTTTTGCAGGTCTTTTCATATTTACTTTCAGCTTGAATATTGCTGAGTAATTAAAAATGGATAATTCTGATTACAAATGCTTATGCATACATCATACGATATGTAACTTTTTAAAATTCTTTATACAAAATGTAACTTGTTCACATCTGGTAAAAGTGAACTCGTACATGTAGTAGATTATTTGCAGTATGGATAAATTTTCTAGGAAGATCTGGAAAAGAAAGTCACAAAGAAAAATACTCAGATATATATTGTTTCATGTTTTCTGGGTAGATTTCACAAGTGTACTACTAGTATGTTGAATTGCATTCATATTTTGAATAAGCACTTATAAAACTTGAAATTTTCTTCACAAAGTTGATTTATATAAGAACAGCTCCCCATAGATATAACAAGGTAGTTGGGATCCATAAGTACATTATGTACCAAACTACATTATAGCGATAATTATCGAAAATTTAGTGTTTGTGTGCATGTGTGTCACGAACATTGAGGGATAAAACACCAGTTAGCTGTAGAATAATAATTCTAGTTTATATAAATTAAATATTTTTTTTCTTCACTCCCTGGTGTTTGTGCACTTAATTTTCAACCAGTATTGTCATATATTTGATGGACCAATTCAAGTACAATGGTTTCATTATGGTCACAAGGTCCATAGCAGTATCACATTATATCAGGAATCATGTTGTAAGGAGAGTTGTAGAATAGCTTTTTTATTATCTTCATTGCATGCTCATTGTTTGAGACAGGGTTTATTTTTTAAGCCACTACCATGCTCTTTTGGATGTGACTTACATTGATACCCATGTCCTGCCATCCAGTCCATCATGCACATCATGGATTTGGTTTCTGCTCATTGCAGTCATTTTTAAAAACTTCATGCATAAAAACCAAAGTCAGTCTACATCAGACTGTGTGACCATGCATCATGAATTTTGTTTCCACATGATAACTTTTGGAATTAAATCAAACTGGGATGCGTTTTTAGGTCAAGATTGAATTTCACCTTTCTTTATACATCATTATTTGCAATTGGGATATGTTGACTTTGTCCTGTCTGTACATTACTCTATACCAGGAATTTTATTGGCATGGTTACACAAAAACCATGTGATGCAGACCAATGAACTTTGTTGGGCATGTTTGTATGCATATTAAGATGACTGGATTAGATCTTATCAACCAAAACAATTTTTCCGTTTTGTAGAACTTTTAAATTTTTGGGACTTGACTTTTTCTGGTGAAAATAAATAGCATAACCGCACAAAAACCTCATGACCTAGGCAATTAAATTCATTAGTCATCTTTATTTGCAGATATAGATTTTCATGCTATTAAAACAGTTTTTCATCATAGTGAAAGTTATTTTTGCATTTTTGCCTTGGATTTTTTGGGTGAAAGCAGGTTAGGATGATTATGCAGAAATTGCATTGCCAAGGCAAACAAAGTTTTGTATGCATGTTTATGTACATATATAGATAACCTGATTAGATTTTGAGTTGTATTGATTATTTTTGAAAGCCTTATCCTCTTTTTGGATTTGTACACTTTGTCTTATGTGGGGTCATATGTGTACTACAGACACAAATCTAGCTTCCTTCAAAATTTGACTGAGTTTTGGCCCCAGTTTGACATTTATGTTTACATTTGAATCTTTCTTGAGTTATAACACCATGGGGTATTTCATGCTTTCCAGACACATTTGTACAGTAGTTGTAAGTTCTATTTTTCCTGAAGTTTGAGCTAGTTTTCACTGGTGTAATTCCTTACATATAAACTTACTTTTGCTTAATTGGCAGAAACGTGTAGCTTCTATTTGTCTTTATAAACTATGAATAGTTCAGTGACATTGGTTCAAGAATTGTTGTTTTATCCATCTGCAGTTAGAAACATTTGATATGTGGATCCCCAGAGCAGGGAAACAAGGAAACAGTCCAAGGTCTTACTTTTATATTTTGAGATTTTCTATCAAATCAGTAAAGCATAACTGCTGCAGATATGATATTTTCTTAAATGCAGTATTTAGTTTAAAAGATGTTTCATTTTGATGGAAATATTATTTAAATTTGTAAATTGCAATAGTATGATATATACTCGTTTATAAGTCAACTCCAACAGCAAACAACAGACTCTGATCTGCTGTGGCATAATGTGTTGGTATGTCAGTGTCTGTGTTGTTATCACTCCTAACAAACAGCATAGACCCAGATCTGCCAGTGCATTATGAGTTGGCAGATCTAGGTCTATGCAGTTTGCAGTTGGACCAGACTTATAAGTGAGTATAGATGGTAAGCATATATTGACATAAACAATTCTGACATTTACATCATTTTCTTTGGTGTAAAGATTTAAAAAATAATTAAAGAAATTATGATTTCAAATTCTAAGCTGTTTAATTGTTGTTACCAATGTGTTTCAGAGCTCAGTTTTGGAAGTTTGCAGTTACAGGAACTAACAACAATCAACAAATTAAAATCTGGAGCTGTGAGTCCTGGAACTGCCTACAAACAATAAGGTAAAGAAAGAAAAGGATTAAAGTAGAACTTTAAAAAGTTTAAGTGGTGCAGGGTCAAATTTTGGGTTAAAGTTTTCATTTGTTTGAGTTTTCAGAGTCACAGGAAAGATAAAAAATGATACAAATATATAGTGGCAACCAAATATTAAAGAGAAGCTAAACAAAGCTAAAAATGAAAAGTACACTAAGAAAGGTATGAACGAATAATATAGAAAAGTTATAACAAGACTAAACATGGAAAGTACTTAAACAGAAAAATTAAAAAACGATAAATCCATCAAATGTATTGATGTGGAAGATTCAACAGCTGTGCATGTATGTATTTATAATCTCTATATTTAAATGTCAAAATTGTTAAATTTTACAAATCTGACCAAAGTAGGACATACAAAGCTCATCTATTTTTTTTTTTTTTCATAAGTTTCTTATGAAAACATTTATAAAATCAATTAATACAGTGTTCAATACAGTCTGCTTTCTTTTCATTTCTTGTTTTTATCATAATTTCATCTCTGTTTTCATCAGTACAAAATTACAGAGACATATGATGAACAGATTAAATAGACCTTTGAAAGTTGTCCTGAAACGAGCATATCTATTCATAACG
This sequence comes from Margaritifera margaritifera, assembly GCA_029931535.1. Taxonomy (NCBI): domain Eukaryota; kingdom Metazoa; phylum Mollusca; class Bivalvia; order Unionida; family Margaritiferidae; genus Margaritifera; species Margaritifera margaritifera. The sequence goes on along the minus strand of JAQPZY010001523.1, from coordinate 1,138,269 downwards.
ATTAATTATGTACATGAGAATATTATTGAAGACCAGATTAATAAGGAACTTTATTAGATATTTTGTTTATGGTCTTGAATTAGCAGATTTATCAATTGTACAACTCTTTCAAGTCTTTGTAAAGTACATTATTTCTATTTATATCCGTCTGTCTTTATCGGTAAAGTGTTATTCTAAGTAGACCGTAATTATAGGAAAATGGGTGTAATTTGTAAATGCTACAGAATAACATTTTTGGTTTGATATTCTGTTAAGGATCAGATTTGTTTAAAAGCTTTCTAAATTTTGTTAAAATATATTAAAACAATGAAATGGATAAGCTACCTAGTATTCATTTTTAAAGTGTTTCCTTTCTTGCTGTGATAATGATATATATATATATATATATATATATATATATATATATATATATATATATATATATATATATATATATATTTTTTTTTTAATTGTAACAAATATTTATTTGTGTCTGTGTGTGTTTATTCACACCGAGATGACTAAAAACTAAAATTTTAATAAATTTATATGTTTTTGGGTAATTACTAAGATGGAAGTTCCAGGCATCTGGTATGGGACTTACAAATTTCCAACCAAGGAAGTTCAGAACTTCCAAACATAACAAGTTAATGGAACCCCTGCATAAAATAGGCATTTTAATAGCACAATTTTCTTTTGAAATCCTACATACTGTAAAATTTGGATAAGTGCAAACATAATCATAAGCTTATGCAGAAAATAAGCTTATAAGTATGCATGGTTCTTCCAGCATTTTTTATAGCAATAAATACATATGGGTAAAAGTCCACAAAAAATCCTAAGAGGTAAATATCGCTAATATAATAATTCTGCTTTTAGTTTAGTGATTTGCTTGACTACTCAAACATTTACACTATTGTGTGCAACCAATCTTTTCATGATGAGATGATTTATTAAGCACAGGTAACATTAGAGATAAATATGTATAATGGGCACTTAAAACCAGTCAATTTTCATCAGTTTGGCTAGTATCAACTTCATATTTAAATTTTTAATCCCCTTTCATGTCCATGCAGCGGGCATATAGTGTTACCTATGTCTGTACCATCACATCATGTCTGTTGTGAATTGTGTTTCTATTCAGTAACTTTCAGACGACAATACGGAATACAACCAGATTTAGTTTCAGGCTTTAGATTAAGATGACCTAGGTCAAGTTTGATTTTCACCATTTTGCACAAAACTTGTATGGAGTTATGGCCCCTGTTTGACTTAGGACATTGTCCTTCAGTTTCAGCTCATTAACTTGTAATGGTCTTTGTGGACTGAAACCAAATTTGGTATGAGGCTTTACATTAAAAAGACCTAGGTCCTATTGGATTTTCACCATTTTCCAGCTAAATGTTATGGAGTTATAGCCTCCTGTTTGACTTGGAACTTTGCCTTGCAATTGCATCATATTGGCATGGGTATCCATATCTTATTAGCTCATTTCTAAATAATGATAATATTTACTGTTTTTAATTAGTGGATTGTCTGCAGGCTTTGCACACAGTTTCATTAGAGGATATCACAAGTGACCTATTGGTCAAAAAGGGGAAAAGGTCATGGTTGCAGGGGTCACAGATAGGGGATGGGACACTGTAGCAAGCAAAACAATAAATCGTAAAATTTGTTTTTGAGGTTCCTCTCTGCACTAGCAACCTCTTCCAGTTTGAGTACAGAACCCTGTATGAAGGCAGCCCTGGACCTGGCGGCCAGATATCCAGTGTTGTCAGATATTTGGAGAAAGGTACACATGTTTGTAGTCTGCAGAAGGGTGTGGCTAAAAATATTTGTTTGCATGAATATATATCAATTCTTTCAATCTTAATGCCTGAAGACAGAAATCATATTGTAGTTTTAGCTTGCCAGTAGAAAATGCAGTATGTTCCTTGCATCATTCTAAACCTCCCCAAGGGAAATGAGGTTACAGTGACCTTTTGAACAGAACCACAGTGAATCAGTGGTTAGTATGCCAGACTGAAGACCAAGAGGGTGAGTGTTTTAATCCTACCATATGATCAACATTGATTGTCTTCCATGGTGTCCTTGGGCATGGCTCTTTACTATAATTGCCTGAGCACTAAATAACCTACTTGTGTTACTGCACCTTAAAACACCAAACCAAACCAAACTTATTGTTTACACTAATTACTTTGTTGTTTACAGGTTAATCTCAATGTAAAAGCTTTGTCTCACTGGCAAATTGTATTTAATTACATTTCTTACACAAAACAACTGGTGTTACAGGTTAATCTCAATGTAAAAGTTTTGTCTCACTGGCAAATCTTATTTAATTACATTTCTTACACAAAACAACTGGTGTTACAGGTTAATCTCAATGTAAAAGCTTTGTCTCACTGGCAAATTGTATTTAATTACATTTCTTACACAAAACAACTGGTGTTACAGGTTAATCTCAATGTAAAAGCTTTGTCTCACTGGCAAATTGTATTTAATTACATTTCTTACACAAAACAACTGGTGTTACAGGTTAATCTCAATGTAAAAGCTTTGTCTCACTGGCAAATCTTATTTAATTACATTTCTTACACAAAACAACTGGTGTTACAGGTTAATCTCAATGTAAAAGCTTTGTCTCACTGGCAAATCTTATTTAATTACATTTCTTACACAAAACAACTGGTGTTACAGGTTAATCTCAATGTAAAAGTTTTGTCTCACTGGCAAATCTTATTTAATTACATTTCTTACACAAAACAACTGGTGTTACAGGTTAATCTCAATGTAAAAGCTTTGTCTCACTGGCAAATTGTATTTAATTACATTTCTTACACAAAACAACTGGTGTTACAGGTTAATCTCAATGTAAAAGTTTTGTCTCACTGGCAAATCTTATTTAATTACATTTCTTACACAAAACAACTGGTGTTACAGGTTAAGGTATCCAAGTATTAAAGTTATGTTTTCCTGCCCTTAGCTCAGCTTTGTGCATGGTATCATGGACAGGGTGTTTCTTGAATCCTTGCATTATTCTTCCTGTCCTCCCCACCACACTCTCCCCTGAAATGTAGATCACAGGGATCTACATTTCTTACACTGGTAACTGGTTGTTTGCAAGTTAAATCCAGGCATAACAGTTGTAGGCATGACATCTTCATTTAAAAATATTCCTTGTATCAGTTGAAATATGCCCAAGGGAAAATACGTCACAGTGACTTACTTTTCATACATGAATTAATGACTTAGTTATTGAAATTAGGAGTTGCATAATATCACATACATGTATATATGTACAAACAGATGGACAGTATCACATGATCCCAGCCCCTTCTTTAACTGACTGGGGATAACAATAGAAACATCAGACAAATTCTGTTTTACAGGTGAGCTTGGTTGTCTCTGTAACAACTCTTTTAGATATTCACCAGATTTAACCTCCTTGAATGATTTTAATATTATGATGATAATATTGAAATTTAGATTGCAAAAAAAAGAAGCTGTTGTCTTGAATATATTTAGCGATGATGAATGTTGCATTTCTCAGCGTTGAACAAAGTGCTAGAAGACACAAAAGGAGTCAGTGTAGACATTTTTTTTACTCACACTTAGACCAGTGTTTGATCAGAACATTAAATTTCAGAAATTTATGGATTATTTTCAGCCTTTCACAGAATAGTACTTTGTTTACAGAGTATAACTTACACAGAAAACCTCTAAATGTAATCTGTTGGATTTTTGTCGAGTCCACATTAGTGGGAAGTGAGATATAGCAACATAGGCATCAAGAGTTTGAAAAGGTTTTGGTTAGTTTTTCATTTGCATATATTTGATAAACTCCTTTGATAGATTTACTTCATACTTGGGATGAATCGTTATGAAGATAAGACAATTCAATATGTGACATGTGTATGTGCCCCTTTGACCTTGGGGTCTAGGTGACAGTCATAGAAAATTTGCATTTAGGTTTTGTTTAATGTTATTCACTTGCTTATATTTCCTAAACCCTTTGATGGATTTTTTCATACTTGGGATGAATCATTATGAAGCTTAGACAATTCATTCTGTGACACACTTGTTTGTCCCATTGACTGTAAGGTCATGGTCACAGTCATAGAAAATTGTAAATCGAGTTTTTGTTAAAGTTTTTTTTTATTTGCGTACATTTCCTAAACCCCTAGATGCAATTTTTGTTCACACTTGGAATGAATTATTATGAATTAAGACAATTCATTCAGCAGCATGATTGCTAAGCCTTTTGACCTTGGTACATTTATCAGCCATGTATTAGTTTTGCCATTCTTGATGCCTCAACAAAGAAATTTAAGAAAATCACAGGTGGTGATTCCCATTTAGATGAGATTACAACAGGTAAAACTTTTAACATTTTCTCTTGTAATGTCATTGATGCAGTGTTATATTAACTTGTAGTGTAATACGATTATTTCATTTTTATAAATATAGGTACCATTGTACTTATTTATTATCTCCATGCTTTTCAAAAAAAAGATGGAGATTATATTATCATGCCCATCCAGATCTGCGTGTGTGTGCATGTGTGCATATTTGAGTACTATTGCACAACTCTTACACTGTTTGAAATAGAGACTTCAAAAGGATATGATTGGAGGTGGTCTACAGATCTGTGCAACAATTTTCGAATTTCGATTCATATCCTAGTTCCATAGCTTTAGTGGAGGGAGTGGGAGGTGGGGTTGAGTGGGCAGGGTGGGAGTGGGGTGGAGGTACACTTATGCTTATATATGTAAGGAGTGGGTGGGAATGATAACTTATAAAAGCATGGGAATTAATGCTGCTTTGCTGCAGACTTCTAGTTTAAAATTTCCAAACTGTTTATACCACTATTATGTCTGATAACACTATCATGCATGTTCATTTCTTGTTGACAAATTTCCAAACTGTTTATACCACTATTATGTCTGATAACACTATCATGCATGTTCATTTCTTGTTTGCAAATTTCCAAACTGTTTATACCACTATTATGTCTGATAACACTATCATGCATGTTCATTTCTTGTTGACAAATTTCCAAACTGTTTATACCACTATTATGTCTGATAACACTATCATGCATGTTAAATTTCCACACTGTTTATACCACTATTATGTCTGATAACACTATCATGCATGTTCATTTCTTGTTGACAAATTTCCTAACTGTTTATACCACTATTATGTCTGATAACACTATCATGCATGTTCATTTCTCGTTGACAAATTTCCAAACTGTTTATACCACTATTATGTCTGATAACACTATCAGGCATGTTAAATTTCCACACTGTTTATACCACTATCATGTCTGATAACACTATCATGCATGTTCATTTCTTGTTGACAAATTTCCAAACTGTTTATACCACTATTATGTCTGATAACACTATCATGCATGTTCATTTCTTGTTGACAAATTTCCAAACTGTTTATACCACTATTATGTCTGATAACACTATCATGCATGTTAAATTTCCACACTGTTTATACCACTATTATGTCTGATAACACTATCATGCATGTTCATTTCTTGTTGACAACTGTTCAGTTTCAGTGATAGATTTAAGAAAAAAACACCTAGTTGTATGGACAAATATGGGTACAGTGTGCTGTTCTTTACAGCCTGACTGTCACAATGCCTTTCAGGCATGGATTCAAACTTTCAGACATGGATTCAAACTTGATTTCAATAGGTAAAATTGTTAATGCACTTTTAACAGAGATGTATTTTGATTTTTATGATTGATTTCTTTGGATCAATTTGTTCTATCTCCTTACCAAATTTATACTAAACTCCTTTTGTTATAATGATACTTTTGACTTGTGACTTAACCAAAATGCAGACCAGAAAAATGATGATTTACAGAATTCCTTTTTTCAATATGAAGTTTAAATTTTATCAGATCGTCTTTTATATCAAGGTAAATGTTAAAAAAATTACAGGAATCATTTTTAACACACCTATGAAGTAAACAAGGGCTATTGTACAAAAGCTATTAATCAGCATTGGCATCTGTGCATATAACAGCATATTCATGTGTACAGTTTCACTGTATCTAAGCCATTCTTCTATGATCCAAGGCAACAGTTTGGAGTGAGTTTCATAGCATCTATCCCCTTGGTATGGGGCTGACTTTGTATATACATGTAGATTAATTAATACATTCTTGGTTAAGTTGCTATGAAGCTTGCTAAATATTATGGCCATCACCTGAAAAATCACATAATGACAAATCACTTTGCTCCTGCAATTTCTGTTAAAGTTATTGTCCTTTTTGTCTTGTAGCAGTATATGACACATTATCTCATTAGCACATTTTGCCCCCCAGTTTTTGTATAGATTACCATGAAACTTTTAACATATTATGGTGGCCTCCAGAAGATGCACATATCAAGAAATCACTTTGCTTCCACAATTCTTTGTTGGAGTTATTGCCTTTGTTATCTTGTAACATAATGAAGTATACAGCACAATCTCATTATCGCAAATAGCCCCGCAGTTTGTCTTGCAATTTTTTTTTGGATTGCTGTAAACAACAGTTTGGAGTGAGTTTCATAGCATTTAACCCCTGGGTATGGGGCTGACTTTGTATATACATGTAGATTAGTTATACATTCTTGGTTAAGTTGTTGCATTTTACTCCTGTTTTTTGCACCCAGTATACAAACCGTTATACCTGGAATCATATAACTTGGTGAGTGGATGCATCTTGACCATAATACATCCTCATCATGAAAGTAGGTCACTGTGACCCATATTTCATTCTTCACTGACTTGGGTTAAATTTTGTGTTTTAAGTTTATTTCTCAAGCTCTGTTCATGCTAGACTCATCAATAAGATGGTTGTATGCATCTTTATTAATAATTTACCCCCTTACTAAAAAAGAAAGTCTAAAAAAGAAGGTCACTGTGGCCTACATTTCACATTTTACTGGCTTAGGTTAAATTTCTGCATTTAGCTATTGACCAGATTGACTTTTTAAACTTTGTATACATACTGTTATACCTAGAATCATAAAGCTGAGTACTACACCCTCATCACAAAAAATAGGTCATGGTGACCCATATTTGATGCTTCACAGACTTGGGTTTCATTTTGTGTTGTATACATATTTTACTACAGAGGTGGGTTTTATATTAATCCTCTTACCAGTCTGTCCTTCCAGAGCAACTTGACCCACAATTTTTGATGGATTGCCATGAAACTTGCTAAATATTATGGCCAACACCTGAAAAAGCACGTAATGACAAATCACTTTGCTCCCACAATTTCTGTTAAAGTTATTGTCCTTTTTGTCTTGTAGCAGTATATGACACATTATCTCATTAGCACATTTAGCCCCCCAGTTTTTGTATAGATTACCACAAAACTTTTAAAATATTAAGGTCGCCTCCAGAAGATGCACATATCAACAAATCACTTTGCTCCCACAATTTTTTGTTGGAGTTATTGCTCTTGTTATCTTGTAGCATAATGAAGTATACAGCACAGTCTCATTATCACAAATAGCCCCGCAGTTAGTCTTGCAATTTTGTTTTTGATTGCTGTAAACTTAGTGCACACTATGGTCATCATCAAAGGATGCACATATTGTCCAATCTTTGTTTTCCAGTGTTTTTTGTAACTGTTATTGCCCTTTTTGACTTAAGCTGAGTGCTGTGCTCATGGCCACATAGGATTTTTGCCCCTTATATACATTCTGTTTTACCTGGAATCATGAAAATTTGGTGAGGAGATGCATCTTGATGAGTACTACATCCTCCTGGCAAGAGTAGTTCACTGTGAGCCATATTACATCCTTAAATGTTGGTTTAAATGGTAATGCTTGTTTGCATCTCTGTTACAACACCTGAACAAGAAAAGGTCATTGTGACCTTCATTTCACTTTTGACTGGTTTGGTTGAGTTTTCATATGTAGCTCATGGTCACAGGATTTTTTTTTTTTTTTTTTAGTTGCATGGTATGTACATACTATCCTATCTAGAATCATGAAAATTTGTGAGGGGATACATTTTGATGAGCACTACTTCCTCGTTGCAGTAGGTCACTGATGCATGAACTATCCTTTGAATAGTGGTTATACTACTTTGCATGGTATGTACGTACTATCCTATCTAGAATCATGAAAATTTGTGAGGGGATACATTTTGATGAGCACTACTTACTCGTTACAGTAGGTCACTGATGCATGAACTATCCTTTGAATAGTGGTTATACTGGGTGTCACTTTAAGATTACGCAAAAGCTTTGACTTTCACCCAGTAAAATCTGGCTTATAGGGGTGGACAATGACACTAGCTTCTGAACCAGATTTTAACAAAAATGCAAAATGGTTTTTAAAAAAATAAAAATTTATCTCATGTTTTTTTTCAACTCATTATAGTACCTCTGCTTTGATATAATAGAAAAAAAAGTTGTTTTTTTTTGTTTTATGTCTTTTATGCCCTGTCACAGGGGCCAACATATCATTTTCCAGATCATTTTAGTATGAATTTATTTTCTGATAATTAATACAATAGATGCAGGATACTACTAAAATCATCACAGAAATGAGCTATGTAATCATTGATCATACTTGGGTTATTTTATAGGTGAAATTGATCAAGGAGAAGGTGAGGATGAAGATCATAAAACAGAGGAGAATACATCAAAGACAGGGGTGCAGATAAAGCTGTATACAGTGCATCCAAAGTAAGTAATGAAACTCAGCAGGCCATATTATATTCATGATGTACATCATACAGTTTTTAAGTTTCACCATTTTTTGTTCAGAATTTGTGAAAATGTGTAGCTCATTGCAAAGTTATTCACACTTGTCTTGCTGTCTCTGATATTTTTGTACACCTACCATTAGGCTTTTGGTTTCCAGACAAAAATATAAATTGGTTTCAGCACAGTAGGTTTAGATCTGGACCACATATCTTCTTTGCAGGAGCTGAACATTTTTTTTTTCTTCTGATGCCTGGATCCTAGACTTATTTTGAGACCTCCATGTGGCTGAGTCAAGATAAGTATGGAACTGATGTTACACAAACTTGCATGTAATTGTCATTGTTTATGCCAGTTCTTGAATTTATGTGTATTTTAACTGAAGTATGTGGCCCACTGTTCTGTACATAAAAAATGCTCTGGTTGACTCGGATATAGTTTGCTTGGGTCAGTTTTAAAGTTTGAATTTCCCTCAATAAAGCAACAGTTTTGTCAGATAGGTGAGGAAACTTTCTTTCAATATTTAAAGAACATAAAAAATTGTTATGATTCAATATAAATCCACTGACATTTTGACATTTTTCTTTCCAGTGGAGGAGACATTTTCTTGTGCATTTCTCTTTCTCATATTTATCTTTGTTTTACTGTTCATCAGACTTGTCACAATAATTCGGCCTTTTTGCAAGAGTGCTCTCGGTATCTTTATTTGCAGACGTTTCCATAAACCTTAGGAGGCTGATGATGAGTCATCTGGGTATTTCCCAATCATATGTCAGCCAAAGTTCCCTGTCATGGATTGCTAGTTCCTGCTGTTTCATAAACTGAATCACAGAAATGATCTCTTACTAGATATTTTTTTTTATAAGAGTGTCTGATCAACTGCAAGTATTTCCCTTTTTTAGCCCATATACAACACATTACTGTTCATAGGTAAAGCAATGAATTACTACACAAGATTCATTTGGCTGAGGTACAGGGTAAATCTTTTGTAAACTATATTTAAAAAACTGCAATCTTTATTAGAAGTCAAAACGAAAGGAATATTCTGTTTGTTTATATTAGGTAATAATTGATTGACTTATTTGATGGAGAAAATATATGGGTCAGATTTGAAATTTTGAGTCCCTGACCTTGGGCTGAAGGAATTTTCAGCCCCTGTTTCACCAGACTTTGTGGGTAACTTGCTCTTATGGTAGGGGGAGATGTGGGTGTCAAGAGGTCAAAGGTCAAGGTAACTTGTCTCAAAGGTGAAAATTTGTTTTCTGCACAATAATTAAGTTCGAGATCACTTATCTTAACAAAACATTGGGGATGGCTTGCACTTGCAGTGAGGAAGAAACCTATTGGATCAAAACATAAAAGGGTCAAAATTCACTGTGAATCAAGGAAGAAAATTGGTTTTGTAACATTAACTTCGGTTCTAGACCACATACCAGGGAGCCAAGGTAACTCAGTTGATACAGTTTCAGACAGGTATTCCAAGGGTCGTGGGTTTGATATCTACCCAGGCCATCCTGGGTTGGCTGGCTCAGTTTGCCCTTGGGAAAGTCACTTAGCTCCCATTTCTTCAGCATAATATAGCTAATCAGGTGCAGAAAGTGCCATTAAAAACCATTCAACAACTGACCATTAAGACCACATACCTTTACAAAACTTAATAGATTTGCTTATAATTAAATACATGGGCATTGCACTCTTAATACAGGGAACACGTTTTCAGTTGTTGCAGCAGTGGACTTGTATTTCAGGATATGCTTATTAAATATATGAACATTGCACTCTCATTCCTGGCATTGTTTGCTTTTCTTCAGATTCAGAAATGCATGTTCTGTTTAAACATGTACTCTTTTGAGTGCTGATAGCTTCAGATTACTACCTACAGTCTTGAAAAGTAACAGACTAGAATATCTTATTACCTACAGTCTTGAAAAGTAATAGACTAGAATATCTTATTACCTACAGTCTTGAAAAGTAATAGACTAGAATATCTTATTAAATAGTACCTACAGTCTTGAAAAGTTATATACTAGAATATCATATTACCTAGAGTCTTAAAAAGTAATAGGCTAGAATATCTTATTACCTTCAGTCTTGAAAAGTAATATACTAGAATATCTTATTACCTTCAGTCTTGAAAAGTAATATACTAGAATATCTTATTAAATAGTACCTACAGTCTTGAAAAGTTATAGAGTAGAATATTTTATTACCTACAGTCTTGAAAAGTAATATACTAGAATATCATATTACCTAGAGTCTTGAAAAGTAATAGATTAGAATATCTTATTAAATAGTACCTACAGTCTTGAAAAGTAATAGACTAGAATATCTTATTAAATAGTACCTACAGTCTTGAAAAGTAACAGACTAGAATATATTATTACCTATAGTCTTGAAAAGTAATAGACTAGAAAATTGTATTACCTTCAGTCTTGAAAAGTAATAGACTAGAAAATCTTATTAAATAGTACCTACAGTCTTGAAAAGTAATAGACTAGAATATCTTATTACCTTCAGTCTTGAAAAGTAATAGACTAGAATATCTTATTACCTTCAGTCTTGAAAAGTAATAGACTAGAATATCTTATTAAATAGTACAATTTTCCTTCATTTGATGTATCCATTCTAACATATCTCTGGAGACAGTTATAACATGTGCAATTTATTCATCTACAAAAAACTTTTTATCCTTGCTTATTCTGTCAATATCAGTAAATTTCCTTCTTAAAATGTCTTGATATATACATGCAGTTTGCTCGTTTGTTGCACGTAATACATGTTTGCTGTGTACACAAACTTACATAGTTATTGTACAGTGTGAGATTGTTCTTGTCCCTTTTTTATTCCTTGTGGGATCACAGCTGATATTCATCAGTTTTTTGGGCATTCACTTTATTACTTTCGCAAAATTTACCAAAGAAATTAAATTTCAGTTATAGGTCAACCCATTGTGTCAAGTTAGCGCAGTTACCTGTGGACTACACACAGATAGCATTGCACACAGTCCACTCATTGCTGGGCATCATTTAGTTCCCAGTGAATAAACTTTATTCGATGGTTCTCTGCCCTTTTTTTGTCGATAGTTAACAGCCTTTACAGTGATGCCTCATACAATTCTGATTGTGCCAATTCAGTTTTCACTGATTCACTTCCTGAAAGAATAATCTTGGTCTCTTTACAGCAGCTGTAGATAGTCTCCAGGTCGAAAAGGAAAAACAGCAAATTTGTAATTTTCTGTGTTGAATAAAAATTGTAAGTGTTGACTCTTTGATTGTTGTGCATAAATAGATGGCTTGACCTGGGGTAATTAAGAAACCTGTTGAGTTTTTGTCAAAGGTCAATGTCACACTTACTCAAAGAAGAACAATGGTTTCCAGACAATAAGTTAAATTCTAGACCATGTTCCTTTGCCAAACTTTGGATGGCTTGCACTTTGGGTGAGAAATACATCTAATGATTTGGGGGTAAAAAATCACACTGAGTCTATTGAAAAAAAATAGTTTTCACCCTGTAAGTTCAGTTCAATACCATATACCAAGGCAAAATTTATGGATGACTGGCACATGGGTTAAGAAAGACACTTATTGATTTTGGGGTCAAAAGGTCAAAGTTTAAGGTCACGGTGAGTAAAATAAAAATTGTTTTCTGGAGAATAAGTTAAATACCATGTATCTTGACCAAACTTTACAGATGGTTTGTTCTTATGGTATGAAACTTACCTGTTGATTTTTGGGTCAGAGGGTGAAGTCACTGATACAAACATTGAAAGAAAGTTCTTAATAATTTTAGCTAAACACCATATTATAGCATCAAATGTTTTGGATGGCTTGCTGATGGGAATGAAATAAGCTGCAGATGTTCTATAGGAGGGCTTTAAGATCATGATAACAGTGACCCAAATTAAAGACCGCTGTTTTCTTGGTCAGTGCTGTTCAGAGTCAGCAAAGTCATGCTAGTGCTTATATGCAGAACTATTAAACATGGGTGGGCATATAATGTGCCTTTAATCTTACTCTTTTTTTCCAGAATGATTATTTTGATTACAGTATGATTATTATGATTACATTGTTTTGTTATTGATACCACATGTATTATGTAAAAACAAATCAATGTTGATAGAAGAGTTAGTTTAAACATATTTTATTTCATAAATTTGTAGTTTGAGATTACAAGCTGTACAATATAGAAAGTAAAGGATTCGAACGAAACCAATGGCTCGTAATGTTCTTCTCCTTTTATGATACAAAAATTTTAAATATATATATGAATATATGGCAGACATTGTTATGTTTTAATGACAAAAAAAATAAATTATTGAATAGTCAAAGTGAAGAGTCTATAGGTTGAACATTAGCATTTATCCAAGGTATATAAAGCACAAGGATGAACAATGAGGGAGTAGGTGAAAGTAGGTGAAAGATGAGGATAAAGAAAATAAAGAAGTTTAAAGGAGAAATGGTCAATTAAAATGTGTCAAACATTGTGAAGAAAGTTGAGAAAATGGGGAAGAAAGAAGGGGATGAACAAAAATTAATAAATAAATTTTAAAAAAGGAACAAAAAAGCAAGTTTAAAAGTGAACAGTACTTCCTTCTAGAGTGAGCCATTGCAGAGGCGATGGCGAATCATTTGGAAAAATAGGGGAAATTGCTGTTTACACCTGTTCATGATCCATGGAAGTGCATGCATGTTAGTAATATGTGTGCTTAAGTAAATCTTTTTGACTTTTCAAGAAATTTATGAACAGCAACAAAAATACGAATGTTTACTTCATACAGAAGCATTGTATCACCGTTCAGGAAGGTATTTAATGTTAAATTACCATATATTGTGAGGGATTGAAACAGTTCAATGTGTTGTTCTTGGTAATAAATGCAAGGGAAGAAAAGTCTTGTCTTCTTTCTACAGATCACATCTACAAAGAGTTGATCCAATTGTATTCTTTGTAAATAAATGTTGATTAAATAAATTGCTTTTTTTTCTAAGTCAGGCATGAAGAATTTGAAATTTCCTTCTACCCCAATAAATGTGTTTGGGAACATGAATGTCATGATTATTTAATATGCATTTGAAGTTGTTAATGGAGTCAATTTGATGAGTCTTAATAGATAATGTATGCGATTCTTGAATGGCCGAATGAAGAAACGAGTTGTGATAAAGACTAGCTTGTACTAATTGGAAATTGTTTACTTTACATAAGTTATAGCGAGTAATATCACTAACAGTTGGTGGAATCAGGGATGTGAGATAGGGAGGGCTTGACCCAGTTGTCATTTTATACAAGAGTGTAAGTTTGTGTTTTTGTGTCATCTGGATTCAAGACCTTCCCATCCTATTTCTCAGTGTAACGCTTCAATAGATACTAAGTTTGTTGCACCGGTCACAATTCTGGCTGCCTAATTTTTTTTTTTTTTTTGTGTTCTCTTTTCTCTAGTAATGTGCAGTTACCATATTCCAGAATAGGTGAAATAAAAGATGTAAATATAATTTCTAAAGATATCTTGTCAAGTTGAAATTTGAGTTTATGTAGTACATTAATTCTTGTCAGTGCCTTTTCCTTCATATAGTCTTTTTGTTTGTGCCATGAGCAGTCATTCAAGAGAAATACTCCAAGATGTTTGTGCACATCAACTTCCTTAATTCTATGGTTGAGCATATATAGTGGTGGATGGAAGGTTTTATTAATTTTCCTAGAAATTGTCAGGGATTCAATTTTAGAAGGGTTGAAAGATACAAGCCAATTATTTGCCCCTGTGAATTTTTTTCCAAGTCAGAGTTGAGGTTATGAGTGGTTATAATGGGATTATCTATGAATAGAAAGAGACTTGTATCATCTAGAGATAAACTTGTATTGACGGAAGAGTTGCAGTTTTTTTTTTTTTATACCATTTCACATATGTCACTCATGGTTTGAGTTAGGCATTTGCACAAGAGATCCTTTTCAGGGGATAGATTACATTTATTTGGGAATACATATATGTACATGGTCTTTTAAGCAATAAGCCTATACATACATTTCTCATCAATTAAAAGGGAGCCATGGTGACTCAGTGGTTAGTGTGCTGGACTCAAAGTCAGTAAGATGCAGGTTTGAATCCTGCCCAGACTACTCCAGATCAGCTGCCATGGTGTGTCTCTGGGCAAGGTACTTTATTCCCAACACCTCTTCACTAAATATTCTTTCATGTGCTTATGTTCCATTAAACACTACTCAATCAGTTATCAAGTAAAAGACTGGAGTTACATTTTGAAAGTTTCATTTGGACAGCTAAGCTTAGGATGATTTCCCTGTCTTACCTGAGGGAAATTATTTCAGTCTATAATATGTTATTAATGCCATGTTGGAGTTACTTCCCTTGAGTAATTGGATACAAGATCATAATGTCAGATCTGAGAGAGAAAGATTTTAGTGGATTCTTTCTTTACTTAAAAATATATATTTATACATCTATCTTCATTATTGCATACTGTGAACTCTTGGTGCTTTAGGAGGACGACATCACTCTAAAGGTATACTATTTTGCAAGCCTGACTTAATACTTATAAACTTTTTGATCACAATTTTCCTTTTTCCCCAGAACCCTCCAAGAGTTATTGATTCTCTTCAAGCCAGAGTCTACAGTTCCACAGCCTACTCCGTCTGTTAGCACTATTTCTCATGAGGAATCAGGTAAATATTATTATTTCAGCTGTTTGCCTACTGTGCATTAGCAGATGGCAAGACAAGGTTTCATTTATATAGTGGCAGGACTAATGTTATTTTTGGCATTGTCAGCAGCATTCAGTTTTTATGTACACAGGTTTTTTTGAAAGACATAGAATTCATCATGGTGTTGTTCTCAAGCAAGATATATCATTCATCATGGTGTTATTCCCATGAAGGATGTAGTGTTCATCATGTTGTCATTCCCAGGCAATACATAGTGTTCTTCATGGTGTTATTCCCAGGCAAGACATAGTGTTCATAATGTTGTTATTCCCAGGCAAGACATGGTGTTCATAATGTTGTTATTCCCAGACAAGATGTAGTGTTTATCAAAGTGTTGTTCCCAAGCAAGACATAGTTTTCATTATGGTGTTGTTCCCAGGCAAGACATTGTGTTCAGCATGGTGTTGTTCCGAGGCAAGACAGTTTTTTCTGTGTGGCCCCTGTTGTTATATATCCATTCAGTCACTTTCTCTAAGATTACAAATTTTAAAACACAAAGAACATCAAATCTGTGAATTGAATGTCGGAACCCAGAGGAGCTTTAGAGACATGAATTTTGTTATCATATTTGATATTACTTTGCGAAACTTGGGACATAAGAAAAAAATTACATCTCATGTGGACCTACATTCCATTGCTCCACATGCATTCAAAGAATGGATAATTAATGCTTAACTCTGTATTGTTGATTTAGCTTTTCTGTGTTATGTATATATATGTGTGTGTGTATCTATATATATATATATATATATGCTTCCATTCATGAATTTTGTGCCTTTAATGAATCAAGGCTCAAATTACTGAAATGGTTAATGGTAACTTTGTAGCATGCATGGAATTTGTGAACCATGAATAAAAAACAAAACACCTCATATGCACTATCTCTTGATCTGCACCTGTTGTAACCATAGATAGAAGCTCTACATTAGGGTCTCTTTGCCAAACAGTACAATCCAATGACATGGATCTGACATGAAAAACATTACCAATAAATTAATAGATAAGAATTTAGAAAAAAATCTCATAGTATTTCCCATCTTGGAATAAGAATAATAATAATAATAATAGCAGTAATAATAAGCTTCATTTATAGAAGGTGACTTAAGTAGTGAATACACTTATCTTCCATTTTTCATAAAAGTCTCGCCTTGAGTTTGAAATTGAGTTTTCCTTCTCAAGCTCAAACACAATCTCTGAAGGTTTATGATTTCCAGGCCAAGAAGCCTTCTTTTTCAGACCTAATCATTGAAAAGCAAACCAAAAAACAAAAGCAAGCAAAGAAACATAGTTTATTGAATTATTGATATATCAATCTGTGTCGCACATGCTCAATCATAACATCACACATACTCAATCATAACATCACACATACTCAATCATAATATCACACATACTCAGTCATAACATTACACATACTCAATCATAATATCACACATACTTAATCATAACATTACAAATACTCAATCATAACCACTAATACTCAAGCATAACATCACATATTCAATCATAATATCACACATACTCAAGCATAACATCACACATTCTCAAGCAAAATATCACACATGTTCAATCATAACATCACACATACTCAATCATAACATCATATATACCTAAATCATAACATTCTTAAGCTTAGTTCTCACATACTCAATCATAATATCACACATACTTAATCATAACATTACAAATACTCAATCATAACCACTAATACTCAAGCATAACATCACATATTCAATCATAATATCACACATACTCAAGCATAACATCACACATTCTCAAGCAAAATATCACACATGTTCAATCATAACATCACACATACTCAATCATAACATCATATATACCTAAATCATAACATTCTTAAGCTTAGTTCTCATACTGACATACCCATTTACATTTATGCTCATATGCATTCATAACACTATCTCACATCCTATGCACTCACAGATTTAATATAGAATTTGTATTTTAATTTTAACATGTCTACTTTATATTAACACAAACATTACAATGAAAAGAAAGAAACAAGACTTGTAACTTAAAATCTGTAACATTTGTTTCAGAGGGAACCGACATCTAAGTAAATGTAACTAGGAATCATTACGTGTCAGTGTAATAAGAAGCTTTTAGTAAACACTATCTCACATCCTAACATGTCTGTATTATATTAACACAGACTTGTAACTTAAAATCTGTAACATTTGTTTCAGAGGGAACCGACATCTAAGTAAATGTAACTAGGAATCATTACGTGTCAGTGTAATAAGAAGCTTTTAGTAAACACTATCTCACATCCTAACATGTCTGTATTATATTAACACAGACTTGTAACTTAAAATCTGTAACATTTGTTTTAGAGGGAACCGACATCTAAGTAAATGTAACTAGGAATCATTACGTGTCAGTGTATTAATGTAACTAGGAATCATTACGTGTCAGTGTATTAATGTAACTAGGAATCATTACATGTCAGTGTATTAAGAAACTTTTAGTAATGATTTTTGAAAGAGGAAAGTGCATTACTATCTTTTATACTTTCTTGATATCACACATAATCGACATGTCTGTATTATATTAACACAGAGGGAACCGACATCTAAGTAAATGTAACTAGGAATCATTACGTGTCAGTGTATTAATGTAACTAGGAATCATTACGTGTCAGTGTATTAATGTAACTAGGAATCATTACGTGTCAGTGTATTAATGTAACTAGGAATCATTACGTGTCAGTGTATTAATGTAACTAGGAATCATTACATGTCAGTGTATTAAGAAACTTTTAGTAATGATTTTTGAAAGAGGAAAGTGCATTACTATCTTTTATACTTTCTTGAATAACATTCCAAGTTCTCCACCATCATATCAACATGATAGCAATATCAACTGGTTAAAATAATGACACAAGCATACTACATATTAATTTTCCCTTTGAATACATTCCCTAATTACATTACTTGAATAACATTCCAAGTTCTCCACCATCATATCAACATGATAGCAATATCAACTGGTTAAAATAATGACACAAGCATACTACATATTAATTTTCCCTTTGAATACATTCCCTGATTACATTACTTGAATAACATTCCAAGTTCTCCACCATCATATCAACATGATAGCAATATCAACTGGTTAAAATAATGACACAAGCATACTACATATTAATTTTCCCTTTGAATACATTCCCTGATTACATTACTTGAATAACATTCCAAGTTCTCCACCATCATATCAACATGATAGCAATATCAACTGGTTAAAATAATGACACAAGCATACTACATATTAATTTTCCCTTTGAATACATTCCCTAATTACATTACTTGAATAACATTCCAAGTTCTCCACCATCATATCAACATGATAGCAATATCAACTGGTTAAAATAATGACACAAGCATACTACATATTAATTTTCCCTTTGAATACATTCCCTAATTACATTACTTGAATAACATTCCAAGTTCTCCACCATCATATCAACATGATAGCAATATCAACTGGTTAAAATAATGACACAAGCATACTACATATTAATTTTCCCTTTGGATACATTCCCTAATTACATTACTTTTAGGAAAATAAACTCCATTACCTCCCAGATTCAGCCCTCCTGAAAAGACTAAACTTTCATCTTTTTTGTCTATCTACCATATAGACAAAGGGAATCAACTCTTACCTATTAGCCTGGAATTTTTGTCTTTTTGGGAGATTGTGGAATTGATTTTCGTAACAATAATGTGATAAAATAAGTATTCTCGGAGAAACACAATTTACTAAAAAATTTGCTTTCTTTGTTTTATCTTCAGATACTAATGATTGAATATGAATTTAGACATTCTTTAAATATTTCTTAAGAATAACTCTACTATTCCCAAGTTAAATGTCTATAAATGTATTCTTAGGTATTTGAGATGCTCTGTCAGACATGGGCATGAGTGTAGATGGGACCAGTGTGGATGGAGACAGGACAAGTGAGGCTGTTTTCAATGGACGGGAAGACAACACACATGTTCTCCTCACACCTGAGTCCTTCACCTTCAGCCCAAGGTAAATAATATAAGGGTTGTGATATAATGTGATAGTAAGAAGTTCTGGTCAGCAGTTGTAATTGCATTCATATTTGCATCATACAATTAATTGATAATCAGGATATATGAAAATGTGTTGTTGTGCATTGAAGTTGAATCGTTATGTTACTGAATCTTATCATCTGGATGCAAAATTATGTGAGAAAACTTAGATAAGTGGTAGTTACTTGATGTATAAAATAATAATATTGGTGATGATGATGATGATGGCCTTCCATTTCTTGTTTCCCTCCTCTTTTCCTTCTCAACCTCCTAGTGCTAATACAATCTTTCTATTGTTAATTAATGTAAAACAACACCTACAACCATCACTTCACGGTAACCACAACCATCTATGTTTGTGGTGATTATGAAGATGATGATTTTGACAATGATAAGGAAACAATACTGCAGCTACTACCACCAACAAAAACAATTACAACATTAGCAAAAGTAATGTTATTTTACCATCCATACTTGCTTATAAGTCTAACTGCAAACAACATAGACTCTGATCTGCCATCGCATAATGTGCGAGCAGATGTAAGTCTGTGTTGTTTCTTCTACTCATTACTCCTTACAAACTGCATAGACCCAGATCTGCCAGCACATTATGCAATGGCAGATCTGGGTCTGTGCAGTTTGCAGTTGGACTAGACTTATAAGTGACTGTGGATGGTATGTATGAACAAGTTTTACTTTTAATGATACTTTGACTTGACATTACCAGAGCGTTCATGTTATATATAGATTGTATTTCCAATACCTAGAGTAGTAGTCACTCACTCTTTCATTACATAATGAAGTATTTAGTTATTCTGATAACCATCACTCTATAGCTGTTACATATAGTAATGGTTTTTGAATTATCCTGAAAACTCTGAATATAAATGGCAATATCATTTGGTCATAATCAAAAAATTTCCTTCTATTCTTCAGAAAACAGCATTATGCAGATGATAGTAAAAATGACCAGGTGAGAATGGGTGCTTCTGGTACCAGCAGTTTCACACAAGTCACTGCAATGAATGAGGATTTCATGTCTCCTTGGAGTAGCTCAGGGGGCAGCACTGTCACCCATACTCCATCACATACACCTCATACTCCTTCACATACACCATCTTCGTCACACATTGACCCTGCTAGTGCACAGGGACTACAAGAAGTCACACCTACCTCAGCCCCACATTCTGCTGTTACTGCTGATGAGGAAGATGAAGAGCTTGCCACACCCTTCACTAATGACAGAGATGTCAGATCCAGGGAGGAAACTCCAAAAAAACGGCAAAGAAACATTGATGATTTCTTTACAGATCAGGACATGAAGGATGATTCACAGGTAAGGAATATATGTTACTTTTATAAAATGCAGATAAGTATGAATAACACACATCACAGCATTTTGTCTACTTGGACATGGAGTTTCTCACCAATTTCAACCTTGTCTCTCTCCCTCACATACATGTGGTGCAGAATATTGAACTCATGGAGTTGATTTCCAACAGAAAGTTGATTACAGCGAGAGAGTCAATGCAGCTCCTTGGTTTGCAAAATGCAGCAGTGGATCTGATTCTGCTTTGCTGTCTTTTCATGCACCCTTTGCAGATGGCCCTGAGAAGTCAGAACTGCAAACTGATTCTGAAAGCCCCTCCCAGGTGGGATAAGTCCTGGCTCAATGATCTACTTGATCTAGCGATAGATGTTCCCAGAAAAGTCCTGTTACAGGTATTCCACCTCTGTCCGGACAGCTCCACCTTCACGCCTGGTTCTTGTCTGGAGATCTTTGCAAAGAAAAGAATTTAAACCTTCAATGGTGGAGAGAATTTCACAAGCTCTAAGGCCATTCACTTTGAAGGTTTATGAGGGAAATTGGCACATGTTCAGAGACTGGTACAAAGTCAATAACATCGTCCCTTTGAGTGCCTTAATTCTGCAGCTGGCTGAATATTTCTCTAGCTGTTCAAGGAGAAAAGTTAAAAGTTAGCTCTGATTACTATCAAAGGCAACCTACTCCATGATATCCAACACTTTAGGCATCATGGCATAGGGGATATTGGTCATGATAAAGATCTATCAGGCAAAATCCCTCTCCCAGTTTCCAAAATGGAACCTTTCTTGGGTTTTGACATAGCTTAATTCAGATCAATATGAGCCTTTAGCCCAAAAGTTAATACAAGACATGCTGTCTGATAGCTTTAACTTTGGCATGCAGGGTGAGTGAGTTACGTGTCCTTTCAATGGACTCAAACTATCTCCAGTTCAGGTTGGATAGTTCTGTGGTCCTAATGACACAGTCAGGCTTTGTAGCTCAGAATAGGTTGCTGTAAGTGGGCAATCAGAGAGTCAGCGTGCACTCCCTCTCTTCGATATATACGTTAAGAGAGGCGACAATGCAAGACCCTGTCTGTGCCCTCAAGCATTACTTTAAGTGCTCAGAGCACAGTTGTGGAACACAAAAATGTCTCTTTCTTCCAGTGAAGACCGGGAAAGAGGATATAACCCCTCAAGCCCTAGCACCGTGGCTGAAGTGGGTAATGTGCTTGGCATACTCTGAAGTCTTAAAAGATCAGAGTCACCTCATGAAGATTTCAGCTCAGTAAATTAGTGCGATATTTGTGAACCTCGTGTTCGAACATAATGTTTTGATCCAAGACATAATAGAAGTTGTTGGCTGGCATGCACAGTCAACCTTCTCAAGTCTTTATCTTCAGGCTCTAGCTTTGCAGAGACAATTGAATCTGGTGGGTCCAGTGGCTGCTGCCCAGACGACCACCACACCCAGTTGACATCAGCACAACCTCCTCACAGGTGTGAGTTTAGCACTTTTGCTTGATTTGCCCGGAAATTTTATCATTAAGAAGAGTTCCTTAGTTTCTTCTTAGCTTGTTATAGCTGTTACAGATCACATGACCGTCAATTGCGCTGCTCTCAGGTTAGGAGAGCAGTTTATCGTTCATATAGGGAATCCAGCCATTCTTCCCTCAAAGGATGCCCAGGGTAGAGGATGCTCAACATTCCCTCTGCCTATTACCTATTCTCCTAACATTCATGTGATGAGAGAAAGTATTCAAAGGAGAAGCCAGATTTTTTGGTAAATTATATTTCTCAGAGAATACTGACCAAATCACATTACTATTAAACCCACCCACACCTGCCCACAAATGCAAGCATCCTCATTGAGGAATCGCTCAAGCTATAACAGTAAACTACCATAACCACCTAGCGGTGGCAAGAGGAAGAGTTGGGAAGAGTTTCTTTCCATCGTCTATATGGTATATTTGTTTTTTTGGGGGTTTAACACCATTTTTCAACACATGATAGGCTATACATGGTGAATCAGTATATCTGGTGAAGGAAGAACCCAGGAAAACCCGAGAAGAACCACTGACCCATTGGAAGCTACTGGCAAGCTTTCTCACATACCCACATTGGCCAAGCCGAGACACGAACCCATGCAGATAGAGGTGAGATATCAGTGATCTGTAAAGGCAAGTGCCTTAGATCACTCGGCGACCCGGGGTTCCCTGTATGGTATAGGGAAGGACGAACATTTTCATTTTTCGCCGATTGCTGGATTCGAGATATAGTGGAGCTTCTTATTAACTTTATTGTGATTGGGTAAGTATTCTTAGAGAAACATAATTTACTGAAAAAAAAGCTTTATATTCAGGTCTATTTTTCGGTACAATTCTTGAAATATTTGAAATGGTAAAGTCTGAGAAGTAGAATTTTAAGGAAAAGATTGTTACTGCTTTCTCTCACAGACTATTGGGAAGATTCTACTGAAACTTTGTAGGCAAAGTAAATTGTTGGTGTAGATTTGCAATAAGTTTTTAGCTTTTTTGTCTGACTTATTGCTTTAGTAAATTTCTGAAAATGTTGTCAAAATAGCTTCCATTGTTTGGAGTTAGGATATCTTGATCTGATCCTGTCTGTCTGTGTCTTTGCCCTGTGAAACTTGTTTGCACAATGAAAGAAAAAACAGCGATGTAGACAAATGAAATTTTGAATGAATTGTCATATGTAAATGACCAGATTACATTTTCATGCCATTACTATATCTTTGGAGGGGGCATATAGTGTTGTTCATGGTGTCTGTCCAACTAACCCCATCGATTCATGTCAGTGTCATGTGTTGATTGCACATGTTATGACAACAATTCTTCCAAGTTTTCTCTTTTTTTTTTAAAAATCTTCATTGATATTTGACAGCATATCAGCATCATTTGTCCAATATTAAAAGGCTTTTATGCCAAGTTGCTTTCTGTCAAAGTTCAGATTCTGTTGACCAGTTTTTGAGATAAAGTTTGTCACAATGTTTTTTTATTTTTAGTAATGGTAGTTATATTTTATGGTGGACTGACATCAAATTGTATATAAATATGAATGGCCTTCAAGTTGGGATGCTCTCTATCAAATTTGGTCAAATTCTGTTTGCAGTTTTTGAGAAGTTGTAAAATGTTTTTCTTTCTTTAGTAACAACAGCCATATCTGATTGTACATTGGCATCATTTGTCTAAATTTGAAGTCCCTTAATGCCAAGATGCTTTCTCTACAATTTTGTCAAATTCTGCTAAGTGCATTTTGAGAAGTTGTTCAAAGGCTTTCTGTTTTTAGCAGTGGTTTTTACCAATAGAGCCATAAGGCTCCTGGGTCATCTGAACCTTAGTCCACCATCTCTGTGCATTATTATACAAGCTGTTATGTATGATGTTTATATAATATTATAAATATTCTAGGAAATTATAAATGTTTCTTCACTTTAATATTTGCTTAAATCTTAATGTTATCAGGAAAAACATGTTTAACTAGTGTCCTTGAATTAGGTTGTTTTGATCAATATGTTTTCTCAATTTGAAGGTCAAGGTTGGATTTTTGTTTACAAGTAAAATTCCATTAAGATGACACACATTCTAGAACATTCTGTCATGTGACCAATCTTTATATATGCCATGTTTGTTGGACATTTATTCAGTTTTGACATTACCATCAGTCTTGTAAAGAGCTATTACAGTTGTGAAAATTCATTCCAAATTCTAAGAGAGGAATTATTTTAAATATTCATTGGATTATAACAGTGCTCATAAACTTTTGGATTTTGGATTTTTAATTGATGATTTTGGAATTTAAGTGAACTTATTCAGATATTTTGGAATACTTCGTTTTGACATCAGCACATCAAGATTACTAGTACATCAGGACTTTGGAGACCATTAGCACATCATAACATTCAAGGACACAGCCGTGAATTCGGAACATTCTATATTTAGGACTTGTGATTAGAACAATCATTCTTATTGGATTATTAGGATTTCAAAACACATTACTGTAAGTGACTTTTTTGATTTTTCATTTTAATTATCTAGTAATAAATTGCTTGTTGATTTTTACTTGATTTGTTGGTTTCACTTTCTTTCTGTTACATTTTTCTTAGACCATAGAGTCGTAACAGAAATTGGGGCTCGTCTTCTGGGATCTGAATTTCATTAAAGCATATTAGAGATATTAAATTTATCTTTGAAATTCATATTGATTTTGTCTTGGAATTTTTTTTTTGTCTTTGGCAAAGATTTTTAATAGAGAAATTTTTTTTGTGTGAAACCAACAAGCATTTACAATGGCATCTAATGTTCAGAATTTCATTTCAAAACCTACCCAGGAGGGGTTAGAGTGCATGAGAAAGGATGAGTTGCTCGAGCTTGCCAGAAAATACAGTCTATCTGAGGCAAAATTATCATTGACAAAACAGGAGATAAAGATTATTTTAATTCAGTATTTAGTAGGAAAGGGAATTTTTGAAAATAGTGCTTTAAGTTTGAAGAGAAAGCCTGTATCTGGTTCTGACAGGAAATTAAGGGAATTAGAGTTAAAGAACCAGATGGATTTAGAGTTAGCAAAGCTTCAGATTCAGAGAGAGAGAGAGAAAGAAGAGAGGCAGATACAGATGGAGAGAGAGAAAGAAGAGAGGCAGATACAGATGGAGAGAGAGAAAGAAGAGAGGCAGATACAGATGGAGAGAGAGAAAGAAGAGAGACAGATACAAATGCAGAAAGAAGAGAGGCAAATGCAGATGGAGAGGAAGAGAGAGAAAGAGGAGAGACAGATGCAGATGCAAAGAGAAGAAAGGGAAATGCAATTTAAATTAAGAGAATTAGAACTGGCAAACAGAGCACACTCCACTCCTTTAAACACAAGTTCAGGTTTTGATGTTACTAGATATATTAGGTTAGTACCCCCTTTTCAGGAAAAAGAAGTAGATAAATACTTTCTTCATTTCGAGAAAATAGCTGAAAACTTGAAATGGCCCAGAGAGCATTGGACTTTGTTATTACAAAGTGTACTTATTGGCAAAGCTCATGAAGTCTACACTTCACTGTCAGTACAACAAAGCACTGATTATGATGTGGTTAAGGAGTACATCTTGAAAGCTTATGAGTTGGTACCAGAGGCATATCGACAAAGGTTTAGGAATTGTAGAAAAGAAACTGGACAAACTCATGTCGAATTTGCAAGGGATAAAGAACAACTATTTGATAGGTGGTGCTCAGCCAAGAAAGTTGATCAAGGTTATGATAACCTCCGACAGCTCGTATTAATTGAAGAGTTCAAGAGGTGCATCCATAGTGATGTTAAAACCTATCTTGATGAGCAGAATGTGGAAACTTTGGAAAATGCTGCTCGTATGGCTGATGATTATTCCTTGACTCACAAAATTTCATTTGGCAATAAGTCGTCCTCTCAGCAGTTTTCTGGTAAAAAACCATTTCAATCTCATTCGAGTACTTCCAAATTTCACAACAGCACAACTGTTAGGAATCAAACATCTGATAAGACTGATCAGAAATCCTTATCTCTTCCTACGTGCACTTATTGTAAAAAGAAAGGGCACGTTATTTCTGATTGCTTCAAGTTGAAAAATAAGCAACAGAGTAAAGACAGAGCTTTTCCAAATGCTCTTATTTCTACGAGGTCAAGGTCACGGTCTTGTATTGAAAACAATACATTTGTTGGGTCAAACAAACCCCAGCCTGATTCTATTTTGGAGGCTTATGAACCATTCATGTCAGAAGGTTCTATATCACTTATTGGTGATTCTGCCAAACCTATCCCAATTAAAATATTAAGGGACACTGGAGCTTCTCAGAGTCTTTTATTATCAGGTACTTTGCCTTTGTCTGAGGAGTCTTCTTCAAGTGAAAGTGTTCTTGTTCAGGGAGTAGAGTGCGGCTTTGTAAATGTTCCTCTCCATTGTGTAAATTTGGCATCAGACTTAGTTTCTGGACCTGTGACTGTTGGGGCAGTGACTTCTTTACCCATAGAGGGTGTTCATTTATTACTAGGCAATGACCTAGCTGGAGATAAGGTTGTGGTTAATCCACTTGTAACTGACAAGCCTTGTTTGGATCAGAAAGTTGATCCTGTCGAAACTGAAATCCCTGATTTGTACCCTGCTTGTGCAGTTACTAGAGCTATGGCAAAAAGAGCTCTTGAGAGTGATGTTGATCAGGATATTATTCCTTTAGCTGACACATGTATTGGTCAGTCTTTTGATGAGGTCACTTTTTCCTCAGGTATTGATCAATCAAATGGTATTGATCACAGTGATCCTCTTTTGGCAACTCATTCTCTTTGTCCTACTCAGGGTGACAAACGACAATCCCTTGTCGTTGAACAGGAGCAAGATCCCGAGATATCTTGTTTGTTTCAGAGGGCTATTAGTGAAACTGAAGCCACACAAGTTCCAGTGTGTTACTTTGTGAAAAATGGGGTCCTTATGAGAAAATGGAGACCACCTGATGTACCCGCTGGTGACGAGTGGTCAGTGAGCTATCAAATTGTTGTTCCTAAGTCATATCAACAGGAAATTCTTAATTTAGCCCATGAAACTCCTTTGGCTGGTCATTTAGGAGTCCGTAAGACTTATCACAAGATCTTGAATCATTTTTATTGGCCGAAACTCAAAAGTGATGTTCCTAAATACTGCAGATCTTGTCACACTTGTCAAATGGTAGGAAAACCCAATCAGAAGATACCTAAGGCTCATCTGCAACCTATTCCTGCATTTGATGAACCATTTAGTAGAATAATAGTAGACTGTGTTGGTCCTTTACCTAAAACCAAGTCAGGCAACCAATACTTGTTGACCATCATGTGTACATCTACAAGATTTCCAGAAGCAATTCCTCTGAGAAATATAAAAACTAAAACTATTGTGAAAGCTTTGGTGAAGTTTTTTACACTTGTTTACCTTCCCAAATCTGTCCAGTCAGATCAAGGGTCAAATTTTATGTCTGGAATTTTCCAACAAGTTATGCATGAATTAGACATCCAACAGTTTAAATCTTCTGCCTATCACCCTGAAAGTCAAGGTGCTTTGGAAAGATTTCATCAAACTTTGAAGAATATGATTCGATCATATTGCTTTGATACAGAAAAGGATTGGGATGAGGGTGTTCATTTGTTGTTGTTTGCTGTTAGGGAATCAGTTCAAGAGTCGTTGGGTTTTAGTCCCTTTGAACTAGTTTTTGGTCATACTGTCCGTGGACCATTGAAATTATTGAAAGAGAAACTTCTTTCAAATGAAGATTCAAAGATTAATCTTCTTGATTATGTTTCTGATTTCAAATACAAGTTGTCAAAGGCCTGTGAAGTAGCAAGAACTAATCTTCACACTACCCAGTCAAAAATGAAATTAAGGTATGACAGAAATTCACAGGAAAGGAGTTTTAAACCTGGTGACAAAGTTCTGGCTCTCTTTCCCATACCTCAGAATCCTCTTCAGGCTAAATTTTATGGTCCTTATACTGTTGAAAAGAAAGTAAATGACTTAAATTATATCATTAACACTCCTGGGAGATGGAAACAGAAACAACTTTGTCTTATAAATATGTTAAAGGAATATTTTAACAGAGATAGCCCAGCTAATTATTCAGTTAATTTAGTTGTACCTGTCCCACACAGTGAAGATATCAACGATGGAATACAATCAGACTATAGTGACTCTGGTATAACCAATCTTTGGAATTCAGAAATATTGAACAACCTAGACCAGAAACTTTCACATCTACAACAACAGGAAAGAAATGAACTAAAACAGCTATTACATGACTATGAGCACTTGTTTCCTGATGTTCTAACACGAACAAGTAAAATTTATCAAGACGTTGACATTGTAGATTCTGCGCCTGTGAAACAGCATCCTTATAGGATGAATCCTCTCAAACAGAACAATCTGAAGAAAGAAATTCAGTATCTACTGGAGAATGATTTCATAGAACCAAGTAAAAGTAACTGGAGTTCACCATGTATTCTTGTTCCCAAGCCAGATAATACATTCCGTATGTGTACTGACTATAGAAAAGTTAACAGTGTCACCAAAACTGATTCATTTCCAATCCCAAGAATGGACAATTGCATTGATAAAATTGGAAATGCGGAATATGTCACCAAGTTTGACCTTTTAAAAGGATTCTGGCAAATTCCACTGACGGAAAGGGCAAAAGAAATTTCAGCATTTGCAACTCCATATGGACTTTATCAATATAAAGTCATGCCGTTTGGAATGAAAAATTCACCTGCAACGCTTCAACGTCTGATGAACATGATAACATTTGGTCTTGATAATTGTGACGCTTATATCGATGACGTCATTATCTACAACAACACCTGGGAAGATCATTTGGAAACCATTCGAAAATTCTTTGATTGACTCAGCGATGTGAATCTGACAATTAATTTGAGCAAAAGTGAGTTTTGCCATGCTTGTGTCACATTTTTAGGACATATTGTGGGACAAGGTCATGTTAAACCTATAGAAGCTAAGGTCAAAGCTATCTCTGAATTTCAAGTTCCAATTTGTAAAAAGCAACTGATGCGATTTCTAGGTATGGCTGGATATTATCAGAAATTTTGTTCCAATTTTTCCAAAATTGCTGAACCTTTGACAAGTTTATTGAGTAAGAAAACCAAATTTCATTGGTCTGACAAGTGTCAGGAATCTTTTGACAAGTTAAAGGCCATGCTTAAGAATGCACCAGTTCTTTCTGCACCAAATTTTAGCCAATCATTTAAATTATCTGTTGATGCAAGTGATGTAGGGGTTGGTGGAGTATTGATTCAGGAAGACAAAAGTGGTGTGGATCACCATGTGTGTTATTTTTCTAAAAAACTAAACAAGCACCAGAAAAATTATTCCACAATTGAGAAGGAATGTTTGGCTTTGATATTGGCTTTACAGCATTTTGAAGTGTATGTTACCTCAGCTCTTTCTCCAATTATTGTGTACAGTGATCACAATCTCCTTACTTTCATCAACAAAATGAAAGATAAAAATAGGAGATTGTTGAGATGGAGTTTGATATTGCAAGAATATAACATTGACATTAAACACATCAGGGGAAAAGACAATGTGATTGCAGATGCACTCTCACGTGCCTAGAAATGTAATATTGCTTGATGTAATTAAGTCCAGTATCATAAAACATGTTCTTATGTAATTTTGGTTATTGTAGTATTAGATGTATATTCAAAAGAAAGCTTTATTATATAAATCTTTCTTTTTCTTTATGAGGGGAGGTGTTATGTATGATGTTTATATAATATTATAAATATTCTAGGAAATTATAAATGTTTCTTCACTTTAATATTGCTTAAATCTTAATGTTATCAGGAAAAACATGTTTAACTAGTGTCCTTGAATTAGGTTGTTTTGATCAATATGTTTTCTCAATTTGAAGGTCAAGGTTGGATTTTTGTTTACAAGTAAAATTCCATTAAGATGACACACATTCTAGAACATTCTGTCATGTGACCAATCTTTATATATGCCATGTTTGTTGGACATTTATTCAGTTTTGACATTACCATCAGTCTTGTAAAGAGCTATTACAGTTGTGAAAATTCATTCCAAATTCTAAGAGAGGAATTATTTTAAATATTCATTGGATTATAACAGTGCTCATAAACTTTTGGATTTTGGATTTTTAATTGATGATTTTGGAATTTAAGTGAACTTATTCAGATATTTTGGAATACTTCATTTTGACATCAGCACATCAAGATTACTAGTACATCAGGACTTTGGAGACCATTAGCACATCATAACATTCAAGGACACAGCCGTGAATTCGGAACATTCTATATTTAGGACTTGTGATTAGAACAAACATTCTTATTGGATTATTAGGATTTCAAAACACATTACTGTAAGTGACTTTTTTGATTTTTCATTTTAATTATCTAGTAATAAATTGCTTGTTGATTTTTACTTGATTTGTTGGTTTCACTTTCTTTCTGTTACATTTTTCTTAGACCATAGAGTCGTAACAAAGCATATTGAGTAAAAACTGCCTTCCTTCTCTGATCACAGATTGAAATAATTAAAACAATGATGTATAAAAATCCAGACTGTGTATGGCAGCTCAAATGAGCTTCACTCTGATGTTATGAGTATATTGTGATTGTGCCACATGCTACCTTGTAATGTTGTCAGCCATGTGCCCCATTTCTGCATGTAAAGAATTCCTTTTTCCTCCTACATATTAGGTAAACTCTTGGCATTCTGCACTAAAGCCGTTTTAGAGAAAAAAATACAGAAAATGCAATATAAATAGAGAGTGATACAGTTATCAAAGCATACAGGATTTCTCCACTAAATTTACAGTGTTGTGGCAGTGGTATTATCCTTCCAAAGGGAGGTAACCAACTGTGAAGAGTATGCGGTAGACTGCAGCCATTAAATGGCTGAATATGTCAGCTGAATATGTTGTAGAACCAGTATGTGCCCGCAGGTAGTCAGGATTAGTTGGTTTTCTTCCTGCTTCATACATGAGAAACAGCATCAATATGGCAGCAGACTGCATACTTGAAAGGGAAACGGAAAATGTCAAAGATATATTGGCTGAGGTAATACAAAGGTATGGAAATGGATGGATCAGGAAACTGATGGGCAAATGCTTGGACATTTGTTCAGAAAAGTCAACATTCTCAGACGAGTATACTACACCTTGTGTCAAAAGGACATGAATTACACTTCACTAGGAAAAAAGGCAGCAGAAACCGATAATTTAATCTTAAGAAGGGGGCAGGAGCTGAGATTTTCTTTCCTACTAGGGTATTTATTTTTCATTTATCTCAAGATCATTTTTCCAGCTAATATGATGGATAGAATTAGTTTATTCTTTCAAACAAATCAGAGCAAGAGTATATTTTCAAGTGTTTTGGGAACCTGAATTTTTTTTCTCTAAAGAAATTCCATTCTGTGGGAATGAATATTCACAATTCAAAACTGAGAGTCAGAGAAATTTCATAATAATGGTATATTTGATAATACTTGATTTAAAATGTCTTCATTTTTCACTTTAACTCCCTAACCAGGTTCTAAGGTTGGCATTAAAGGGAAATAAAGTTAACAAAGTAATAATTGTTTGTTAATGCAATTAATAGTTGGAAGAAAACAACAGGTGCCAGCTAGATTATTTTTATTTACTGAAAATAAGTTTCAGCCAGGGGATGTACCCCTGGGGAAACCAATCGGGATGCTCTTTCCCCTCCGACCCAGCCGGGGACCAGACCTGCAAAACCCCTTTCTGACTTGCAGATTTTTTAATAAATGCCCCAGTCTCATGCCTGTAACATGTATTTGGATTAATTTGAGGAGGGGAGGTATTTTTTTTTAGGAGGCATTTTTTGTCAGGCTAGTAAGATTGCATAATTTAATTTTAAGGGAATAGCTTAAACAGTTGTCACCTGCATATCAGAGGCTAATTTGATGCATACTCCTTTCTAGAAAAGTACAAATCATTCATTGTTTTAACCTTTTGAAGCAAAGATGGTATACCGGTACATCACTTTTCAGTGGCAACAGCATTGGTGGCAATAGTGTTGTTGTTACAACTATTAAGTTTACATGTTACAGTTTTTGCAAAGGTCATATACTGTAAATCATAACATCAGTTGACAAATCCATTAACTCCCTTAACTTCACCTGTCTACCACCTTCTGTCTATCAATTGTTGTTTACTCTTGATTCCAATAGGCCATAGGCCAATCTTCACCTGGGTAATGTGTGAACTGTTATATAATGCCACCTGTTCTTAGCTCATCTAAGAGGATGCATGCTGCCCTAATGGTTAGACACCTGGACAGTTGACACTGTATAACGTGTATAAATTCAGTTTGTAATAACTTCATTATCTTTCATCCACTTGGCATGAAATTCTTAGTATCAAATTGAATAGGTTTCTGATAAATTTGGAAGATTTTAGACAATAAAATTGGTTTTAAAGGATGTCAACCAACCTCTGGCTAAATTACAATCTACTTTTCCAGCTGAGCCATCTACTTTTACAACACTAACATTTTTTGTATCATATTGTTCTATTAACTTAGCCTTGTACTTTTTAATTTTGAGTCGGCTTCTTCAAAAGATATTAAGAATGCCTATGCCAATGAGTGGGCACATATATACACTACTTCCTAACAAAGTTTAATCTTATTACACCTGTTCGATAAGAATATGTACATGTAAATATTTCAGCACACATGAAGAGACTGGTGTTCCTACTGAGGAGGAAGTTTAGGAGGAAGAAGAGGAGGAGGAGGGGGATGAGGTTGTAGTTGAGAAGGAAGAGGAGATTGAAGAATAAATAGAAGCAGAAGAAGAAGAAGATGAACAGAAAGAGGAAGAGACAGATGAACAGATTGAGGAAGGGAACAGATCAGGAGAAGAAAGGTACATTTAAATATTTTTATCGTTCAGCATACCTTGTCGCTGGTGCTGGCACACTTGTACAGTCGTATTACCATTTCCAAGCATCATGAAAAGCACTTACTTAATTAAACATGATAGGTTACAGCTTACACAATTTGAATTCAGCTGTTTTTTTTATGCCGCTTCACAAATATTGAAGAGGTATGTAGTGTATCTGTTGTTATCAGTATATCGTTCCATTCAGCCATCTATCACACCTTTTGTGTAAGATCATTTTCTCATGCCATTTTGGCTATGGGGTCATCGAGTTTTATGTGTTTTGGTGAGTATAACACTCTTCTATCAAAGTTATTAACTCTGACCTATATTTGGTACTTCAGTAACTTTGATTTAGTTCTGTATTAAGTCATTTTGGCACAATATTCATATTACAAAAGAGGAGGAGATGGGGCATTCGACCTCTGTGAACACATTTTAGGTTGTCTGTACAAACAATGCCCTGTCTCTGTGTGTCTGTCACTTTGACTGTGTATCGTTCTGTCTCTGACATGTACACATGGTACCTAATCTTGCTTGAAAATATCCATTCTTAGAAGTTTTAATTTACTAAAATCGTATCCCTATTTAAATTGAATCAAACACTCTTCCCTTGCTGTTTCTCATCTTCCCTTGCTATAATGTTAAAATTTGTATCTTTTCTTCTAGATGCTTAATCTGCTATGGATTAACTTTGAAAGTTTGTTCTGTATATTCCCCTTGTCACAAAAATCCTACATTTGCCCTAATGATCAATGTTTCTGCATTTCCCAACAATTACTAATACAGTCTCACCTGTTTGAGAGGTCACATCTATTAAGCAAAATCTCTTGCCTTCATGAGTCAAATCATCATTCCTTCTACCTAATTGTATAAATAATTACCAATCATTATGCATCCAGCTGTCTGAAACTTCCCAGAGGTGGCTTTATAAGAAGGGTTTTAACAACACATTAGCAAATTGATCCATCTTTCTTTAATCTTTATGTCTCAAGACAAATGCCAAAAAGCCTTGGATTTAATATGAATTGTCACAAACACAGTTCTGTGTGCAGACCTCATGGTCTTGCTCTAATTATTCTGCACTTTAGTAATATCAAAACTCAACTATGGCTCAGTTGTATTCAGATCAGCTCACAAATCTTACCTGCAGATACTCAGTTTGATACACAATCAGGGACTTAAAGTGTGCCTGGAAGCATTTTGAACTTTCCCTTCAGAAAGTTGCCATGTTCAGGCAAATGAACCATCACTTTATCTCAGACAAACAAATTTGGCTGTTATGTATACTACCAAACTATCCTCTAATCTATAGAATCCTGTATATGATATTGTCTTTAGATTCGAATACAAAACCTTGTTTGCTTGGAAACCAAATTGTATTCCACCTTTTGGCATACAAATTCATCCTCATTTAGAAGCAGTAAAATTCAGTCTTACCAATATTGCAAAATTCTATATTCCAAAATGCCACCTTGGTTATGAGAACACCCCTAAAAAATAATATCTGATCTTTGCCATTGCAAACAGTCCTCTTCCAATGATCCCTATATTCAGATTAAATTCAATGAAATCAAAGCCTTCTCTCAAACCGATATGTACCTGCCTATGGACAATTCAGAAAATTGAGACATGATTGCAGCTGCCATTGCAACACACCACAGCACCGTCTTGAGCCGGTTGCCAGATAAAGCCTCCATTTTCACAGCTGAGATTACAGCCATACTAAATCATTGAACTGCATCAGCACCTCAAGAAACAAATTTCATCATCTTTCCAGATTCCCTTTCCACACTGTAAGTCTTACAAAACCTTAAATTTGACAACCCGTTAATATCTCAAATCTTAAAGAAACATAACTTGTTCATAAAATCTTTTTGAAAAAGTATTCTGTACTGTTGCCTGTATAGGACTCACAGTACTAATTACATGGAACAACTGTGAAGCAGTCTAGAAATGGGTGAAAATTTAATAGAGTATATATGGGTCTGGTGGTCCATAATTGATTAATAATGAAAAATAAAATTTTAGTAAAATATTATTTTGAGAGCTTATCCTATCTGTACCTACAAAAAAAATAGAGACAAGATTCTATTGATGCAATTTTAGTATTTTTATAGACTTGACTTAGGAACAGTCAATAACAAAAGTAGCACCTGATTCATTAGGTGCAGAATGGATAACACATTTCATGTACATGTGGATCCAAAATTGGCGTGGCTCATGTGGTTTTCTTAACACAGAAGCTTGCATCAAGGGTGGGTCTATACTGATAAATATAGGTTTGATCATGAGCATTATTGAATTTTTAATATCATGATGTTTCCATAGGTTTACTATGGGAGTTAAATTAGTACTGTGAGTCCTATAGGAGCACTACACCATACCAAGAGCCTGTTGTTTCCATGGTTACCGCGTGCATCCAGGTTATTGTTTTGGTGGTTTTTGGTTATCAAAATCACAGTGGAGTCTTATTTTCATAATTTGCATATGATTTAAGAGAAAATTTCTGTAAATTGCAGTGCTGGAAAGGGTTATGTGCACATTTTTAGGGGTGGTAGATGGCTCAGGTTATGGAAAAAAGAGAATAGTATTACCAGTTGGCAGAATTTCATATGTTGGTATCCACATATTGGCTTATATGGCTTAATACCATTTAACCTATGCAACTATTCCCACAAAGGGGTGGGGGGAGAGATTTTAAGCATAAGCCACATGTCACAATAGCTTATGTATCAATACTGAGCATTTACATTTAGAAACACATTCAATAAATCAAAGCAGGGAGCATTGTAAAAATCAAGGACTGTAACTGTATGTGCCACATTGCATAGGCCTCTAAAAATGTGCTATAATGAAGGTTGATTATGGTAATAGTGTTGATATTTTTCTTTCATTTTTGTAGTCATAGCACACAGCAATTTGCCTTTATCATAATTAGTTTGCTCTTGATATTTCTCATACAGTTTGTTAAGAAATGCCCTTTTCTCAGATCTTTTCTTTTCTTATATACTTTACTTGATTTGTACATTTTATCTCTGAGATATACATCTTGTTTTGTTTTCAGATGTTGTGCCATGGAAATACAGCTGAAACTGGACAACCGATTGATTTACATAGCTTCACCAGAGATTATCCAGGTCCATGGTTACAGTTATGAACAGCACTATGAGCCCTACCATGGAAGTTTCTTTTGAAGGTTATATTTTTAGGTAAGCTGTGTTTAATCCTTTGATTGACTGATTCCACTTTCTGGGTGTTCTTGTTCAGTTTTGTTTTCAGCTCTGTAGATTTACCTAACCGATACTCCATAAACGCATGCATAATGTAGACCCTTCACTCTCACCGGATATTTTCAGCTTGATATGACTTGGCAAGAATGTGCTTCTATACACCCAGTTGGAACCATCTACCCAGCACACATTAGACTGCTTAAAACTTAAGACTGACTATACATAATAGTATAGGCCTTAAACTTTCATTTCCAACACAAGTCTGTTAAAATCCTATCTGTATGGAGCTATTTACACAGACTGCCTTTCTTCCTTTCTTGCTGGGCTTCTGTACCTCATCATAGAGATTAAACATTTTTAATGCATAACTGCATGTCGAACATATTGCTCTCTCCTGCCACACTAGATCTCTTTTCTCATTTGGGGGTGATAAATCACTGGTGTTGATAGTTTAGATAATTTTGGAATGTCAGCATCACTGTTGTTTCATGGGTGTGTTTGCTTCTCTTAGTGCCAGAAGGCCAGTGACCCTTTATCATTATCCTCTGTCATCTGGCACACTTATTAGTTTGATTTTGAAAGATGGGAATAGGGATACACTGTATTTTTTTTTTCCAGGTTAGTCAGAAAGAAAAATGGTCATTTTGAATTGTATAAGCTATTAAAACTTGTCTTATAACCAGTGAGAGATGAAAATACAAGGTGTCATGTAATTTGATACCCAGTTATGTAATACTTGTTGATGTCTGCATGTTTGAGTTTCTTTTGTTTAGCATGCATGCCATAGAAATATAACATGAAGATACATATGCAGAAAACAATAAATTTAATAACAAGAATAAATCACTAATATGTACAATACAATACAGCAAAATGTTATGCGGATACAATTTAGCTATAGATAGTGGTATCACATCAAATGCCTTTACACTAATATCTTTGCACGAGAGTGGTCAATTCTTTATTACAACCATGTTCCAACATCAATGAGTAAAATACATATCTTTGTAAAAAAATTCAGATCTACTTATAGGACTCATGGTACTAATTATAGGGAACAACTGTGAACCAGTCTAGAAATGGGTGAAGATTTAATAGAGTATATACGGGTTTGGTGGTCCATAATTGATTATTAATGAAAAGTAAAATTTTAGTAACAAATTATTTTGAGAGCTTATCCTATCTGTACATAAAAAAAAATAGAGACAAGATTCTATTGATGCAATTTCAGTATTTTTTATAGACTTGACTTAGGAACAGTCAATAACAAAAGTAGCACCTGATTCATTAGGTGCAGAATGGATAGC
Organism: Margaritifera margaritifera; assembly: GCA_029931535.1. Lineage (NCBI taxonomy): Eukaryota > Metazoa > Mollusca > Bivalvia > Unionida > Margaritiferidae > Margaritifera > Margaritifera margaritifera. Next base: position 1,100,490 of record JAQPZY010001523.1, on the reverse strand, counting down.
ACATGTTTCATGTACATGTAGATCCAAAATATGGCATGGCTCATGTGGTTTTCTTAACACAGAAGCTTGCATCAAGGATGGGTCTATACTGATAAATATAGGTTTGATCATGAGCATTTAGAAATTTAAAGTTATTGAATTTTTAATATCATGATGTTTCCATAGGTTTACTATGGGAGTTGAATTAGTATCGTGAATCCTCTAGTCACATTGGTATTACAATAATGAAAGGGCAGATAAAGCAGTCATAGCTGCCATCCATTTACACATTTCTGAATGGAAGATTCCATATTCTGACTTCAAATATGATATAAATAGACATATTCTACAATCTTGGCAAAATATGTGGAATGAAAACTCTACAAACCTGCTTTAGAACATCAAACCCATCATTGGAGAGTATGTCCCTTTGAAAGAACAAACCGCAGAAATGATGTGGTATTGTGCCACTCGAGTATAGGACATACCTGACCCATCCATACCTCCTGAAAGAGAAACCTTGACCAGAGTGCATACCTTGCCAGTGTCCACTGACAGCAGAACACATTCTTGTCGTTTATTTTGACTTCCAACCTGTGAGACAGAAGTTTATGTTATGTGAACACAAGTAAGAAGCACTGTGATGATGTACCACCAGAGAAAATCTAGGACATTTTGAGGGAATACAATTTATATAACAAATGTTGACCTTGGATTTTAAGAAGTTTATAAATTTTTTCCTTTTATCTTTTTTTAACATACATACTGTGTCAGATTGCTATTTATAATCTATTTTAGTTGTGTTGTCCAGAAAACTTACTGCTATGTTGTACTACACGTATCTTTTTATTTTAGCAGTGGCTTAAAAAAGGCTCCACAAGTTGCCCCAGAAGCTCATGCAAGAGGAGCTGGGTAAGGAAGAATTGTTCTTTGGTGTTTCCAAACAACAGTGCTCTCATCTTTTTCTTGTAATCTTTCTTGACTCTTCACTCATTCAAAGAAAGTTTTCTCACATAACTTCTGTATGCTAAAATAATGATATTTATTTCTGGAAGGGAAGCAGCTGCATTACTGAATGTGCTAATGCCTGTGAAATTCAGATAGGGAATCATCTATTACTGAATGTGCTGATGCCTGTCAAATACAGATAGGGAAGCAATTGTATTATTGAATGTTCTGATGTCTCAAATACAGAAATGGATGCAACTGTATTATTGTATGTGCTAATGTCTGTGAAGAACAGATATGGAAGATACTGTATTACTGAAGAATAATATGCATCCATCTTCAGACAGAAAATATCCATGCCTCTGAGCTTGAGTTTGAGATTGAGTTTCACTAGCTGCCAGTCCAAACTGACCTTTCAAAAGTCACATCATTTATGATTGGTCAAAACAAAATCTCAAGCTCAGGAGTTCTATGATTTCCAGGCCTTATCTTTGATTGCATAATGTACCAGCAGATTAGGATCTGCACTGTTCACTTGAAATCAAGAGTTGAACAAACAGTACAGACCCAGATTATGATCACATAAGACATATTTGGGTCTATGCTGTGAGTTGAACAAATAGTATAGATCCAGATTATAATCATATAGTGTGCTGACAGCTCTGGGTCTGTATTATGAGTTCAGCAAACAGCATAGACCCAGATTATGATCACATAATGTGCTGACAGATATGTGTCTGCTGCTAGTTGAAAAAACAGTACAGACCCAGATTATGATCACATAATGTGCTGACAGATATGGGTCTCTGCTGCTAGTTGAAAAAACAGTACAGAACCAGATTATGATCACAAACTGTTGACAGATATGGGTCTCTGCTGCTAGTTAAAAAAACAGTACAGACCCAGATTATGATCTCATAATGTTCTGACAGATCTGGGTCTCTGCTGCTAGTTGAAAAAACAGTACAGGACCAGATTATGATCACAAACTGTTGACAGATCTGGGTCTCAGCTTCTAGTTAAAAAAACAGTACAGACCCAGATTATGATCACATAATATTCTGACAGATCTGGGTCAATGCTGTTTGCAGTTTGGCATGCATTGTACCAACTCAGCATTTTTTTTTTTTTACCATTATCTTTTATTTTATATACCTTTTAAAGAATTTTAACATATTTACGTTTTATCTTTTTATCTTGTAGTACTAGATGTTTACATTCATTTGGAGAAGCCACGGTGGTTTAGTAGTTAGTGTGCAGTACTGTCAACCAAAAAGGTACGGGTTCGAATCCTACCATCAGATCAGCCCAGGTTGGCTTCTTTGGGAAAGGCACTAAATCACCTGCTGGTGTTGCTGTGCCATAAAACAATGAACCAAACCAAATGTTTATTTGGAAGTAATTATCTTCCTCAGGTTTTTTGGCAATTCTTTATCTTCACATTTTTAGAACTTATAATCAACACTATATAGTGATTATTTTCCTCACGTTATTGGACCCTGTACATATAAATGTACCAACCCAGCTAAATATGGTAATAAGCTGATGCTTTCTACTGAATCCCCAAAATCCAGTAATTGTACTTGCATTTGACAAAATATCTGAAATAAAATTTGGTTTAAACTAAATACAGTATTAGCTACAGTAGGTGTTATTTATAATCCTCATCTCCAGCAGTGTACATTTCTGCTAATGAAATAAAAGTACAGTCCAATCAGATTGCATGTGCTACTAGATATTGCAGAGAAGCATCTTGGATATATTTACACATAATTTCTATGTAAGCAGTGACTGTACTTGAGATAAATCTAAGCAGAAAACTTAATATGGGGGGGGGGGGCAACTTTTCATGTGTATCCATGTGATTGCTGAAGGTGATAAATAAAAAAAAACTTCCTTCATTAGAGTACTGGGTCATAACTGTTTGTATTGTGTATATTTTGCTCTATGCAGGGATTCAGCCATGGCACATGTTCGGGAGATTCACAGGGAAATTGTACGCGAAGTCCTGGACAAGTCACAACTAGCCCAGGTATGTCAATTCTTATTTAATTGATACTATTGACATGTTTTCACAACTTTCTCACATGAAAATACATGTAAAGATCATGATGAAGAAAAATGAATTTCTTAGCATTCTGGAATTCAACAAATAGCTTTTCTACATTTGTGAAATGCTTGCATTTTTAGATTGGGATGATGTATAACTTTGATTATTTTTAATGGGTTTTACCTATTTTTGATGGTAGTGATTAAAGAAAATGAAATAGGTTGTAGAGCAGACTGCATGTAGTTTATGAGGTTGCATCAGATTGATGAGCTGACTTCTTAGGAAAGTTGTTTTAAAGAATTTGTAGAATCTTTCATAATTTCAATGTAAACTGCTCAGCCACAAAAATCTCAGATGTCACTAGCACTACAGCTGGCAGCTCCTCTAACTGCCAGTTTACCTACTGCTGCTTCTGTTACTAATACTTTCATTTCTGCTGTCACCATAACTACAACCACTGCCACCACTACATACTGTTGTTTCTTTAAGCACCACCAATACTGCCTTTACTATTATGACTTTTACCACTTGGTTCATGACAGTGACTACTGCTGCTGCTACTACTACTATTACTACTACTACCACCACCACCACTACTACCATACCTCCACTACCATTACTGCCACTGCTGCCACCACCACTACTACTACTTCTACTACCACTGCTACTACTACTTCCACCACCAATACCATTACTACCATAACAACAATATTGACTGCTGCTGCCACTAATACACTCTTGCCTCTCCTGGAAGGAAGTCACAATACTATCATGATCACCATTGCTGACACTAAAATCACCAGCACAACAACTTTTCATACTCTCTTCCCCCCTTCACCAACTTTTACTAATACAGTGAAAGCTCGCTATAACAGTGGTGGAGGTCCAGAAAAGTGCCATTGTGAATCTTGCAATATCGAGACAAGTCAGTTAACAGAAGAAAATATTATATGTATAATCTCTTGGCTATACAAGCCGGGGAAGGGTGGGTGGGTCAGCAAATCTATAGGTTTCAATGATTGATGCAGTTACCAACTTATATTGTTGCACATTAAATGAGAAATACCCAAAACAATGATTACATATTTAATTTTTTTTTTCCTCGCAGGGAACCATGCATTGACACATAGATATATATGTATAAGAAAGTTAGCAACTGAATAGTGTAAATAGTTTGAGCATGTGTACTCACCAATTGATCTCATTGTTATCCATAATAGTAATTTCATCAAAAATGTGTACAAAGAACCATAATTTCTAGTTATTCTTTGCTAGATTCCATTAAAATCCAGATACTTAATTTCTTGCTAATACACTCACACTAACTTCTGCAACACTGTATTTTCAGAAACATTCATATATGCTGGACATGTCCAAAGGCACTGAGTTTTGACCGACAATAAAATGCCCAAATCGGACATTGGGAGTTTCTAATAAGTAACTTGTATTTATTCTTGAAAAATACTCTAACTGAAATTTGCACAGGTATTGACTGCGTAATGTACTTGAGATGAACAATGCAACAGGTGTACAACTGCCTCAACCACATTTGGGAGTAAATCATTCAGTATAATGGATAAAGAGTGATCTCCCAAAAAACAATAAAGTCATTCTCTAAAAAAGAGAAGAAAGAATAAATTAAAGAAGGCCTATATTGATTGAAACAATTGTTGATAATTATGACTTTTCACTACAGTAGAGCAAAAACATGGAGTAGCATGCTTGATTACAACAACAAATTCCTCCACCCCAACAATTTAACTGGTTCTGTTTCAGTCATTGTTCTTTTAACGTACATGTAACATTAGCATTGCAATGATAGGTGGCCTGTGAATATCTGAGTGACTTGAAACTGATGTCTGCATTTCTGACTACACTTCAAGAAAATAGAAAGGATTGAGTCAGATTTGAAGCATATGGGGATATATAATGACTTTAAAACTTACCTGAAAGACATAAAGTGTTATTGTTTTTCTCCTATGACATTTTCTAGCATTCGTTTTTTTTTCTCAGTCTGATTTTTTCTCTTCTATATACTGGTATTCCTTTTGCTTTGGCATATATATCCCCAAATTTACCAGCTCTTACTTTTGCTCCATTTATTTTATATTGCTCCATTTTATTGTGTATTTTCTTTGGTTCTCCTTTTCACTATAATTTGTATAAGCACTCTTCATTATATTCATGCATTCTTTTTCTATTCTCTCTCTCTCTCTCTCTCTTATCTTGTCTGTGCATACATTTTTAATGTTTTAATCTTTGGTTTCAAGCCTTCCCATTCTTTAATAGTGTCATAATTTCCATGTTCAGAAAATTCAGTTAGTATTTGTTTTACCTGTTTACAATAAAATTCATTTTCTAAAATTGAATTATTCAGTTTCCATGTCCTGCTCCCCATTTTTGCCTTTCCATCATTTTCATTTAAAACTTACAGGGAAGTGGTCTGCAATTACTTTTTATTCTATTTTGCATTCTTTTATCATATGTTCACAGTGTATTGTTGTGTAGAATTTGTCAATTCTGTATCCTTTGTCTCTGATATATATCTGCTAGCTTATTTTTGTCAATTTAATTCTTTATGTGCTTTAATAATAGCTTATCTTTTACTTTGAAACCTGCACTTTTATCAAATTCTTTTCCTATGCAATTAAAATAGCCTTCTAATATTATACTTTCCATAGAGTATTGCTGTACATTATTATTTAGATCATTTATATATTTGACTTTAAATATTCCATATTTAGCTGGTACATATACATTTATGAAATGGTAATTATTTATTTTCACATGAATAAGTCTCCCTTTAAAAGTTTCGAGAGCATTTATAATTTGACATTGCAATTTGCACCATTTATTTCCTATTAAAATTCCTATTCCTAATTTTCTATGTTCACTTTAATTTTTTTTGTCTAAAATCACATTTAATTTTTCCTCTATATATAATCTTATTTCGTTTGTGATGCAGTGTGTTTCCTGTACAAATATAATGTCATAATTTTTATATAATTGGTATAATTCATTGAAAGACATAATGTGGGGATATAATTTATATTTATGGAGTTGACTTTCAAAGGTAAAAAGGAAGGAAGTAAATGGTAAGATAGTGGAAGGTAATTGTATCTGGCAATGACCAAAACTACTCATGACAATTCTGATGATAAACATATTTCAACAAAGGGATTGTTTGGTGCACAGGTGTGCATGCCTGTTGGTTGAGTAGACATGGGTGGCCTATTGTGTTCCCTTAATTAGGTATGTAAATTAATTGATATATTATTTGGGTGGGAAACTTTTTTTGACCTCTGCATTGTTTGGTGCTTGTAAATGTATGCCAGTTGACTGAGCAAACATCTGTTAGCTATTGTTTACCCTGGACTAAACAGTTTTATAAACAGGATGTACTGAAGACAAACACAAAGAAGACTTAATGGCTTTATACTTTATGGCTCAATAATAATTAGATTGGTAATTATCAGCTTTTGAAAGAGTTGACATCTTTCAAAAATAAGCTTAACTCAAAGTGCAGTAACTGACTTATGACACAGTTGAAACAAACATTTATAAATAGAAACTTTTAACATCTTTATTCATATAACAAAATAAGCAGCAGTAAGACAATATTTTTTCAAGAACACATCTTGACAAATTATTAAATCAGACTTTTTTTATTGGCATTACAACTTAGTAGTTCTTCAAGAAATGTTTGAAATTATACACAGAATTTGGAGCCATATCATAATCGTGTTATATCTGAATTTGTGTTATAACAAAGCATGTTATAGTGGGGTTTCACTACACTAATATTAATATTTCCTACTTTTATAGCTGCAGCAGAACATGGAAACAATCTTGTCCAACTTGGAGACACAGCAGCAACAGTTGGATGAGGTTCATCAGAGGATGTTGGAACAGCAGGATGCATATATGGACTTGCAGCGACATCAACATGAGCATGAAACATTGCGGCAGGTGGCGCAGGAGTCACAGACGAGCATACATGAACATATGGGCAAGCTTGAACAGCTTGTCAGCTCCAAAGTGGAGCATCTCTTCTTCCAGCATGCACAAAGGGAAAGTATCCTTTTTCTGTCCAAAAATTATATAATTTAGGGACTTGTTAGAATTTTGCCAGGAAATCTGGAATTTGAGATTCATAGGTTTGGTTTGTGGATTGTAGTAATCAGAGATGTGTATGAGTTACTTCCCGTTCCTTGTTCAATTTTGTTCTTCAAGGGCATTAAATGATGACTCAAAAATGTTTTTTGGCACTAAAAGAGAAAATTAAAAGTAGGTCTTCATTTTCTATGGAATTTAGAACATATTATGGGTTTAATGTCCAAAAATGGTATTGATTTAACCAAGGTTTCTATGCTACCAGGAAAATGGGAAAATAAGAATAGCTTTGTTCCCAAGCTTTGTATTTTTGCAAAAATTGGTCAGAGTTTTGGAAAAGCCAGGAGTTTTAATAAGCCACTTTAGATAAATCAGTTACCCAAAAAAACAATAGTTTAAAATCATAATTTAACTTGTGGTGAATTTAGTGTGTTGACTTAAATTACCATAATTTTCAAAGTTGCCGAATTTTAGTCCAGGAAATGACCTGGAATATTTGTTTTCTTAAAAAACGGGTGAACACTGTTTGACATTCTGGTACATCTTCATTCCTGTTACCTACCAAAACAAACTTTCTATTGATTGTTAATGTATTGATATAGCATATGGAAATTATTCAGTACACACTGATAGTGAAATATTAATCAAACATCAGTGTAGTAAATGTTGTTACTTATCACAAATGAAATTAGTTATACAATTCTTTAATAGGTACCTACAAAAAATTTGTTCTGTCTTGTTACATGTTTATAGGAGAATTTGGAAATATTGTAATGAAAATGAAAAAATTTGCTTTGCTGTTTACCTCCATGGAATGCTTTGGCCTTCATACATAAGGAGTGTGGGGTTTAATCTTCAGCACTCATTAGATTGCTCTGTTCAGCATGATTACATTCAACAAGGTCACGGTTATGAACATACAGGTATGTATAGTCTTGCTTGTTTTGGCCTTCATACATAAGGAGTTTGGAGTTTAATCTTCAACACACTTTAGATTGTTCTGTCACCTGAGTCATAAGTTGCCAATATTTGGAGTGGAGTACTCAATGCTCAGCATGATTACATTCAACAAGGTTAGGAGTATAAACATACAGGTATGTATAATGTTGCTTGTTTTGGCCTTCATACCATAAAACTCTCAAGACTGAGATTGCAAAATAATTTAAAACTTCAAGATAAAATATCTCTAAAGCAATTAATGACATCCACATTAATTTTTGGATTGAGTTTCAAGTAAAAGTCTGATTCATTCACTTGAAATGTTATATGAATTCAAGGCCATATGTTTTATTGACAGAATGTATGGCATATGGTACATGCTCCAATAACACTAGGTTGGCAAAAGAGTTTTTTTCAACCAACACCATGTAGTAAGGAATAATTTATGAAACCTGTATTCACATAGAATTTAAATAAAGGATTGTTTTCAATCCTCACTCTGTGTGTCTCACCTAATGCATGTATGCTAGAAAGTATTTACATTTGCATGTTTATGTGTGTGTGCAAGCATTTTATGGATGAATACATGCATATGTACAGAAATGGTTAGAGGGAAAAACAGGGAACCATAAAATGCCATAATATATGGTTTGTAGAACACTACAGTGTTAACCACCACTTGTTTTGATGACAATGCATTTATTTTCTTAGTAATAGTAAATATTGAAATTCAGTTCTCACTTTAATTTGATTAGAATACCAACTTAAATTCCAAGTACTATCATTATTGTACAGGAATGCCATTTAACTTTATTACTGTATCCTTGACTTAGTGTTCAGATCAGCGAGTTCAGGACTTGTTGAAACAGACAGAGGCCAGAGAGATACTGAAGCAGGACCAGTTGTTTACCACTGTGACTCAAACTATTAACTCCGCTGTAGCCTCCAACATGGAGAAGGTTGTGCAGCAAGAGATGAGGCAAAATATCCTCCCAGGTATAGCTTGATAAACATGACCTGTTGATTTAGCGTTTTATTGAAATACATAATAGTACATAGTCCACTTGAGAAAATATTATAATGGTATGGATGCATTTTGCATAATGGATTTGCAAGAGACAGTTCCTCCAGACAATGCAAGCAAGATGCATGCACATCATTACTTATTTTGTGAGTGGATTATACCTCATGTATATTCTCCAGAGAGGCCAAATCAGGTTATTTTTGCTAATCTATAGCAGATCCATTTCCAGTGTACTGTAAATTTTTTGTTGTCAGACCCTAGTTGTAAGTTTGTGTGAACAAGACCCAGTCCTGGATGGTTGCACCAGCAGTGCATTTGGTCTTCACATCAGTAGTCCTGGGTTTGATCCCAGGGTTCAGTAAATGCTGAGTCAGTTGGTACCCACCTAGGGTTTATGTTTTTCTTGGGGTTGTCCAGTTTCTTCCACTTTAAAGACCACACCATGCAACATCTGAGCTGCCAAGAGTATAGTGTTTTCTCCAGGACACACGATTAAACAAGTCCATGCTAAATTGTATGAGTCCTCTATTAAAATTGAGCAAGTGTTTGAATATTGTGCACAGTTGATGTGCTGTGAATGTAATTAAACTTGTAACATTCATTTATATTGATGAAGCTGAACTTGATCATGTAACATTTTACTTCAGTTTTGTATTTTGTATTTTGTGTAAATACCATTTTATCGCACCCTCTTTTGATTTGGAATGTAGCTTCAGTATGCACTCAATATCAAAACTCTGGGGTGTGCTCAGCATGCAGGCCAGGGCCAGCTTGTTTTCCCTTGAATTTGGAACAGTCTTTGAGGAATATTAGTGTTGCCTTATTTGATCTACTACTGTTTAAATTTGGGATAATTGTTTAAATGTAATCTTTCACAAAGGAAGCCAGAAATAGGATAATCTCAGTATGATGGGACACATTTTTAACATTACTTGCACAAGATTTTCTTTGGTTTGTTTTTCTCCTGTGTTACCTTTGCATATGTTATAGCCTTTTATAGGTGGTGTTAAAACTAATTTTGTCATCTCATAATCATGTACAATTTTCAGACAGGTGATTTATATTCTGTGATCAAAATTCACATTTTTCCTGAACATTTCTGAAAAATATTTTAGAAAGCATTTCCCAAGCAGAGTTTTAGAATTGCTAACAATTGCGTTGAATTTGTAGGTATCAAATTTTGTGGATTAAAATATTTGTCAATACTGAATTTCATGGAATTTATACAATAAAATAAAATGAAGTAAACTTGAGCAGCAATATAGGCTTTTGATCATAGATAAGACTGCCATCCAAATCCATGCATATACAGGAATCGTGGTAGCTCAGTATCTAACATACCAGACTCGCAGTCAATAGGGTGCCTGTTCAGATCCTACTATCGGAGCTACTATGGTGTGTTCTTGGGCAAGGCACTTTATTCACATTGCCTTGGCACTAAAATATCTATTTGTATTAATGTGCAGTAAAAAAATCAAACCAGATCAAACCAATGGATGTACAAGCAAACACCTAATCATGTTGTTATTTAAAGAGAAAAATATTACCATTTTATTGGATGAAACCCAATGCATGGTGATAAGCCCACCCCCATTTTGCCCAAATTTGTGCAAATGTTTATTTAGGATATCTCTTTCTGATAATAAGCCCATTGCCAACATATTTGTATGCCCACCTTTTGGTAGAGCATATTATGCTATGACTGTCTATCTGTCTGTCCATTATCTTTTCCTGTTCTGCACGATAACTTAAGCACCTACCTTACCAAAATTTTATAGGTAAGTTCTTATTGATGAAAGAACGAAGCCTATCAGTTCTGGGGTCAAAAGTACAAAGGTGAAAGTCACTGACTGATATATATATATATATATATATTTTTTTTGCACATCAAAATACAATCTGTGTACATTTTAAAGTTCATTTACTTTACATTGATTGCACAAGTTCTAATAACTTACTCAAATGAACACTTGATGGTGTCATTATTACTAATAATGGTATTCCTTCATCTCTCAGGTGTGACAAAATCACTAGAGCCAGTCAGAGAGCAGATACATCAAGATATGGCCCAGAAGTTAACAGCCACAGATTCACTACTGAAGGACAATATTGCCAAAATGGTTTGCTCACGGGTGAGTGATGGGTTTAAATTGCTGTAACTCACTGCATTAAACTTAGGCTATTCCATTTTGATTTACTTTGGTGGGGTTGAACCTACATTTTTGTATCCCTTTTGTTGGGAAGGGGTATAGCTTTTTCTAGATGATTTTTCATGTGTTCATTCATTTGTTACCTTCTCAATACTTTGTTATCCCTTCAGTATCTTGGATCATATTTTTCACCAACACTTACAAAAATTGGTATGTAGATACATCTCTGGAAGAGTAAATCAACCATACTCAAACTTTGTCACTGTGACCTAATTTGCATGCTTGAGTGGCTTTACCATTTTTAGCTGTTCATTTGTTACACCTTCAGTACATTGGACTCTTTTTCACCTACACTCATGAACATTTTTATGTAGAAACATCTGGACAAAAGAAACTCAACCATATGAAAATTAGGTCAGTGTGACCTAATTTGCATGCTTGACTGATTTTTGTATTTTCAGCCATTCATTCATTACACCCTCAATATACTGAACTCTGTTTCACCTACACTTGAAAATTGGTATGCAGATACATCTGGATAAAAGTATCTCAACTATATCAAATTCAGGTCACTTTGACCTAATTTGAATGCTTATGTGACTTTTGTATTTTCAGCTGTTTGTTCATTACACCCTCATTATCTTGGATCCTACTTCACCTACACTTTTGAAAATTGAGATGTAGATACATCTGGATGAAAGTAACTCAACTATTCTGAAACTAGGTCACTCTGACCTAATTCATAAACTTTAGTGCCTTTTGAATTGTCAGCTGTTCGTTCATTACATCACCATTTGTCCACAATGGACTTTTTCACCTACAAAGATGAATGTTTGCATGTAGTTGCATCTCAAGAAAAGTAACTTGACCATACTAAAACTAGGTCAATGTGACCTAATTCATATGCTTGAGTGACTTTTGTATTTTCAGCTGATTGTTTGTTACACCCCACTATCTTGGACCCTATTTCTCCTACTTTCAGAATTTTTTTTAATTGATACATCTCAAGGAAAGTAACTCATATATACCAAAACTAGCTCAGTTTGCCTTAATTTTCATGCTTGAGTGAATTTTGTATTTTCAGCTGTTCATTCATTACACTCTCATGATCTTGGACCCAATTTCACTTGCATTCATGAGAATTCTTATATGGGTACATCTTGATAAAAGTAACTCGACCATAACAAAACTAATTTCATGCGATCCAATTTTCATGCTCTGGTTACTTTTTAATTTTCAGCTGTTTGTTCATTAATACCTTCAATATCTTGCACCCCGTTTCACCTATGCTCAAGTCATTGGCCTGTTGTCTTATCCAGGCTGTCACTTTTTTCAATGAAACTTTACCCAGGTCCATACCTTATCATCCAATTGTCAAGTCCCTAGCTCACTGGTCAAAGTCATTAGTACGGAAAGGATCATGTGACTGGCTTATCATGTTCCTTTTTGTGGTACTCACAGATTTTTGTTATATTATGCATCTTAACGGGTCTTTTTGTTTCAGCAAACCATAGAAGCCCTTGGGATTGCTGCAGGGAATGCTATATCCACACCAGTTCAGGTGCCTACAGAGAGACATTCCAGAACATTGTGATTCCATCCTTTGAAAGAGCTACACAAGCCATGGTGCAGCAAGTCAATGACACATTCCAGAAAGGAACTAGAGAATGTAAGACCTAACCTTCCCTTATAAAGAGTAATCCACCAAATTTGCAAAAGGCACATACCCAGTACAACCTTGTATGGAGTGTCTGGTGTGTGATCCTATACCCAGTGCAACCTTGTATGGAGTGTCGTGTATGATCCTATACCCAGTACAACCTTATATGGAGTGTCTGGTGTGTGATCCTAAGAAATAATTAGACTGAACTTCTTCAGCATGTCATTATGGCAGCCTTTCATGTATCGATAGCTGAGCAGAATTTATTCTTGTTATTAACGTGTCATTGTGACAGAAGAGCACCAAGTTCCCAACAGTTATAAAAAAAACTGGCTAATATTTCATTTTTAGCTCACCTCTACAAAGTAGAGAACTATTGTACTACCCCCAGCATTGCCATCTGTGTCAGCACAGATAAAAGCATAAACATATGTACACCCTCACTACATCGCAACCAGTCTTTCTTCCTAGGTCCTAGCAACAGTTTGGAGTATGTTTCATAGCACCTATTCCCCTGGGGAGGGCACTGAAGGGGCTAACTTTGTACATACATGTACATTTGTTGTACATTCTCTGTTAAGTTTTTGCATTTAGATCAGGTTTTTGGCACCCTGTATAAATACTGTTATACCTAGATTCATGAAACTTGGTGAGGGAATGCATCGTGATGAGTACTACCACCTCTTCATCGTAAAAGTAGGTCACTGTGACCCATATTTCATGCAACACTGACTTGGTTCAATCTCATGCGCTGTTCTTGTCATGAAACTAGATGATTGTATGCATCTTTTTTAGTACCATGCCCCTGCTGATGATTGTATGCATCTCTTTTAGTACCAGTGCCCCTGCAACAAAAGAAAGGCCAATATTGTGACCTGGATTTCACATTTTACTGACTAAGGTTAAGTTTTTATGTTTAGGTCATGACCACATTGTTGTTGGGGTTTTTTTTCTTTCTATATAATACTGTTATACCCAGAATTATAAAACTTGTTGAGAGATGCATCTTGATGAGTACTACACCTGTGTCTTACAAGTCGGTCACTGTGACCCATATTTCACATTTCAGTGACCGGTCATGAAACTTGGTGAGGGGTTGTATCTTGATGAGCACTACTGCTTCATTTAAGTAGTATATCATTATGGCCCATAGTTACTATTCACTGATATGGGGTAAACTTTGTGTTCAATGTTGCACATGCCTACAATAATATATATAGAAAGATAATAGCAAAATACAAAATGTGAAATATTGTAGGTTGCACATGCCTACAATAATATATATAGAAAGATAATAGCAAAATACAAAATGTGAAATATTGTAGGTTGCACATGCCTACAATAAAATATATAGAAAGATAATAGCAAAATACAAAATGTGAAATATTTCAATGTATATTGATGTATAAAGTAAAATGTAATAAGACTTCTTAATACCCCAAGTTGAATTGATCTGCATAATTTTATTTTATGCCAGGATTCATTCATTTTAAACATTCACACAATTTATGAATATATCTGTGTGAACAAAGCAAAGTAGAATCCCAGTATCCCCTTTTGTTTGTTTTAGTGACTAATTCCTGAACTGTGACTTAAGGCATCATTCTGTTCATTATTTTTAATTAAATTATTGAAAATAATTGATCAAAAGATTGTATTGTGTTTTTAGGGACTTTGCAATTATAAGTCTCTTGATTTGTGAGGGATCGTGTATCCAGTAAAATCAGAAATATTTGTGGGGATAATTTGTTAGGTTTGGGAGTTAACGCGTGTTTTCATTGGGATACAATTTCATGGGGTCACATTGTTTACTTTAATGAAAATCTATTCAACATATATGTTGATAGATTTAACTTCATGGCTAATTGTTACAAATAAAAGGAAAAGAAAAGAAATTAAATTCTTGACAAATATTTATTGTTTTATATTGCATTATGTCACTTTATGTCAGGATAATAGTAGGAAGAAATAATGGATAATGAAGAGGTTATACACTATAGATATTGTGTTACATGAATCAGTCCCAGATTTTGGAATAATTTTTTTAATTAGGGGTCCTAATAGTGTTTTGGTAAGTTACTCACTTTTCCCCTCGTTTACTCTGGGTTCAACCCTTGGTTCTAGCACATTGCCTTTCCAAGGTCAGTTGTTTCCTGTAATTTATCAAGTATTTTGCCCCCACAAAAAAGAAACAAATAATTATAAAAGCCCAAAAAGCTATTGCTATCATTTTAGCAATTCAGAGCTGGAGGTATAATCAGTTTGAACCTGTGCAATCCATGCATAATAAATAAACTTGTAATTTTAAACATTAAGAATGTATGCAGTATTCATATATGCTTCAAATTTGTTTTCCTTACTCTTCACAGATGTGAAGCATCTGGATACACATTTGGATCAGGTGAGACAGAAACATTTTGAGGCTCGTGATCCAATTGTGTCGGAACTTCGGCGACTGACAGACTCATTCCAGACATCAGCAGAGAGGATACAGAGTCATGTCCTGGCCACAATACAGACACAGATCAAGTCAGAACTCCAGTCTTCACTGTCAGAGTCAGTCTTCATAATACTAAATAATAAATGTTGAAGTTTTTCCTTAACTTGCATCTGCTAGTTGTCAAATAAAAGTCATATAGAATGTGAGGCGATTGCAAAATATAATTCATTTTAAGAAAACACTAAATGAATGTGAATGAAATTTAATTGTGTTAGGAATTGAAAAACATATTTGAAAATAAGTTTTCAGGGTCATATTTTTTATATGTCCACATTATTGGACACGTGAAACAAGCAGTTTTTGCTTGAATTGTGGTAACGGAAATGATGTTGGTTTTAGTCAACAGTTCTGTTCAGGTGGGGATAAAGTTTTTCATTAGCTAATACTTTTGAAGCCATGTTTATTCTTGGGATGTTGCATTCTAGATTTGACCTTGGAGTCAAGGTCACAGACATAGAAGATTTGCATTAAGGTTTTTTGTAAGATTTTCATTTGCTTGTATTTTCTTAATGCCTTTATGGATTCTGTTCATACTAGAGATGTTGCATTTTAGAGCAAAGAAAATTAATTTTGCAACACTCACTCACATCTTTGACTTTGGCTTCAAGACCATAGATGTAGAAGATTTGAATTAAAATTGATTAAGTTTTTTTTAAAAATTAATGCTTCTATTTTTTGACCTCATGGCATCTGTTCATATTTGGGATGTCACATTATAGAGCAAAGACAGTTGATTTCTATGACACTTGCTCACATATTTTCCTTTTTAATCAACATCACAAACATAGAAAAAAAGATAAAAGTTAGAGTAAAGTAGGTTTAAAGTAAAACTTTGAGTGTGGTCTTGACATTCAGGCTATGGCTTTCTTGTTTAACATAGTGTGATATAATTGTTTGATTTTGTATGTAGGATGCAGGAGGCGATTATTCACTATGTTAGGGATGCTGTGCGAGAGGAAGTATCGATGGCTGTGAAGGAACAGGGTGCTAGTATCAGTGATAGTGTCCTGAACGCCATGAGATCAGGGGCTGTAACTCCTGTCCAGGTGATGCCTGATCCCCAGCTTGCCAAATCTCAAATTCTTCACCTTTTACAGCAGGGCCAGTTGAATACAGCATTTCAACAGGTATGTCTATCTTTCTGTATTCATGTATATAGGTATCAAGTTTTTAAAAAAAGCTAGAAACAATTATGAACACATTGAGATTTGGTGTAATTGGAGGAATATGGATTTAGATTGCTTGCAGACAAACCTGTTTGAAGTACACAAAATACCATTTGCTGCCTATGGGATGAGTCAACCTAATTTTCTTTGATAAAGTTGTAGTATCTGTAGTGATTTTAATGCTGAGTACAAAAAAACAAATTCACTTCCATCTAAATATTAGCATCATAATGAATGCATGCAAAGTAATTCTTAAGAGTAAATGGCATGGTGATTCATGAATATTAAGCCAATAAAATATATATACATTCAATGTTTTAAGGGAATAAATGTTTTTTTTGCTGCTGATCACGAATTACAGCCATTAAGTTTTTTACAAATCCAAACACAAGAGATCTATACAAATTCCATGCCTAACAGGATGGTACTGAAACTCTTCATCTACAGACATTGCATTGTCCAAATCATTCTCATTCTCTGCAGCCACACATATCCAGAAGATCGTTTGGTTGTTCTGGCAGAGATATCGAGCAGTACTCCTGTTTGTCTGTCCGTCAGTACGAGGTCTTTTCACACATCTGTTCTATATGCTATGGATTAATTTCCATTTTTGAACAACAAAATTGATTTAATTTAATGAAAATTTGATATTTAGCATAATACCAAGATGACCTAGATGAAATTTGATTGTCACTTTTTTCTGTCACACATTGAGGAAATGGATATTTTTTTCAAATTATATCATAGTAATTGGAGCACCTGTGTTTTCTGAACACAGTATACAATGCTTCCTCCATTTTCCCCCCACATTCATACAAGTAGAAAACTGGGAAATCAGGGTTGCAGGAGATTGAGGTTTGCCAATATAATTAGCATATATGTGCAGTATAAACATACATTACAAAAGACATTTTGTTGTTCTTTCGTGTCAATATTGTGTATGTTTGAGCTTAAATAAAAACATGTTGCATTAATGTATATGTAAATAATAATCCCCTCACCAAAGAAATATCATTTGTTCATTTTGTTACCCCCTCAATAGTCACCTACACTTGTGAAAATTGGTATTTGGAACCATCTCCAGATGAGTAACTCAGCCATATAAAAACTAGGTTACTTTGACCTAATTTACACATTTGTCTTGAGTGACTTTCATATTTTTAGCTGTTCATTCATTACACCCTCAATATATTGGACTCTATTTCACCTACACTTATGACAATTGGTCTGTAGATACTTCTGGATAAAATTAACTCAACTATACCAAAACTAGGTCAGTGTGATCTAATTTGCACACTTGAGTGACTTTTGTATTTTCAGCTATTCATTTTTTACACCATCAATATCTTGGACCCTATTTCACCTACACTCAAGAAAGTTGCAATGTAAATACATATTGATAAAAGTAACTCAACCATACAAAAACTAGGTTAGTGTAATTTTCACGCTTGAGTGATATATATTTTCAGCTGTTCATTTGTTATACCTTCAATATCATGGATCCTATTTCACCTACACTCCTGAAAATTATGTGGATACCTGTTGATAAAAATAACTTAACCATACCACAACTTGGTCAATATGATGCAGTTTTCATGCTTGGGTGACTTTTATATTTTCAGCTTTTTGTTACACCCTCAATATCTTGAACCTTATTCACCAACACTTATGAAAATTGGTATGTGTTTGCATCTCAGAGAGAGTAACTTAACAATAGCAAAACAAGGTCAGTGGGACTTAATTTTCATGGTTGAGTGACATTTGAAATTTCAGCAGTTCATTAGTTACTCCCTAAATATATTGGACTCTATTTCACCTGCACTGATGAAATTGGCAACAATATAAACACTCTGTCAATGAGACCATATATTCATGCTTGTGTGACTTCTTTTTTTTAGCTATATGTTCATTACATCCCCCATATCTTAGAACTATTTCACCAACACTTATGAAAATTGCAATGTGAAGGCATTATCAAGGTGAGTAATCCTGTCATATCAAAACTAGGTAACTGTGACCTAATTTTCATGCTTGTGTGACATTTGTGTTTTCAGCTATCCATTTGTTACACTCTCAGTATCTTGGACCCTATTTTACCTACACTTATGAAACTTTGCATGCAGAGGCATGTCAAGTATGGTAACTCAAACATATCAAAACTAGACCACTGTAACATAATTTTCATATTTGAATGATTTTGGTATTATCAAATATCTATTCTTTACACCCTCGATATCTTGGACCCAATTTCACCTACTCTTTTCAAATTTGGTATGTGGATACATCTCAAGGAGAATAACTCAACAATACCCAGAGTAGGTCACTGAGACCTAATTTTGAAGCTTATGTGACTCTGGTATTTTCCAGTATGCTCCTGTTGGTGAGGGGATTTGGGTTTACATACAGTGGGAATCCCCTAAGTTAAGCAGATAGTCATGGCAAGTGATAAAGGTCAAACACTGCTTTTAAAATGACGTTTCTACATAGATTACGCTTCATGGATGTCAAGTGTGGCAGTTGAATGTGGGAATTAAAAACAAAACAATCAGGATATGACAGTTTATTGGCAGAAAGCTAGGTTGACAAGAAATGGAAGGGTGAGAAACCGAGTGGGCACTATAGTTTTTTCTTCTTTCCAAATATACATAATATTTTAAAGTTTTTTTTTTTGCCCCAATCTAATTTCAGGCATTGTTAGCAGCTAATTTGGAGATGGTGATATTTGTGTGTGAGATGGTGAATGTTTCCCAGGTCTTTGAGCAGACTCCCTGTCCCCTCCATCAGCCTGTCTTACTGTTTCTCATTCAACAGCTTTCTGCAGATCTGGGATCAAACACAGAACTCAAACACAAGTAAGTTAACTTATTATTGTATAGTCTGTGTTAGCAGGTAGAGAGAAATAAGTTTCATTTTTCGATGGCAGCAGCAGAATTGTCAGTAGTCTGATAAATCAGCTCCAAGCCTGTCATGAAATTGATGTGTGTTTTGGGGGTCTGAACTCATCTGTTCATAAAACTGAGCAACTATTGCAGACAGATCTGTCCATCACACATCATTGCACATATCGATAGATTTTAGACACTTACAGTATTTATAGAGGCTCTCGAATTGAAATGGCCTTTCAGCAATCTGTACAGCATATTTCTTGGTCAAATCCAATGTTTGACAACTTGTAAAATCAGGTGGAATAACACAACCCTTCCTCCTACCACCATTTTGAATTACCAGGCTACATTGGCAAATGACCGGCTATTCCATCATTTTCGAGGAACCAATTAGATGCAACTTTGCACATTAAAAATGGTTGTTATGGTCATGTGACACAAAACATCATGTGACTGTCATGTGATGAATATTTTGTCATGTGACTATTATCACAGTTCAACATCGCATCAAATTTCAGAATGGGTGCATTAAGTTTACATTGTAACCCAAGTTTCTCAGAACCCTGTCAGTTTATCTGCTCATTTAAAGAATTTAAAGACCTCACATGTTGCATTGCAGGCTATATAGAGAGAATGAAGGAATATAGTGATCAGTCCATATTATATATGGGAATGTCCATATCAGCAGATAATGTCAAATTACATGTCATGTTGCAGATTGAATGAAGGAAAAGATCATTCAATGCAATTAAAACTATAGCTACTTATGAAGAGAGCTTGGGCAATTCATACCCAATGATATTGCTCTCTTCATTGGTAACAATTACTTGAATATGACCTGCTCTTGATATTTGAATTGGTAAACACTTAACCTTGCAAACCTCCCAACAATTGATATTTGAATGGTAAACACTTAACCTTGCATACCTCCCCACCATTGATATTTGAATTGGTAAACACTTAACCTTGCACACCATCCCACCATTGATATTTGAATTGGTAAACACTTAACCTTGCACACCTCCCCACCATTGATATTTGAATTGGTAAACACTAAACCTTGCACACCTCCCCACCATTGATATTTGAATTGGTAAACACTTAACCTTGCAAACCTCCCAACCATTGATATTTGAATTGGTAAACACTTAACATTGCACACCTCCCAACCATTGAAATTTGAATTGGTAAACACTTAACCTTGCACAGCTCCGAACCATTGATATAAATCTGTATGAGACCATGCTGTATTGCAGTTGGTTGCATGTTGTGTATGTATGGGTTATTGAATTCGTACTGAAAAATATTCATGTGGACAAACTTGTTTTGGCAGTGGTTAACAAATTTCGAGTTGGCCCACTATAACGAGTCCACACAAATATTTTTCAGTACAAATTCACTAACCTATACTTTAAAGCAAATGAAAACATATAAACACTATTTTGTACACCTTCATTGAAATATAAACCAAAATATAAAGCTATAACTTAAAAATTAAAGTTTTTATTTTCTTATGAATGAATTTAAAACCTCACTCATAATAAATTCTCAGTGTATACCATTCATATGTACTTTGTGACATCACATAAAAGGAGTGATGTAAGTGTAGCTGTGATGTTCTGTTGCCAGTAAAATTTCATAGCAGCCAAAACACTAGTACTCATTCTCGTTTTGCTGATAAAGTGTCTCCATTTAAAGTAATCATTTATTGCAGTTATTTGAACATATTCTTTGCTTTGAGTAAGATATTGTTGGCGTTTGGTACAAGAACAAGATTGTACAGTATATGTCTCTGCCGTTTCAAGCAGCACATCTTCTGATTTTGTTGAATTCATTTTCTTGTCAGCAGAATTAAAACTGAGATGTCACTGAGTTGATAACCGCTGTCCTTTCTACTTTCCGCTATGGTCACAATACTGCTAACATTGCCATCACAATGAAAAAAATGTCTTCTTAAATCTAAAATATTGCTATTTCTTTACCCAGCCATCAGCATCTCCAGCTACCATGTTTTCTGTAAAGAAAAGTAGTCCTACCACACATGGTTGGCAACAGTACCGCAAAAGTTCAGCTAAACAATTACCTTTTTTGTCTGCGTTCAGTATGAGAAAATATTGAATAGTAATAATAATGCAGAATGAACGGAAATAAATTTAAAGTATATAATAAAGGTATATATAGTATTTGATTTTTATATTTTAATCTTTTTTTCTTTTCTTTTTTTTCTCAGGTTTATTGAAGAGTCTGTGATGAATCTTGACAGAAGTGACCCAGTGACACAGGAGCATATTACTGGTGTAATCTATGAACTTACAGAAAAAGTTAATGCCTTCATTAAAACACATCCCAATCACAAAATGAACCGCCCATTTAAAATGTTATTAATGGCTGCAGATTCTTTAGTGAGATAGGAGCTTCAGAATTCAAGAACATTGTTTAATGTATTCATCCATTGACAAAATTTTTGACTACAGGTTTTTCCTTCCAATGTTTGTAGATATATATGTTGTGCCTGTCTTGGCAGAAGTTCAACATTGCGATGACTTTGGCATCTGTGTGCATGTCCGTCCATACATACGTCTGTACGTCCTTCCATGCCCTAGATTTAGGTTAATGTGAAAGTTTTTAAGATTAAGCTCAACGTTAAAGTTTTTACTTTACAGCTAAATCAAAGGCAGGCTCAACAAAAAAAAGGGAGTGTCTTGTTTTAAGCCTTCTAGTTTGATGTTTTATAGGGCAAACAGATACACGCAGTCCGCAGTATATTATTGAAGTTTACCTCCCTTGCCTGACATTATACAACTGTTCATGTGTACTTGTTCATATGTCACAAGTACTGTTCCTCGCTTGTTTACAGCTGCATACTTTGAATTTACCAAAAATGTACTCTGTTGTCAAACCTGTGGTTTTATTAGAAACATTCTTACACTATGTTGTGGAGTTACTGCAAAAACCTAAATCTATTCACATGACTGATTCTATGTAGAAAAACAGTTAAAGTATTTTATATATTTTTGTGATTTTCAAGCAGTGAATTCCTTCTTTTTTTTTCATTTGTATTTTTTTTTTTTTTTTTTTTGTTGTTGTTGTTGCAAAAAATGATGTTTTCAGTATTTTATTCAGTGAATATGCTGCTGTTGTATAAGTGGTCATGTTCACTTCACAGATTGGTCTTTGTTCATTGCATTCATGGCTTATAACAACTGCGACAATAAAATACATGAATATAGATGAATTCAATTTACTCAAATCAAATATGTTGTAAGACCAGTCTTTGAAAAATTTAAAGTCGCTAACAACTGAAGAATTATTACCATCCCTACTCGCATATAAGGTCGATCCAACTGCAAACTGCATCGGTCCTGATCTGCCATCGCATAATGTGCCTGCAGATTTGGGTCACAGCAGTTTTTTAGGATTAATAAGTAGAACAAACAACATAGACCTTGATCTGCCAGCACATAATATGACAGCAGATCAGGATCTATGTTGTTTGCAGTTGGACCCAACTTATAGGTGAGTATAGATGGTATGTAGATCTTTTTCCTCCTATAAGTAAGTCATTTTCCATTTATATGCATTGTTACCCACAGATGGCAATATTACTGCTGGATATAAGACATCCTCATTTGTAAAATTCATAATATTTTCAGCCTGAAATTTTTGCCATGTTCATATGAGATGACTTTGTCGGTAGTTATAGTAATCTATTTTACTGAAGAAATGATACACACTGTGATCTTTGGTATGGTAAAATTACAAATATGTCATAACAAAATGGAAGTTTTGTCCAGTTATATACTGTATATTAACCAATATGCCTTGGTTTGCCAAGGAATAAATATGTTGTTGCCATGCAACTATAAAAAATGACATGAAAGGTATGTGTTTTTATTAAAATATGAGTGCAATTTTTGTAAAAAAAATTAATGGAAACTACCAGTGATGTGAAAAGGTCATTCACTTTGATCATTTTATAGCAAAATGTTTTGTTGTTTAAGAGATCCTTCTTTATAATCCTTCTTTTTACAGACATTGTTGTAATGAAAAATGAACATCCTAAATCTTCCATAATTTTGCCCAGTGCACTCACCCCTTCTTTTTTTATTTTTTTTTTTACTTATATGAAATGTTGAGTAACTTATGCAGTTTTCAGCATTATTATGACTCTTCAGCATTATTATGACTAGTGCCTTCCACAATGTTGTTGTCTTACCTGCCTAAGCATGGTGAGATACAATAGTCACTTTTGCGGCAGTGGTGATGGCATCAGCAAGTTTTGTGTTAAAGTTTTTGAAAGTCAGAAACATTGGTCATACTGACAAGTATATGGACGCAGGTGGAACACCTGGTTCTGCTGAACTTAATTTGGTAAGAAAAAGTCTGTATGTTTTTCCACTTTATGACATGGTATATGCTATAAATTGGTCAGCAGATGCTGAACTACTTAAAACTCACACAAGAAATATGTTGCACTGACTCATTTTGTGCATGAATCAAAACAAAAACAAAGATCTGCCAAATTTGAAAGAAAAATTAACAACTCTGCTGGTCTAAATGTAAACTATATGAAAAGGACCAGACTTTAATACGTGCTTATGAATGTTTTTGTGATGCCTTGATAACAACCTAATAATCAATTGATGACAACTTCATCCTTTTTTAATCATCTATCATGTCCACTTGTTGTGAATTCATTTATTTTTGTGGTTTGAAAAAACTCACACTTTCATTGAGTATTTAAATTTGTTGATTAAGGAAGGGGTCCTATTTTATCCACAACAGGATTATTGTTTGTTGGGTCTTTAATTTGTGGTTTTGTAACAAACACCAAATCCTTGTAAATTGGGGTCCCGTGAAAAATAGTGAATTTAGATAATTTGTTCTTTGCTTAAGCAATTGATCCTTGACAAAAATCTGTCTCTTCCCAAATAACCAGAAATTAAGATTCTCTCTGCAGTATGGTCATAAAGTCTTATGGTTGAAATACCTAACAGATCCTTTTAAAACTTACTTATTTTATTTACTTTATAACCCAACTGCAAAACAACATAGACCCAGATGTGCCATCACAGTATGCACCAGCAGATCTGGGTCTGTTGGTTGTTTTTTTAATGGCACTTTCGACACACTATTATTGGCTATATCATGCCAAGGAAATGGAAGCTAAGTGCCTGTCCCAAGGACATACCGAGAAAGTTCGTTCGAACCTGGACAGGTAGCAAACCCACAACCCTTGGATTACAAGTCCTACACTCTACCAACTGAGATACTGCGGCTTGGATGAACAGCATATACTAGTAAAGTGCCAGCAAATCTTGTTTCACTAAACATTTCAAATTTTCTTCCTCAAATTGGGATTTTTAATTGTCTTTGTTATTTCTTGGCTTTGGAATTATGGGTTTTTCCCTGAACATTAAGCAGGTATTAAGGATTAAACTACACTAGTAATATCCTGCATATTTTTAAAGTTAGTCTTGTTATATCTCTGAGGAAAAATTGCGGATTTTCTCCAATTTGAGGAATTCCTCAACTTGTTTTTCAAAAATAAAAGGAATCTCAGGTGTACAATTTTAGAACTAAAATTATTTTTCGTACTATTTATTGTATCTGCCTCTCACGAAAGTCCCAATATCATCAGAAATATCATAAGCAAGATAATGCAAACTTGTAATTGAGGAAAATTTTGGAGAACTTTAGTGAAACTGGGCCAGAGTCTGTTATGTTAGCAGTTGGGTATGTGTTATATATAAGCAAATACTGATGTATAATTTACAGTTAATTGTGTTGTAGTTTCTGCAAGCATGGAACTAATTTTGCAAGTTTTGAACATTTCTGTGTATTGTTCTCATGTAAGAGCTCCTATAAGTGTGAATCTGTTCCATTATTGCAGTGTATTTGATATTTATGCCACTACTGCTTGCAGCAGAGGCACATTGATTTAGTCCTGTCCATTCATCCTGATAAGTTCCTTAGCACAATTGTAAGAATAAAAATACTTGATGAAGGCAAATGATTTCTTTCTCTTTTTGTGTGTGTTATATGGCACAGCAACACAGGAAGGTTATATTGTTGACGTGGCAAGTAAAGTGCCTTGCCCAGAGATGCACCATCGCAGCCAACTCTACCTGGTTTGATGGTAGAATTCAAATCTGCACCCTTTTGGTTGCAAGTCTGATACTGCCAAGTCACTGCACATCCTCCTGTAGTCAAATGAAATTTGGTTGGCTTGTTTGTATGCATATGAAGATGACCTGATTAGATTTTCATGCTACTGAAGGAATTTTTTTTTTTTCATTTATAAATTGTTGGACATTGGTACTTTTTTGTGGTGCTGAATATATTTTTGTTAGCATGATTACAAAAACTGACTTTACATAAACGGGGGAATGTTTGTATGCATATGTAAATGATATGATAGATTTTCATGCTACAGAAGCAATTTGTGTATTTATAAATTAATTTTTGTTTCATTTTGGGGGTGAAAATATTGTTAGCATGATTGCACAAAACCACTTGACATAAGCAGATTAAGTTTGGGGGTCATGTATGCTTGTATGTATATGTAGATGGTAGATGAAATGATTAGATTCTCAATCCCCTAAAGAAATGTTTTTATCTAAAATTGTTGAACTTTTTTTTACATTTTTGGGTGGATGAAAATGATGCTATCATGATTGCATAAAAACTACTTGATGTAGACAAATTGAATTTGGTGGGCATGTTTTTATGCATATGTAAATGACCTGATTAAATTTTCCTGCCACTAAAACAGGTTTTTTGTTGGTTTTTTTAAAAAAACTTTTTGGACTTGAATTATTTTGGCTGCAATACATGTGTTTCAAACACAAATCTAGTTTTCATTTGTGTTTCATATTTTCATTCAAATTTCAGATGTGTAGTATTATCTACAGGGATGCCAATCTTTCTGGTTTTGCAGAATTATTATAAATTTTTTTGTGAAAATTCCACATTCTGAGTTATATCGATGAAATGTCCAAAATTAAAACTTCTTTTGGATACAATTTTAAAAGTTGCTTTCTCTATGTACACAGGTAGAGACAAAAGTACTTCAGCACCAGTATAATAAACTGGTTCATATAAATTAATTTCTCAATGTAAAAAACATGTACATAACAATAAACCAGTCATTTAGACTCTAATTAGGTGAAAAAATAGCAGCAGAGATGAAGTGAAAAGAAAGATGCAGATAATTCCTGAGAACTGATGTTTATTGTTATTGTATTGTCTTGGTTCTGGAATTCACCCTTTATAATCACTGAACCTTCATTGTTTCTGACTGTACAGGTATGCATTGGCTTATAGAAGATGCAGTATGATTGTATAGGTTTGTTTCTTTTAACAAACGTGTTATTTGTTCCATATGGGTTGCCTAGATTCAGCAAAATTGATGCTAGGATTTCAGATCAGCATTCTCAGGGGTTGGTATCTCTGTTATCTGGATATAAATGCTACTCTGTTGGGCATTTTTTAAAAATTTTATTAATATATTATTCAACATAAATACAGAAGTGTTATTCATGTTGAAATACATGTACACTAGAGAAAGAGTGCAGAGAATAGGTACTAAATATTGCAGTTTATTTTAGTGAACTTCAGTTTTTATTCCTCTTAAAATGAGACTTCATATTTGATGTGTATAATCATATCTGTAGGTATTGTGTTTAAGTCTTAGAGGAGGAATTGGCAAAGGTTGTTTATCAAAATTCACTTATCAACAACTAACAACGAAAATCAGCATTTAAAATGCAGTTATTTTGCAGTGAATTTTACTGAATATTAACCAAATGTTCATACCCATCCCAGATTCACAGATAGCAAAATGAACCTTGTGATGCATTAATTTCACCACTACTGGTACAGCACTCCCTCAGTATAAGGCCCTTCATTATAACTTGAGAACCCTTGTTATACCCTTGTCTCCATAGTAATCAATGTGTCCATCTGTCTTTCCATCGTTCCATCCAGTACTTGTTAAAACAACTAGTTTCTCAGTTTTTGACGAATTGCCATGAAACTTGATAAATATTGTGGTCATTATCTGTAGATGTATATATTGACAAATCGCTTCACTCCCACAATATTTTGAGTGTTATGGCCCTTTTTGTCTTATAGCAGTGTATGACACAAACTCGTTACACAACTAATCCCGCAGTTTTTGATGGATTGCCATGAAACTTGGTATATATTATGTTCATCACCTGAAAATTCACATATTGACAAATCATTTTGCTCCTGCAGTATTTGTTATATTGCTTAGTTTGTCTTGTAGCTTAATGCTATGTATGACACAATCTTGTTAGCGCAGTTAGTCATAGTTTTTCTCCATTGCCATGAAACTTTGCATATATTATGTTCTTCAGAAGAAGATGTGCACATTGACAAATAACTTTGCTCCTGCAATGTTTGTTCGAGTTATTGCCCATTTTGTATAGTTGCTTAATGCAGTCTGTGATACAATCTTTTTAGTGCAACTAGTCGCACCGTTTTTTTGGGATTACCATGAAACTTGCTAAAGATTATGATTATCACCTAAGATGTGCATATCGACAAATCACTCTGCTCCCACGGCTTTTGTTTGAGTTATTGCCCTTTTTTGTGGTATAATGCAGTGAATGACACAATCTTGTTAGCGCAACCAGTTCTGCAGATTTTTTCTTGCAGTTTTGAGTTCTACTGGTCATAAACCAAAAGAGCTTATGGGATGGCCTGATATCCGTCATCCAATGTCCAATGATCCGTTTGCTCAAGTTTCTCATCGCTACTCCTCCTAAACTACTTGGAGGATTGCCATGAAACTTTACACATGCATACATCCCAATATCTAGCTGGTCCTAAATGAAAATGTTGCTGCTCAGACATCCAATATGACCACTCCAGTGGCCATCTTGGAAATCTTATTGCTACTCCAGAATGGATGGTCTTATCGACCTCCTTAAAATCTTGTCGCTACTCCTCCTAAATTGAAAGCCATATCGACATAGGGGTTTTCACAGGAAGACTTCCTATTGTATCTATTAGATCCTGACTGAAAATGATGCTGATTTATCATCCAGTATGGCCACTGTGGTGGCCATCTTGAAAATCTTGTTATCACTACTCCTACAGAATTATTGGTCATATTGACATGGGGTTTTCACTAAATGACTTCTTATGATATCTACTAAATGAAAATGGTGCCCTACAGATATCCAGTATGGCTAACATAATGAACATCTTGTCATTAATGTTCCATCGGGATTTCACCAAAAGTCTACTAATGGTGTCTAGTTTGTCCTAAATGAAAATGGTGCCGATCTTACATCCAATATGGCTGCTACAGCAGCTAATTTGAAAATCTTGTCACTCAAGATTATCAAAAATGGTTCAACACTCAGCAGTTAAAAAGAAGAAATGTTCTGATCTTGAATGCTGGAAATTCTTTTTGGACAGTATAGGGTCAATCACTTTGAGAGACTCTTGTTTATGGATTGCTGTGAAACTTGGTACATATTATGATCATCGTCAAAAGATGCACATATTGACAAATCTTTGTGCTCCCATGATTTCTGTAAGCATTATTGTCCATTTTTGCTGAAGCAAGATGTAGTGTATGACAAAAGTTTCTGAATGCATCTTCACTTGCAGGTTTTAGTGGATTGCTGTAGAACTTAGTACATATCATGGTCATCAACAAAAGATATGTATGATGACAATTCATTGTACTCGCACTATTTTCAGAAGAGTTGTGCACTTTTTTCTACTGTTGATGGGGTAGAGGTGTGATGCAGTGTAGGCAGGGGGTGTATTTACATAAGCAAACTGCTCACCATTCCTCTAGTTTTATTTTAAAAGAAATGTAACAATATTGAGACAGACATCATGAATCAATTTAGATTGGTACAGCACTCCCTCACTATAAAACCCTTCATTATATCGTGAGAACCCTTGTTTTAATTTGAAAGGAATATAACAGTATTGAGGCAGGCATCATGAATCAGTACCCCAATTTAATATGGTTCTTGTTATAAGGCAAGTATGGTCATGGATTTAATTTCATTAAGTGGTTGTAAAATTATGAGTCTCATTAACTTCATTATAAGGTGGTTTTACTATAAGGTATTATACTCTATGGCTCTCATGTACAGTGTTATAATGAGGGAGTACTGTACTTTTTTTTTACCCGAAATCTCTGAAGTATTAAGATGAACTTTATAAGTTAATATCTTTCTTGCTTATTCCAGAATCTGATAAATATACTGAAACATACGTTAGCATCTCGTATGAGGTGGAAATCTCCAATGTTCACATTATAATGCAAATGTTAGGGCTTACATGCAGTTAATTTCTTAAACAAGATTTCCCAGAGTTATATGAATGACATGTTAGTTATCTGAATGAAATGTTAGTTATCTGAGTGACATGTTGGTTAGATTTTTTTTTAACAATTAGCAATTCTTGTTGTTTTATCTTTTAAGAAGAAATCTGATCTGACTGAGAACAGATAATTAGTATTCATCCTGATTTTAGTTTAAGGGTATATAGAATCAAGCCTGTTATATATTTCAATTATTTTACATTCATATTTTCTATCATGCTCTAGGTCATTGGCATACCAATTTGTAAAGGTCTGTTTTGTAAGTCATTTTGTTGTTAAATACTGCTATTAAATTGTATAAAGAAATGCACGTTTTCTGTTATGGCTTTTGTGATATTGAAAAAAGAAAACAATCTTTTTATTATATTTTTTATGTTTTTGTTTAGCTGGGATTCCTGGAGTTTTTTAATTAGGATGTCCACTAAAATCTTGTTTTTATTTTGTTACATGAGAATTTTATTTTAAAAAGGCACTATAACATTTATTCTTTGTGTCAAATTGCAATATTTCATAACAAAATCTGAGAGACAGACAGACAGATATTAAAGCTGCAGTTTCATCAATTCTCTAAAAATCACGTAATGCTAAATTTCAGGAGTCATTTGTGTTTAAAAGTATCTTAAAAACATTACTTTGAACTTTAAATTTAAAAGAGACCTGTAATTTTCAGCCATAATAGATTTTTCGAAAGTATCACAAAGGAAAAAAATTCCCTGTTGGGGAATTTGTTTGCAGAAATCACCATTGAAACTTTCATCTGTGCACAGTTTATCATGTGGCAGAAGGATGATCAGAAGTACCATAGTTACCCTTTTCCATTTCTGTTTATTATCAAACTATTCCTAAAAGCATCAACCCTACATAATTTTTCTCCATAAGTTTTGTTTCATTTTAATGATTTTAACATCATAGATGGTTCAACAGTGTGATCGGGCAAAACCTCATGACAATGTTTAGAGTTCTATCCCCTGTATTAGTAATCATAGATTTATATCAGGTGTCTCAAGTCATATATATTAAGATGTGGTAACTCAGTAGTTAGCTTGACAGACTTGCAACTGAAAGTGTGCGTAGTCGAATACCGCATTCGGATCAGTGCGGCTCGGCTACCATGGTATGACTCTGGGCAAGGCACTCTACTCCAATTGTTTCAGTGCCAAATAACTTTCAATATTTGTGGTGCTTATTAAACACCAAACCAAACCAAGTCATATATACTTCTAGTAAGTGAGA
This sequence comes from Margaritifera margaritifera, assembly GCA_029931535.1. Lineage (NCBI taxonomy): Eukaryota > Metazoa > Mollusca > Bivalvia > Unionida > Margaritiferidae > Margaritifera > Margaritifera margaritifera. The sequence goes on along the minus strand of JAQPZY010001523.1, from coordinate 1,069,465 downwards.
ATCAGAGTGTATAAATATGAATGCAAATTGTGCGAAAAGTTGTGATCATAACTCCAGAACTGAGGACAGAAGAAAAAGAATTACGATTTTGGACAAATGGAAAATATTTGAAAGATGGAAAGTTCACAGTAAACAAAGCATAATCATGAATATGTATTAGTTTTCTGAAAAAAAGGAAGTGCTTGTCAAAGAATTATTTTATTATCAGAAGGTGAATAATCTCTTCTTCCATTTAGGAGTTTGAATGTTGTCAAGAAAACACCAGTCTCATGGATTTAGGTGATTTGACTCATTGTTACCAGTAATCTGGACTTTAAAGAAACAATACCTAATTTTAAAAGTGAAGTTCCAGGAACATCAAGGATCATGGGTTATGTAAACATCAAGGATCATGGGTTATGTAAACATCAAGGATCTGGGTTAACTAAACATCAAGGATCATGGGTTATGTAAACATCAAGGATCATGGGCTATGTAAACATCAAAGATCATCGCTTATGTAAACATCAAGGATCTGGGTTAACTAAACATCAAAGATCATGGCTTATGTAAACATCAAGGATCTGGGTTAACTAAACATCAACGATCATGGGTTATGTAAACATCAAAGATCATGGCTTATGTAAACATCAAGGATCATGGCTTATGTAAACATCAAGAATCTGGGTTAAAAAAACATCAAAGATCATGGCTTATGTTAACATCAAAGATCATGGCTTATGTAAACATCAAAGATCATGGCTTATGTAAACATCAAAGATCATGGCTTATGTAAACATCAAGGATCTGGGTTAACTAAACATCAAAGATCATGACTTATGTACACATCAAAGATCATGGCTTATGTAATCATCAAAGATCATGGCTTATGTAAACATCAAAGATCATGGCTTATGTAAACATCAAGAATCTGGGTTAACTAAACATCAAAGATCATGGGTTATGTAAACATCTAGGATCATGGCTTATGTAAACATCAAGGATCATGGCTTATGTAAACATCAAGGGTCTGGGTTAACTAAACATCAAGGATCATGGCTTATGTAAACATCAAAGATCATGGGTTATGTAAACATCAAAGATCATGGCTTATGTAAACATCAAGGATCATGGGTTATTAAACATCAAGGATCATGGCTTATGTAAACATCAAGGATCATGACTTATGTAAACATCAGAGTTCATGGCTTATGTAAACATCAAGGATCATGGGTTATGTAAACATCAAGGATCATGGGTTATGTAAACATCAAGGATCATGGGTTATGTAAACATTAAGGATCATGGGTTATGTAAACATCAAGGATTATGGGTTATGTAAACATCAAAGATCATGGGTTATGTAAACATCAAGGATCATGGCTTATGTAAACATCAAGGATCATGGTTTATGTAAACATGAAGAATCTGGGTTAACTAAACATCGAGGATCATGGGTTATGTAAACATCAAGGATCATGGCTTATGTAAACATCAAAGATCATGGCTTATGTAAACATCAAGAATCTGGTTAATAAACATCAAAGATCATGGCTTCTGTAAACATGAAAGATCATGGCTTATGTAAACATCAAGGATCATGGCTTGTGTAAACATCAAGGATCATGGCTTATGTAAACATCAAAGATCGTGGTTTATGTAAACATCAAGAATCATGACTTATGTAAACATCAAAGATCATGGCATATGTAAATATCAAGGATCACGGGTTATGTAAACATCAAGGATCATGGCTTATATAAACATCAAAGATCTGGGTTAACTAAACATCAAAGATCATGGCTTATGTAAACATCAAGGATCATGGGTTATGTAAACATCAAGGATCATAGGTTATGTAAGCATCAAGGATCATGTGTTATGTGTATTTGTAATAGATCTTCTTTTTGATTGCTGTAATTGTGTTTCAGCTTGGTTGGAAAAATGTTGATTTTTCTTTGACTTTACTAAAGTCACATATAACACGTGACAATTTATTCTGAATGAAGCGGTAGATGATTCAATAGCTGAAAAGAGTTTACGTTTACATGTGTTTATTTCTCACTTTATAGCTTTGACAACAAAAAACCATGTATTTTTTTTTTTACAGTAGACAATATCCATGAAACATTTAAAATGGAAAATAAACACATTTAAATGGTGTATACCTTATTAGTTTCTAATTATGAAAACGCATGATGACAAGTCTATGCAATTTATGACCATCCAACATTTTTCACTTAGTAGTTTGTTTTTTTTTTGTTTGTTTGTAAAAATGATTACAGTATGAAACTATTGTCTGTTTATCATTACTGTGGTTTATATCAAAACTTGTTTTCTTACTTTTTGTAAAAATGATTACAGTATGAAACTATTGTTTGTTTATCATTACTGTGGTTTATATCAAAACTTGTTTTCTTACTTTTTGTAAAAATGTTTACAGTATGAAACTATTGTTTGTTTATCATTACTGTGGTTTATATCAAAACTTGTTTTCTTACTTTTAAATAATAACTTTTCCTATGCACTATGATCCGTGCATCTTTACCGTTTGTTGACAACTTTAAAATCTGTTAGATTTTCTTTAAAAGGAATTAATATAATAATAGTAAGATACAAGAGCCTACCAGATTAACCTAATTGGAATGTGAGGAATAAATGGTTTTATCAACTATTGACTGGGCCAATAATTTAATAATATGTTACTCGTTAATGATTTCCCAATATTTGTGTTTATTCATGGATTCTGAAAGGCCAGTTCTTAATTGGACGGATCATTTGTTGAGGTTCACATCCAGATTTAGCCAGAGAAAGAGCCATTCCTGGTCAGTTTCAATCAATGTTCATATTCCATGATTAGAAAATCGGACATAATTCGTCATGTTAGACCAGTGATCCAGAAACATTTGTCTTACACACAGGCTAAGGTCAGGTAGCTTTTGAAGAAGTGCTTGCTCCTGTCAAATTCTGCTTCACCTGAAAATTTATTTTAGCCCACCTGGCCATAAGGCATTGATAGCTTATGGTATGGCCCTGCGTCCGTGAACAATTGCAGTTTTAAACTAATTCTCAGAAACCACTAACTTTGCCACAGATCAATCATCCTGGCATGAAGGGATTTCATACTTGTACAAATGATGCTGATTTGCCTTCAGGTATGTCCACCATGATAAAAAATAGTAAAACTCTTTAAACAACTTCTTAAAAACCGTTGGTCAGAATTTGATAAAGTTTGACAGAAAGCATCCTGACAGGAAGACTTTTCAAGTTTTTACAAATGATGCCGATTTACCTTCAAATAAGTCCTCCGTTACACAAAGTAGTGTAATAAATTTGGGTATGTTCCATTTGTATTTACGTCTCCATTTATAGGTTTGTTAGATTTTAGTGATTAGTGGTTTAATTATGGGAAGTCGGTGTTGGGAAAATATTTCCCAGCCCGAGTAATTAGCCAATTTCTAGGAACAGACGTCATACTTACAGTTGTTAAGAGACTTTGCAATGGCATGGATTGGTTTCGTATTTTGAGATGGGGTCAGACTAGCATAAGTACCATAAGTGGGCATGGAGCCAAGCAGTTCCTGAGGTATTGATTGATTGTGCCTTTCGGTGGGAGATATTCGTGACAGGAACTACTGTTTTGTGCCATGGAATAATTGCGAAGAGGTCATCCCTTTGTTTGGAGATGCCTTTCATTGTAGCAGTTGGTGGAAGTGCACGTGCGAAATGTGGTTCAGACGGTTGTTTTTATTGACCCAGCGATGGAATCGGAAAATAGTTCCCTGCATTGGGTGTTCGAATTGTGTTATGTGCTTCGTGCCACGTCGTGCTAACAAGGAAAAGCCATGCAATTGTGAAGTTATAGTTGTGACATTATGGTCATTTATTTATTGATTAGAGAAAATTGTTTTGGCGCGTTACGAGAACTTCCAGTTGACAACGAATGTTGTCAGGAAGTCCTTGGAAATAGGGGAAAACAAGGGACTTCCAGCCTAACCTCACTCAGGTGTTTGAGTCGCTCGGTAGAGGAACCCCTGTGAGTGTTACAGTAGAAAAGCCATTCTTTATTATAAAAACAAAATAGAAAAACCTTTTAATGACTTCTTAAGAAACAAGCAAACATTCTAGATGAATGGACTAAAGCATCCTGGCATGGTGACTTTTTAGGTTTGTTCAAATAATGCCGATCCTCTATCAAATATGGCCGCCGTTACTAAAAATAGACAAACATTTTAACGACTTCTCCGAAAGTATCCAGGCAATAAGGGTTTTCAAGCTTGTAGAACTGATGCTGATCCGCCATTAAATATGGTCGCCGTTATTTCAAATAGAAAAACCATCAAACGATCTCTCCAAAACTGCGAAACAGAATTTTATCATATTGGGCAGAAAGCATCCTGGCATGAAGACCTTTCAAATTTGTAAAAATTATGCTTATTTGTCATCAGATACGGCAGCAATTGCTAAAAATAGAAAAACCTTTAATTGACTTCCTCTCCAACGCTGTTGAATATAATTTTACCAACCTCCACAGAAAACATCCTGGCATGAAAACCTTTTAAGTTTGTACAAAAGATGCCGATCCACCATCAAAAGTGGCCACGTTATTAAAAATAGGAAAACCTTTAAAAGACTTTCTCCAAAACCTTTGAATAGGATTTGACAAAACTTGATAAAAAGCATTCAGGCACGAAGACCTTTACATTTTTGTACAAAGATGCCTATCCTTTATCAAATAATGGCCAACATTACCAAAAATAGCAAAACTTTTAAATGACTTCTCCAAAACCACTGAGGGGGCCCCAAGTGGCCGAGCGGTATAAGATGCTCGCTTTTACAGATTACTCGTTTATCTCACCTCTTCCCGGGTTCTTCCTCCACCAAATATACCGGCCGCCATGTATTGCCTATCATGTACTGAAAAATGGCGTTAAAACCCACAAAACCAAACAACCAGTCCAAAACCACTGAATAGAATTTAATGAAACTTGATAGAAAGTGCTGGCGCATGACAAATGTCATATTTGTACAAAAGATACCTATCCGCAATCAAATATGGCTGCTGTTGCTAAAAGTAAAAAAGAAGCAACATTTAAACAACTTCTCAAAAACCGCTCAACAAAATTTGACCAAGAGCATCATGGCATAGAGGACTTTCAGGTTTGTACAACTGGTGCTGATCAGTCAAAAAACTTTTGACGACTTCATCTCCAAAACCGGAAAACAGAATTTGATCATATTTAACAGAAAGCTTGAAGGCATGAAGACCTTTCAGGTTTCTACAAATGATGCCGATCCGCCATCAAATATAGTCACCGGTACTAAAAATAAGAAAACCTTAAAACCACTTTTTCAAACCCGTTGAATAGAATATGACTAAACTTGAAAACCTTCAAATTTATACAAATGATGCCGATCTTCTATCAAATATGGCCACAATTACCCAAAAATAAAATAAAAAAATTAAACGACTTCTTCAAAAACCGCTTAACACAATTTGACCAAATTTTACAGAAGACATTCGGACACAGGTGGCTTTCAAATTTGAACAACTCCATGGATCGATGCAAGCTAAAATAGTTGACTAACCCAGGGACTAGTGTAGGTTCAAAACTTTCTAGTCCCCTGGAGGACAATAGTCGCCACAAAAGCTAGTTCCTTGGCATTGCTCGTACATTGCAACGGATTAAATTAACCCATTAGTCTTATATCATCCAGTAGCACGTTTCCGACTATATACCTTTTAAGCTTGCCTTAAAGCAAACCATAAGTTTATGATTTCAGAATTTTGTATAGAGGCACTTTAGTCAATACTATTTCAAAACCTATATCGCAAGTTTACTTATGTGTTCCGTGCCTTTTGCACATAAACTTTGAATTATGGTTTTCTGTCGGTCTATGGAAACCCTTTTACTCGCAAAAACATTTTTGCCTCTGATTGGGTTATCACGAAAAACAGACTACATTCTATAGCGACATGATATAAAATGCTTCGACTCGGAGCGCTCTTGATTATAATATGACACAGCTGTACATAGGTCTTGCTACAAATTTATTTATCCCGCTATATTTAAATTACGCATTTACACATGTTTTTTTTTTAATATGACACAGCTGTACATAGGTCTTGCTACATATATAATATGACACAGCTGTACATAGGTCTTGCTACAAATTTATTTATCCCGCTATATTTAAATTACGCATTTACACGTTTTTTTTTTTCTTTCTTTTTTCTTTTTTTAAAGCTAGATTTAGATTTAAAGCTACATCTCAAGAATTTCTACATATACCTGAATTTCTAGTACGAAAAAAATACGTTGGTATGAATAACTTTTAACGAGAGGTTGAGTAAAATCTGACGTCAAGGTTGAGAAAATGCCATATCTTCGTCACAATTATAAATACATATAAAAATCTAAACATTTCATCTTCACACGAACATAGTTACCATAGTATAAACGATTACAGTCGGTAGCTTGTTTGTTTTTGCAGGTGAAATTTTCATAGTATTTCACCTTCACTTTAGTGTAACGGGAGCAATTCTTCACAAAACTTATATTTAGGATGGGGGGTAACTGACATAAAAGCTGTTATCTGTTCTCTGTAGCAAAGTAGGGGCGCCTCGAACCTTTGCGCCGCCACGGATCACTTTTTTCCTGATCTTAAACGATCCCAGCTATACGTCTTACCCAAGGTCAGACAGATTATAAAGTCGTTGTAAGTATTTAGGAATAACATGAAAATGTCCGTAAAATCAATATAGTCGTAAAAATGAATGACTGCAGTCTGCATTTATGCTCCTAATTGGGGTGTTAAATTATATTTTGATCTAATTATTTCATTAAATTCATTCGTTTTGATTTGTATTGATAACAGTTGAATTTCCTGTACATGTGATTCTGATAAACACTCGCAGTATGGAAATATTGACATACCATTGCAAGAGTTTTCCATTACGTTTCAATCGACGAACTATACAGTTGTATTCATGGAAAGCGCAACAAACTGCACAATGGAACATCAACTAACGGTGTAGGCAGTATGAAGTGGGACATTGACAAAGGTGAAATAATACCTTATGTGTCAAGTATTGATGCTTTCATTTAACTTTTAGTACATAAAGATTGTAATCTTTCAAATGTAGTTTGTAAAATGTACTTAAGCCTTTTCGTTCATGCGTAATTCATATTTCAAATACATCGACTTTGTTGCCTTGTGCGTATTTTAAATTGCTAAGTTTTAAATATATGTTTTCGCGTTCAAGTCAGACAGAGAGCGCTATAAATGTGCAGATTAAATACTTAATCCATACTTTTTGAGAGAAAAGTCACCTTATTCCATAATATTCGTCCTCGAAGATACAGTGTCTGCATGCACAGCTGTCTTCACCGCCTCGCAGCGGATCAATTTACAGAATGAACTGTCCAGCTTAAACCCAGTGAAGTATTTGAGAATTTTGTCAATTATCCAAAACGATTTTAAATTGACTTGAAATAGGAAATTAAGAACACAACCCTGAAGTATTTGTTAACAAAAATTTCCGCATCTTTTTCATCACAGAAAGTAAGAAATATTTATGGCAGTAAATCTCAAAAAGGTAATTCACGATTTTTCAGAAGTATAGCATGGTATTCCTTGCAAGGAAAAGTCAGGCAGTTATTAGCTCTATTGGTCATAGACCTAAAGAGCTTATGGTATGGTATATCGTCCGTTCGTCCGTTAGCACAAGTTTGTTATCGTGACTTCTACTAAACTACATAGAGGATTGCCATGAAACTTGACACACGTTCGTCCCAAGGTCTGGTTGCTCCTAAATGAAAATGGCGCCGTTCGGACATCAAGTATGGCAACCACAGCAGCCAGCTTGAAAATCTTGTTATCGCTGCTCCTCCTGAATGGATGGTCGTGTCAACACTGGGTTTCAAAATAAATAAATAAATAAATACAAATATGGTTTTGGTCCTAAGTGAAAGTGGTGTCGATCTGATATCCAATTTTGCCGCCATGGCAGCCACTTGAAAACCTTGTTATCGCTACTTCTCCTGAATATTGTGCCTTCACCAAAAGATTTCTTATGATGTTTAGTTGGTCCCAAAGGAAAATGGTACCGATCTGACATCCAATATGCCCGCCATGGAAGCCTTGTTGACAATCTTATTATCGCTGTTTCTCCTAAACGGGGGAGCCGCGGTAGCTCAGCTGGTAGTGCGTCGGACTAGTAATCCACGGGTCGCAGGTTCAATGCCCACCCAAACTAGCCCGGGTCGGCTTACTCGGTGTATCCTTTGAAAGACACTTAGTCTCCATGGTGGCCATCTTTAAAATCTTGTTTTTGTTACTCCTCTTCAATGGATGAAGATATCAACATGAGGTTTTTACCAAAAGACTTCTTATGATATCTAGTTGGACCTACATGAAAATGGTGGGGATCTGACGTCCAATATGTCCGCTACGATGACCGTCTTCAAAATCTTGTCGCTAATCTCCCTGAATGGATGGTCATATCGACATAGGGTTTTCACAAAAATACTTGTCTAGTTGGTCCTGAAAATCGTGCCGATCCAATATGAACGCCACGGTCACCTTGAAAATCTTGTTATTGCTCTAGAATATCAGAGACGGTTTCAACACTCGGCAGTTAAATATTTTGTAACATTTTCTTATCTTGTTCAAAATTAAAACATTATTATTCTAAATATTTACGGAGTTTGCAATACATAACAGGAGTTATTATGCCATAAAAACGATGAAAAGTCTGAAAATGGAATGATTAGACACCAAATTAAGTAAGTTCAAATCACAATTTCAAATCGAAAATTGCTGCTTGATATAATGTTTCTTGTCGTTTGCCTCTATTTTATTTAAAAAATAAATAAATATATTGTAGATGAGGATAAAGACAAAGCTCTGACAGTTTTTTAATTAACAGAGCACCGTGTAAATATGTCTAATATAAACTTTCATGGCTATCATCATTGGTTTTTGTCTGTGCAGCATTTTTATTTCAAAAGTTGGTTATTGAGATGGAAGTAAACGCGATATCCCCATCATCAAGATAAATTCTGCGAACGTGTTACAATGTTACAATGAAGACTTACTCACGAATTCGCCTTCCTTGTAATCAAGAGAGATTTGTAATATCATTTATTGCTGCTGTATCGGTCACTGAATGATAAGAAATTTAATCAGTGATTTAAAAAAGCAGTGGTTTTAAGCCCAAAAAAAAAATTAGACTCGAGTTAGGCCTCTTATATTGATGTAGAAACAAATATTTCTCGAACGCATTGTTTCTATTAAAGAATAATCAATTTTGTTTTTTGTTTTTTGTGTGTTGTTTTTTGTTTGTTTTTGTATTTCTATAATAAACGTCATGTAAAGTCTTATCCACCCATTAAAACATCCACTCTTAGTCACTTACTCATTCTACACATACTACTTACATTGCTTTCTCAACATTTAATGGCATATACCCCCCCCCCCATTTTTAAATTTAATGGCATATGTCCTCACTTTTTTGTAAAAGGTTCTGGGCAAATACTACACGAATATGTCAGTCTCCCTTGTGCAACGTTTCATACAATAAATGTAGTAATTATATGATAGAAGATTATGTTTTACACGTATCACAGGCCTTGTAAATACATGTAAACTTGATCAAATGTGGATCGTTTCATATAGTAGTACTTTGTCAAAAGATTAGTTTTATCCATGGGAAAACGGCTACAAGGTGTGTGTGTGTGTGTGTGTGTGTGTGAGTGGGGGGGGGGAGGGGGAGCAGAAGGAGAAATGGCTCTAAAGTAGCTGTCTCCTGAGGGAAAAGAACTACGCTTGGGCCGTTTTTTTTGTGTTTTTTTTTTTTTTTTTTTTGGGGGGGTACTCTAGATTAGATTTTGCTTGGGAATGAATGATTCTGGGATGGGAGTAGAGGTAGGGGTGGGGGAAGATCACTTTGGAATACCCGCTACAGTTACATCATAAAATGTGGCGGCTCACATTAGTTTAAAGTCAACAGCATCCCAGAGCTCAGATAGTTTAAAATTATCTTAATATATTACAGTCGTAATGCAACCTACTGCATCCATGTAAACAAACCAAATATCAGTTTCCAGGAGTGCCAAACAAAAATCAATCCATTTTTATTACACAAACTGACACTTCCACTGTTTCAATACCCCCAATAAAAATGAATCCATTTTATTTCCTGGAATAGTCGAGGAGAGACCTTTTACGCACTTTATTTCATGAAATTTGCCTCTATTAAAACCTAAATCGATATTATTATTATTGATCTGAAATTTGCCTCTATTAAAACCTAAATCGATATTATTGATGTGGGAGCATGACTGACAAGTCTGCATTTTAATTTTATTATTGCGTGTCGGTTCATATCTGCTTTTGTAAAATAATGCTGGACATGTCTGAAAAAATCGGACTTGTACTTGGAATAACAAAAGGTTTGCAGTTATCTTTAAAGATATGGCTTTTAAAGTTTGTATCTTTGAGAGTTTGAACTCTATATTTTGATACAATGTAAGCTGGATCATCCGAACTCAAATAGATAATGACGTTATATGGATAATTCAACACTGACAAGTTCAAATCAAATGAAAAATGAATGAAAATTGTCTGTGGGCACATTAAAAGGCTTGATATACTGTTCTAATAAATGGTCTTGGGTCCTGTTATGCTTTTGGTCCAGGGTCCTGTTTCACTTTTGGTCCAGGGTCCTGTTTCACTATGAAAACGAAGATCACACATAACTGCATATCGTCAAACTTAGATTTTCTAGTTACTTTTGTAAAAAGAAAAATGTGTGCATGCTGTACAGATATTTAGTGTGTATCTTGTAGATATTCATCTATTTGTGTATCTTGTAGATATTCATTTATTTGTGTATCTTGTAGATATTCATCTATTTGTGTATCTCGCAGATATTCATCTATTTGTGCATCTCGTAGATATTCATCTATTTGTGTATCTTGTAGATATTCATCTATTTGTGCATCTCGTAGATATTCATCTATTTGTGTATCTTGTAGATATTCATCTATTTGTGTATCTAGTAGATATTCATCTATTTGTGTATCTAGTAGATATTCATCTATTTGTGTATCTCGTAGATATTCATCTATTTGTGTATCTTGTAGATATTCATCTATTTGTGTATCTTGTAGATATTCATCTATTTGTGTATCTAGTAGATATTCATCTATTTGTGATTATTATTTACATGTAATTAGTAATTTTTATATTATATGTGAGACATTACACTGGGTAACTGGTACTGATGAGCTGGCGAAGCATTGTGTATTTTCTCACTTCACGAATAATTGCACTGCACGACCAACATGTGCGGTTTCCATTCATATAAAGAAAACAAGGTACTTAAAACACATGATTTAATACCTGAAAAAGTATAGTTACCTTTAGATTATAAGTCATGAAGACAATAACACCAAACAACAATAATGGCACATCAGACATAAAAGATCCAAAAATGACAATAAAAAGTACGGTGTTGAAACAATATACGATTGTCAGAAATGGGATATCGTTTCATTGTTTTAAGAATGGGTGTAAATTTGTTTCCAAACATGTACTGCAAGCTTTTAGATCTGAAGAAATAAAGGAGATACCGTTTATACTCGCGTATAAGTCGTATCCAACTGCAAACAACATAGACCCTGATCTGCTGGCGTATTATGCGACGGCAGATCAATGTGTCGATTTTGTTTGTTCTACTGATTAGTCCTAACAAACTGCATATACCCAGATCTGCCGGCGCATTGTGTCACGGCAGCTCTGGGTCTAAGCAGTTTTGCAGCTGGATCCTGATTATAGGGATGCATATACGGTATACTAGAGAGTGTGATAAGAATAGAACACATATATGGACTGTAATGACCCATATCCTGAGGTTACGCACAAACATACAAGTTACGACAGTAGAATTTCGAATACTCAAACACCCATGCAGTCACTCGAATATTTTGATATCTGCTTAGTCCTGCAGTAAGGCAGTGTCTTGTCTGCGACCTCGAAAAACTCGACCTGACCCGAAATCTCGAACAAAAAATTTGGTTCCGCAGCGATTCGAGTTTTTTAAGTTCTAATATGGCTTATCATGTTCGTAGACTCTAAGTTGAAATTGAATTTATTCGTTGTTTCGATAAGAATAGTTAGCTGTGTCTTGTTCAGATTTTTATATGACAAGAATTACACAAAATTATCCTAGATTCATAGATGGCAATAATATAAATTGTTATAATGACCGAATCTGACGTTCGTATGTTAATTGGTAGTCGCTTTAATCATCTTACGTTCTATTTTTAAATAACAAAAATGGAAAAGCATCTGAAAAGATGTACCATAAAAGAGTTAATTTGATGCATATGCTCGTACGATATTGAGCAAATTATGACACCCACAACCGTTCGTGCAAATGTTTTAAATTAGACATGGTTACCAGTCTACTTGAAATGCTTTCTGACTTTTGATGCTTTTGATTTTCGATACCTTTACTTAGAATAAAATCAGAATTCCCAAAATTCCTGAATGAGCTTAATTTTGTTTGCTCTACATATTTTAGAACTTTAGCTGTAATGGACACCAAATAGCCATCACTGTACTTATGTGTCGTTAAACGCTACTACATATTTACATACATATGACATATTTGTACCATTCGATGATTGTGAAAGACAAAAATTAGGATTTATAATTTCTAGAGTACACAATGTGAGATCACTTCTAGTACTCTGACAGATTTGTGCACTGCGTGCTCGGGGATGTAGAATAACCCCATGCGCCCCCCCCCCCCTGCATGTCGTAAGAGACGACTAACGGATTCAACCATTTGCCATGGGACGTGTCACATCATGATGCTCCAATTCGACCTTTTAAAGAGTGCAATTTATATATTTAAAAGAAAATTGTAAAATGTGAATTTTATATTTTAAGGATTTTACCCTATTTGGGCTTTATTTTTGTTTTGTGTCTTTTTGGGGATACCTAAACTTACTTGGCACTGTAATAGCCAGGATTGAGCTAACTTGCCGTTAAATCCTATACATACATACATACATACATACATACATACATACATACATACATACATACATACATACATACATACATACATACATATTGTTACGACTAGGGGTAATGTAACAAAAGAAAAGACTCAAACAAGCTTTCAAGATTTAAAATACAAATATTTAATTTCATAAAATATTAAAATATTTCAACAAACAATCAAAGTGAAAGAATTAAAAGAACTTACAGAATAGAGTATCCTGAAAATTACTAAATTGTTCTAAAGATCACTGATCCGGAAGTTAATCCAAATGTTCCGAATGAAGTAGGTTCCGAATGAAACCTTCACTGTACTGATGTTAATAAGAATCAGTTATGTCCAAATTTTATAAATTCCAAATAGTCCTTGTGAATATGGAATAACACAAGTTCTAGAAATGTTTCCGATAATTCCACGGAGCTGTATAATTATTAAGGTTTAAGAAAACAGTACTAATCCAGAATGTACTGTATACTGATATATATATATATATATATATATATATATATATATATATATATATATATATATATATATATATATATATATATATATATATATCACAAAAGTAGAATATCCACACACAAAATGAGCCAAATTCGTTTATGACCTCTCAGGCTATCAAACTATGCTAGAAATGCCTTAACTCAGGATTATTTTCTATTATATAGTCTCTTACTACGCAGAATCGAAATAAAACCCATACTACGTCTTTAAACAACTGGGTATTTCGAAATAATTTCCTTTTAAATTACAACCCTCTCAGAACCAATCAGAAACTAGGTTATGCGAGACATCGCCAAAGTACTTGTAATCTGACGTTATTAACAGTCAATAAAGTCTTGACTCTTAAAATTAATCATAGAATCTAGGTCAGAAGTTCATACCCTCACGTGCTGGATCACGTGACATGACTAAAGCTTCAGTGAAATATTGATGCAATTTACCGTATGTGTACTCACAGCAAGACGACAGCTGTTAGACTAAGAACAGAGATCACAAACTAATAAACTATACCATTATTAAAAAAAAAAAGATATATAATTCCGTAACAATATAATCATACATACATACATACATATATACATACATACATACATACATACATACATACATACATACATACATACATACATACATAGATGCATCATACACACATACATACATACATACATACATACATACATACATACATACATACATACATACATACATACATACATACATACATACATACATACATACATACATACATACATACATACAGCTTCGAAACTACTACAACACATGATCGACTTGTCAACGTATTGACATCAATCCAACTATCATTTGAACCACTAGATCGTAAAATCCATTTTTAAAAATCTGTTTGTTAAAATGGTTTCTCACTATCAAATAAAAGCTCAGTGTCATCAAGGGCATAATGATTACAGTGAAATGGTAGTTAACATGCCACGGTCACGCATTCTGGTTAACTACTGATATAATTCCACTTTTAGTTGCTAAATTGACGAACATAAAGAGATGGTAAATTTTAATATTTGACTATTCTGTGAAAAATTAAATAAATGCAATCATTAAAAACACAGGCTGAGTTATTTTTATTATCAAAATTAATGGTTTCTATTTTTATTTGTATACGGCCATATTGATCTAAATACCGCTACAGTCATGATTGCAAACACGGTAATCCGGCACAGAAACACACATTTTGCGGCTTTGTTTACGGCAGTCTAGCAGGTAAGTTTGTATTTTTTTATTTTTATCTACGTCTCGGGGGTATATAGTAATCCTTGTGTCCATCCTTCCGTCTGGCACTCGTAAGAGCAATTAGTCCTGCAGTTGTTTGATGGATTTCCTGCGTATATCGACAAATCACTTTACGCCTGCAATTTGTGTTAGAGTTATTGCCCTTTTTGTCTTGTAGCAGTGTATGACAAAATCTCGTTATCGCAGCTAGTTCGACAGTTGTTAATGGCTTACCATGAAAGTTAGCAAATTTTGTGGTCATCAGTTGAAGATGCGAATATCGAGGAATTATTTTTCTCCCTTAGTTTTGTTAGAGTTTTTGCCCTTTTTGTCTTGTAGCTTAATGCTGTGTATGACACAATCTGTTAGCGCCACTAGTCCCGCACGTTTTTGATGGATTGCCATGAAACTTGCATTCTCAGTATGGAAACTCCAATCAGGTTGTCAACGGACACATTTAACTCTTGCTCCTCTCTGACACAAGGACACGCCATTGAATGTATTACTCGCAAACGGTGATTTCCTTTTACAATGTCCACTAATTTGCCAAACAATGCAATCAGCTAGGTATATGACCAATAAATGATTAGTCCAATCAATTTACACAATACATGTCTACTAAGTTTCGAAAGCCGTCATTTTACATCTATTTGCAAATCAGTACAACGACCTACCAAATGTGTAAAGAGTAAAGGATCAAATGGAAAGTAACGATACAAAAAGTGTATCCTTATCTGCACGTTAAACACGACAATTAGATCCTGCTTAAAGTGCAATACCCCTGAGAAGGTCATTTATTACTGGTCAATCAATGCAACCTATATACTCAATCAATCTATATATGACTGGCTTGTTCTAGAAATCACAGTAAAAAAATATATAACAGTGAAAACTTGAGAGCCAAGCGTGGAGGAGATGTGTTACTCGCTCAAAAAGCTGCAGTACGAAACGCATTCTGTTGAGTACATTCCTATTAGATGAATCCAGTGCTGGATTACCCAATAGGCAGACTAAGCACCTGCTTAGGGCACCAGCAAAGTAGGGGCACTACAAAAAAAACAACAAAATAAATTAAAATAAAAAGAAGAGAAATTACGGATTAGTAGTATTGGTTTGATTTTTAATTACATATGGGGGACACCATAATCTTTTCAGTGCTTAGGGCCTCTAACGGTCTTAATCCGGCCCTGGATGAATCAATCTGCACGAACAGCACGGGATCCCCTAGGTATAGTTTGTTCGGTGTGCCTTGACTGGCAATACAAATCGAATCTGCATGAAAACTACAGGACGAATATAAAATCTCAAGACGTAGGTTATTTTAATCCGGGGCACGAACGTGTACATTTTGCATTTTGTTCTTTTTTCTTTTCAAATTGAATTATATTATTTTGTTGTTGGTTATCCTATTTTGGTCTTATCAATACTGGAGGAAAAACCAATAACATGGATTAGCCAGTTCTTAGGTGAACTGGTGCAATAGCAGTCCCATGCGTGTCATGGCTGGTAGCAGCCAATTATATCTTATCATTCGGCAGTTAAATAAACTGACCAACTCGTGCGTGTTTATTCCTCAAAAGTCCATGTTTATGGATTATTAGGCAAACTGTAACTCAATAAAAAGTCATGGAAAAATTATACAATTGTCCCTATAAGAACTACTTAAAATTTAACTGGTTTACAAGCAGCTATTAATTCAAAATGTAAATAAAATTACAATTTATGTCCAGTAATAGGATAGCAAAGAAACTATATGTTGTCCTCTGTTTTGTCAATTAGTACAACCAGGTAATTAGTGCAACCAGGTAATTATCTGTTGGTTGTATCCAGTAGAACACAGTGGTACAAAATGTGCAAGGTGATCTACATTTAACATCAAAGGAATTGAGTCCTGTTGAAAGAAGGACAGACAGAAAGAAATTGTAATGCGAAATGCCAAATAGTGTAGCTACTTTTTCATTCCATCAATAACGGATGAGTGTAATGGAGAAATAACGATACCAGATTGTAAGTAAAGGGCATCGCCTATTTGTAATCGCATCAACAAGGCCCCAAAAGACTCCAGTACACCGCCCTTTGTGCGTCAACTGCAAGATGAGTCTTCTGTAAGCATCACGAAAATAGCCTGCGTTTTCTATTTCATATGTTTCAACTCGAAGCACATATTGACTCTTTCTACCAAATTCATCAAGAGGTGTAGCCAAAGAATCTCATGAGTAACACCTTTTCTTCATCAAATTGTTATATGCCAACAAAGAGAAGCATCTAGCACCCATTTTGTGGTATGAAAAGCATTAAAGAATGTGACAAAATTGAATAGTCCAAAATGTATCCGAAATATATCCGTGATACAATGCATGACTATTCGAGTTTGAATATATCCGTGATACAATACATGACTATTCGAGTTTGAATATATCCGTGATACAATACATGACTATTCGAGTTTGAATATATCCGTGATACAATACATGACTATTCGAGTTTTAAATTAAAACACGTAATATCTCAATCGTTATATATTTTTTAAAAATATAATTGAATCGTTGATGCATCGAATCTTGTTTCGATCAAATGTATTTAGGGCTCAAAATGCTAAAATATGTATGACTCGAATAGAATTCACTCACCACTCTTGTATGTTACAAGCTGGCGCGAGTGTTCAAGAGATTTCTAGAATGGTTTTCCGTTCCATTCGGGATTGCTCGCGAGCGAAACCTCCAAAGCAGGGAGCCCAAAAATTGTATACAAGCTCCATTTGCAGGAGTATTGTGTGGATGGATTCCATTACAAAGTCTTTCGTTTCTATGCTGACTCATATTTACAGCGTCCACAGACCTAGAAACAATTGTAAGATGAAAAACTCCTCAATTGATATGTTACTATGTACACGTATTACTTACTTCACAGGTAACTCATAGTAAGTCACACCGTGACTATCTAACGGCAGAATTTACTGATGAATCATCAATATTTTATAGCCGTTCTAAAAGAACTATTTGGATTCAAAAGTAAAATCACAAAATTTTGTTTTATGAACTTGTCATGTTGCACTTCCATTTTATGGCTATGTAAATTTGTCTATGAATGGAAGAAATCCTTGAAGCGGATGACTGTATACGATTAAACATTTCTTGTCTCTACCATAGATATCATCTATATTCACCTTTGATAGGGTATGATAACTATATGTTTCATTTCCCCTTTAAAAACAATTGTTTTTAAGTGGCGATGTTACGTGTGAAAATGTAGTATATTGATGACGCAATACGAGTAAGAGGTCAAAACGATAATTTTGTAACATAGGATGACTCTTTATTTTAGACATCCAAAATAGCCATAGATACACCATATATTCATAGTTAGTAGTTACAATTTGCAATACTTTATCTTAAAATATATGCATATTTATTGTTTTTCTTTTTCTTTTTTTTCACGCAGCTATTACATTAAAAAGATATTTTGCCATTATTTTTTTTTAACAAATCAAGAAATAATATCGCCCTGACATCACGTATTGATAAGGAAATAACACAAAGTATGGCACCAGAACGCAGTCTAACGTATATAGCGCACGTAGAGAATATGAACTTGAAACCCAGTCCATCACTTCCATCAATATAATTGAAAATTCACTGTAATTTGTTCATAAGGAATATTAGATATGATTTTCGCATACATTAAGAAGTGTGAATCGAATTTCACTACTTTGAAACCATTTGCATTCCACTATTTATATTATACTTTGAGTAGTTTATAAAGTAATTTCATTATCTTTGCTCTAAATTACTAGTAATATTATTAGATGTCATCGACTTCTTAGACTATATGAAATGTTCGCCAAGGAAATGATTAAGCATCACTACAATATCGTTGAATATAGATGTTTGACGTAAAACAACGGTTCAAAATGTTTTTGAAGTAATAACGATAAAAACCCAGTAATAAATGTATGATAACAGAGGGGCATATGAAGGTAGTAGTGTGATAATGGGCAGTTGAGACCGCCTGATCAATTTCGGTTTTCCCCGGCCGAAACCTCTTCTATATTCCCCATAACTTTTCCCCCACTGAGAATTGTTTGCACACGCGTGCATCCGCGTGGAAGCTTCGCTTGTCAACCACATTATGGGTTTATGGGTTGGGGAGCCGTGATAGGTAAGCGTGATCTCATACACGCCCATTACGATACTACTCACTGAGACAGATAGGTTAACAACACATACATGATTCACTATTAGAGAATTGCAGTGGGCTATTATATAATGCCATTAGACGCCACAAAGCTTGACGCTTACTGTATTATAAACGAATTCGTGTCTGTATCTAATGGGGGTATTAAATCACCAAACCAATGGTGCTTTTATAGCGTCACATAAAAGATTAAATCGCTTTGTAGCTTGAATGCGTCATATTGATTTGTCAAAGAGGTTCAAAAGATGTATAATTTTTCAATATGTATCCGGAGCACCTTGAAAAGTTACCCTGTTAGGGGTCGTGTTGGAACAAGCACGACGTAAACTTGGCAAAGAATGTGACAAAAAGCCTGAAAAGTCATTGTATGATATCGTGCTGACGTTGATTGTGTCGCCCAGCGAAGACAGTGAAAATATTGTAACATCTGGCTAAGACATCGAAGACATCAAAGATATTGAAACATCTAGCGAAGACAGTGAAAATCACCACCAAGGGCAAATCAATTAGATACATGCCTTTTCCATATAATAACAAATGGCATCCACACCCAACTTACATGCAGTATACGAACTTACATACAACGTCGCAGAAAGGAAGCAGCGCAGTCAACGGGAGAAATTTTCCGAGTCTAATGGAGCAAAAACCAGAGCCGAGATATAAAAGCACTCCGAGAAGTTTAATATTGTTGGATTCAAACGTACAAAATCTGGCAATGTTTGAGTTGGAGTAATACTCGGTGATGGATCATTTGAGCTCATGTGGGCAGGGACCGACTTGATGAAAATTCTATCCAGGCTTGGAAGCGAATTTTATGATCCTGGAAAGAACAAGACAGTTTATTTGCAGAAACCTGATCTACAAGTTCCCATTGTTATGACACAAAAATATTCCATGTTACTTTAATTTATCGTTTAGATTATCTTCTCCTGGTTCAGACACCACCGCATGCACTTGAGAGGATAAAGCGAAAGCTACAGGAAGAAGCAACTAAAAATGAAGAATAGATGAACAGCATTTCATATTAAAGAATACAATCAGCGTGTATATATAGAAACTTCAACGGCATTTGGACGCAAACGATGCAAAGGCGAATGCCTTGGAAAACGAGAACTTTGCAACATAATATGTCATTATGAATACTGTAAATCACACTTGCTCGCGTTACGTGTTGGCCCTGGTGATAGGCCATGTCTTCAGTGTGGTATTGGAGTCAAGTCGCGTAATCAGCTTTGCCGACCATGTGGATCTGTTGCTGAATATTATCGCGCGCGGCGGCGAAGACTTGCCAACATAAATTTGTAAAAAGCCAACGAAAACCCCAACGATGACGTCACGGAAAAATCCAACGATGATGTCACAGAAACAAATCAACAATAACGTCACGGAGATAATATCTAAGATCGAAGCGATTGCTGTTTCTGATCCTACAAAATAATGTATAAAAAAGTTGATTGATAAAAAAGCAATTAGGCAATGTTTTTCCTTTATATATAAGGGTACGCAGACTGTGAATCAGCTTAAGCCATTCGCGCGAGAGCGTGGAATAAGGATACCAAGCGGTATGACAAAGGCAAGTATAATCCAGTATTAGGACTTGTACATGAGCCACGGCTGTCTGTGAGACAACTTCCACCAGATGAATCACATCTGGTTGTGAGGCAAACTGTAAGTCGACTTAATCCGCGCGAGAACGTGCAATAAGGATACCGAGAGGTACAGCAAAATCATGTATACTGACACTATTTGGGCTTCCTCCTGATGAGCCGCGTTTGTGAGGCAACTTCGTGAAACAGCAGCACGTTTATATATTAAGATTCCTTCACGGTCGAGGAAGGCCGAAATTGAACGTGTGATTGCTGATGAGGAAAACCGTCGTCATCATATTATAGCCGACAATGCCGCTAAGGCTGCCGAACATGTTCGACGAGTCCAAGTTCCAAAGTTTACGTTACACAAGCGCTCTTGTGATTATTCCAATCGAATACGAGCCAGGCTATGATGTTGTGAATCTTTTCTCGAATATGCGTCCGAGAATTATACCAACATAACAGAACGCGGGCACTGCCGGTACTGAGAATTATACCAACATAACATTTGATGTTTACATAAGCCATGATCCTTTATGTTTACATAAGCCATGATCCTTGATGTTTACATAACCCATGATCTTTGATGTTTACATAAGCCATGATCTTTGATGTTTACATAACCCATGATCCTTGATGTTTACATAAGCCATGATCATTAATGTTTAGTTAACCCATGATCTTTGATGTTTACATAACCCATGATCTTTGATGTTTACATAACCCATGATCCTTGATGTTTACATAACCCATGATCTTTGATGTTTAGTTAACCCATGATCCTTGATGTTTACATAACCCATGATCTTTGATGTTTAGTTAACCCATGATCCTTGATGTTTACATAACCCATGATCTTTGACATTTAGTTAACCCATGATCCTTGATGTTTAGTTAACCCATGATCCTTGGTGTTTAGTTAACCCATGATCCTTGATGTTTAGTTAACCCATGATCCTTGATGTTTAGTTAACCCATGATCTTTAATGTTTACATAACCCATGATCTTTGATGTTTACATAACCCATGATCCTTGATGTTTACATAAGCCATGATAATTAATTTTTAGTTAACCCATGATCTTTGATGTTTACATAACCCATGATCTTTGATGTTTACATAACCCATGATCCTTGATGTTTACATAACCCATGATCCTTGATGTTTACATAACCCATGATCTTTGATGTTTAGTTAACCCATGATCCTTGATGTTTACATAACCCATGATCTTTGATGTTTAGTTAACCCATGATCCTTGATGTTTACATAACCCATGATCTTTGACATTTAGTTAACCCATGATCCTTGATGTTTAGTTAACCCATGATCCTTGGTGTTTAGTTAACCCATGATCCTTGATGTTTAGTTAACCCATGATCCTTGATGTTTAGTTAACCCATGATCTTTAATGTTTACATAACCCATGATCCTTGATGTTTACATAACCCATGATCCTTGATGTTTACATAACCCATGATCTTTGATGTTTACATAACCCATGATCTTTGATGTTTACATAACCCATGATCTTTGATGTTTACATAACCCATGATCCTTGATGTTTACATAAGCCATGATCTTTGATGTTTAGTTAACCCATGATCTTTGATGTTTACATAACCCATGATCTTTGATGTTTACATAACCCATGATCCTTGATGTTTAGTTAACCCATGATCTTTGATGTTTACATAACCCATGATCTTTGATGTTTACATAACCCATGATCTTTGATGTATAAATAACCAATGATCTTTGATATATACATAACCCATGATCCTTGATGTTCCTGGGGCTTCACTTTTAAAATTAGGTATTGTTTCTTTAAAGTCCAGATTAGTGGTAACAATGAGTCAAATCACCTAAATCCATCAGACTGGTGTTTTCCCTGACAACATTCAAACTCCTAAATGGAAGAAGAGATTATTCACCTTCTGATAATAAAATAATTCTTTAACAAGCACTTCCTTTTTTCAGAAAACTAATACATTTGCATGATTATGCTTTGTTTACTGCAAACTTTCCATCTTTCAAATATTTTCCATTTGTCCAAAATCATAATTCATTTTCTTCTGTCCTCAGTTCTGGAGTTATGATCACAACTTTTCGCACAATTTGTATTCATATTTATACACTGTGATTCTCACTTACTTTGGAAGTATATATGACTTGGTTTGATTTGGTTTTTAATGGCACCACAAATTATGAAAGTTATTTGGCATTGAAACAATTGGAGTAGAGTGCCTTGCCCAGAGTCATACCATGGTAGCCGAGCTACGCTGATCCGAATGCGGGATTTGACTCCGCACACTTTCAGTTGCAAGTCTGTCATGCTAACTACTGAGTTACCACATCTTAATATATATGACTTGAGCCGCCTGATATAAATCTATGATTACTAATACAGTGGAAAGAACTCTAAACATTGTCGTGAGTTTTGCCTGATCGCACTGTTGAACCATCTATGATGTTAAAATCATTAAAATGAAACAAAACTTATGGAGAACAATTATGTAGGGTTGATGCTTTTAGGAATAGTTTGATAATAAACAGAAATGGAAAAGGGTAACTATGGTACTTCTGATCATCCTTCTGCCACATGATAAACTGTGCACAGATGAAAGTTTCAATGATGATTTCTGCAAACAAATTCCATAACAGGGAATTTTTTTCCTTTGTGATACTATCGTAAAATCTATTATGGCTGAAACTTACAGGTCTCTTTTAAATTTAAAGTTCAAAGTAATGTTTTTAAGATACTTTTAAACACAAATGAGTCCTGAAATTTAATATTACATGATTTTAGAGAATTGATGAAACTGCAGCTTTAATATGTCTGTCTGTCTCTCAGTTTTTGTTATGAAATATTGCAATTTGACACAAAGAATAAATGTTATAGTGCTTATTTAAAATAAAATTCTCATGCAACAAAATAAAAACAAGATTTTAGTGGACATCCTAATTAAAAAATTCCAGGAATCCCAGCTAAACAAAAGCATAAAAAATATAATAAAAAGATAACAGAAAACATGCATTTCTTTATACAATTTAATAGTAGTATTTAACAACAAAATGTTTTGCATGACTTACAAAACAGACCTTTATAAATTGGTATGCCAATGACCTAGAGCATGATAGAAAATATTAATGTAAAATAATTGAAATATATAACAGGCTTGAGTTTATATACCCTTAAACTAAAATCATGATTAATACTAATTATCTGTTCTCAGTCAGATCAGTTTTCTTCTTAAAAGATAAAACAACAAGAATTGCTAATTTAAAAAAAAAATCTAAGCAACATGTAACTCAGATAACTAACATGTTATTCAGATAACTAACATGTCATTCAGATAACTCTGGGAAATCTTGTTTAAGAAATTAACTGCATGTAAGCCCCAACATTTGCATCATAATGTGAACATTGAAGATTTCCACCTCATACAAGATGCTAACGTATGTTTCAGTATATTTATCAGATTCTGGAATAAGCAAGAAAGATATTAACTTAAAAAGTTTGAACGAACTGTCTCGGTATGTCCTTGGGACAGGCACTTAGCTTCCATTTCCTTGGCATGATATAGCCAATAATAGTGTGTCAAAAGTGCCATTAAAAAAACAACCAACAGACCCAGATCTGCTGGTGCATACTGTGATGGCACATCTGGGTCTATGTTGTTTTGCATTTGGGTTATAAAGTAAATAAAATAAGTAAGTTTTAAAAGGATCTGTTAGGTATTTCAACCATAAGACTTTATGACCATACTGCAGAGAGAATCTTAATTCCTGGTTATTTGGGAAGAGACAGATTTTTGTCAAGGATCAATTGCTTAAGCAAAGAACAAATTATCTAAATTCACTATTTTTCATGGGGCCCCAATTTACAAGGATTTGGTGTTTGTTACAAAACCACAAATTAGAGACCCAACAAACAATAATCCTGTTGTGGATAAAATAGGACACCTTCCTTAATCAACAAATTTAAATACCCAATGAAAGTGTGAGTTTTTTCAAACCACAAAAATAAATGAATTCACAACAAGTGCACATGATAGATGATTAAAAAAAAAAGGATGAAGTTGTCATCAATTGATTATTAGGTTGTTATCAAGGCATCACAAAAACATTCATAAACACGTATTAAAGTCTGGTCCTTTTCATACAGTAAACATTTAGACCAGTAGAGTTGTTAACTTTTCTTTCAAATTTGGCAGATCTTTGTTTTTGTTTTGATTCATGCACAAAATGAGTCAGTGCAACATATTTCTTGTGTGAGTTTTAAGTAGTTCAGCATCTGCTGACCAATTTATAGCATATACCATGTCATAAAGTGGAAAAACATACAGACTTTTTCTTACCAAATTAAGTTCAGCAGAACCAGGTGTTCCACCTGCGTCCATATACTTGTCAGTATGACCAATGTTTCTGACTTTCAAAAACTTTAACACAAAACTTGCTGATGCCATCACCACTGCCGCAAAAGTGACTATTGTATCTCACCATGCTTAGGCAGGTAAGACAACAACATTGTGGAAGGCACTAGTCATAATAATGCTGAAAAGTCATAATAATGCTGAAAACTGCATAAGTTACTCAACATTTCATATAAGTTAAAAAAAAAATAAAAAAAGAAGGGGTGAGTGCACTGGGAAAAATTATGGAAGATTTAGGATGTTCATTTTTCATTACAACAATGTCTGTAAAAAGGAGGATCTCTTAAAAAACAAAACATTTTGCTATAAAATGATCAAAGTGAATGACCTTTTCACATCACTGGTATTTTCCATGAAACTTTTTTACAAAAATTGTACTCATATTTTGATAAAAACACATACCTTTCATGTCATAGTTGCATGGCAACAACATATTTATTCCTTGGCAAACCAAGGCATATTGGTTAATATACAGTATATAACTGGACAAAACTTCCATTTTGTTATGACATATTTGTAATTTTACCATACCAAAGATCACAGTGAGTATCATTTCTTCAGTAAAATAGATTACTATAACTACCGACAAAGTCATCTCATATGAACATGGCAAAATTTCTAGCTGAAAATAGTATGAATGTTACAAATGAGGATGTCTTATATCCAGCAGTAATATTGCCATCTGTGGGTAACAATTAACATAAATGGAAAACGACTTACTTATAGGAGACAAAAGATCTACATATCGTCTACACATTATGCGATGGCAGATCTGGACCTATGCAGTTTGCAGTTGGATCCGACTGATATGCAAGTATGGATGGTAATAATTCATCAGTTGTTAGCAACTTCAACTTTTTTCAAAGACTGGTCTTACAACATATTTGATTTGAGTAAATTGAATTCATCTATATTCATGTATTTTATTGTCGCAGTTGTTATAAGCCATGAATGCAATGAACAAAGACCAATCTGTGAAGTGAACATGACCACTTATACAACAGCAGCATATTCACTGAATAAAATACTGAAAACGTCATATTTTGCAACCAAAAAAAAAAAAAAATACAAATGAAAAAAAAAAGGAATTCACTGCTTGAAAATCACAAAAATATATAAAATACTTTAACTGTTTTTCTACATAGAATCAGACATGTGAATAGATTTAGGTTTTTGCAGTAACTCCACAACATAGTTTAAGAATGTTTCTAATAAAACCATAGGTTTGACAACAGAGTACATTTTTGGTAAATTCAAAGTATGCAGCGGTAAACAAGTGAAGAACAATACTTGTGACATATGAACAAGTACACATGAACAGTTGTATAATGTCAGGCAAGGGAGGTAAACTTCAATAATATACTGCGGACTGCGTGTATCTGTTTGCCCCATAAAACATCAAACTAGAAGGCTTAAAACAAGACACTCCCTTTTTTTATTGAGCCTGCCTTTGATTAGCTGTAAAGTAAAAACTTTAACGTTGAGCTTAATCTTAAAAACTTTCGCATTCTCCTAAATCTAGGGTATGGAAGGACGTACGGAAGTATGTATGGACAGACACGCACATGGATGCCAAAGTGATTGCAATGTTGAACTTCTGCCAAGACAGGCACGACATATATATCTACAAACTTTGGAAAGAAAAACCTGTTGTCAAAAATTTAGTCAATGGATGAATACATTAAACAATGTTCTTGAATTCTGAAGCTCCTATCTCACTAAAGAATCTGCAGCCATTAATAACATTTTAAATGGGCGGTTCATTTTGTGATTGGGATGTGTTTTAATGAAGGCATTAACTTCTTCTGTAAGTCCATAGATTACACCAGTAATATGCTCCTGTGTCACTGGGTCACTTCTGTCAAGATTCATCACAGACTCTTCAATAAACCTGAGAAAAAAAAAGAAGAAAAAAAAAGATTAAAATATAAAAATCAAATACTATATATACCTTTATTATATACTTTAAATTTATTTCCGTTCATTCTGCATTATTATTACTATTCAATATTTTCTCATACTGAACGCAGACAAAAAAGGTCATTTTTTAGCTGAACTTTTGTGGTACTGTTGCCAACCATGTGTGTAGGACTACTTTTCTTTACAGAAAACATGGTAGCTGGAGATGCTGATGGCTGGGTAAAGAAATAGCAATATTTTAGATTTAAGCAGACATTTTTTTCATTGTGATGGCAATGTTAGCAGTATTGTGACCATAGTGGAGAGTAGAAAGGACAGCGGTTATCAACTCAGTGACATCTCAGTTTTAATTCTGCTGACAAGAAAATGAATTCAACAAAATCAGAAGATGTGCTGCTTGAAACGGCAGAGACATATACTGTACAATCTTGAGTTGTTCTAGTACCAAACGCCAACAATATCTTACTCAAAGCAAAGAATATGTTCAAATAACTGCAATAAATGATTACTTTAAATGGAGACACTTTATCAGCAAAACGAGTACTAGTGTTTTGGCTGCCATGAAATTTTACTGGCAACAGAACATCACAGCTACACTTACATCACTCCTTTTATGTGATGTCACAAAGTAAATATGAATGGTATACACTGAGAATTTACGATGAGTCAGGTTTTAAATTCATTCATAAGAAAATAAAAACTTTAATTTTTAAGTTATAGCTTTATATTTTGGTTAATATTTCAATGAAGGTGTACAAAATAGTGTTTATATGTTTTCATTTGCTTTAAAGTATAGGTTAGTGAATTTGTACTGAAAAATATTTGTGTGGACTTGTTTTGGTGGACCATTTCGAAATTTGTTAACCACTGCGAAAACAATTTTGTCCACATGAATATTTCTCAGTACGAATTCAATAACCCATACATACATAACATGCAACCAACTGCAATACAGCATGGTCTCATACAGATTTATATCAATGGTGGGATGATGTGTAAGGTTAAGCTTTACCGATTCAAATTTCAATGGTTGGGAGGTGTGCATGGTTAAGTGTTAACCAATTCAAATTTCAATGGTTGGGAGGTGTGTAAGGTTAAGTGTTTACCAATTCAAATTTCAATGGTTGGGAGGTGTGCATGGTTAAGTGTTTACCAATTCAAATATCAATGGTGGGAAGGTGTGCAAAGTTAAGTGTTTACCAATTTAAATATGAATGGTGGGGAGGTGTGCAAGGTTAAGTGTTTACCAATTCAATGGTTTGGAGGCTAGCAAGGTTAAGACTTTACCGATTCAAAAATCAATGGTTGGAAGGTTTGCAAGGTTAAGTGTTTACCAATTCAAATATCAATGGTGGGGAGGTGTGCAAGGTTAAGTGTTTACCAATTCAAATATCAATGGTGGGGAGGTGTGCAAGGTTAAGTGTTTACCAATTTAAATATCAATGGTTGAGAGGTGTGCAAGGTTAAGTGTTTACCATTCAAATATCAATTGTTGGGAGGTTTGCAAGGTTAAGTGTTTACCAATTCAAATATCAAGAGCAGATCATATTCAAGCAATCGTTACCAATGAAGAGAGCAATATCATTGGGTATGGATTGCCCAAGCTCTCTTCATAAGTAGTTATAGCTTTAATTGCATTGAATGATCTTTTCCTTCATTCAATCTGCAACATGACGTGTAATTTGACATTATCTGCTGATATGGACATGCCCATATATAATATGGACTGATCACTATATTCCTTCATTCTCTCTATATATCCTGCAATGCAACATGTGAGGTCTTTAAATTCTTTAAATGAGCAGATAAACTGACAGGGTTCTGAGAAACTTGGGTTACAATGTAAATTTAATGCACCCATTCTGTAATTTGATGCGATGTTGAACTGTGATATTCATCACATGACAGTCACATGATGAACAGATGTTTTGTGTCACATGACCATAACAACTATTTTTAATGTGCAGAGTTGCATCTAATTGGTTCCTCGAAAATGATGGAATAGCCGGTCATTTGCCGATGTAGCCTGGTAATTCAAAATGGTGGTAGGTGGAAGGGTTGTGTTATTCCACCTGATTTTACAAGTTGTCAAACATTGGATTTGACCAAGAAATATGCTGTACAGATTGCTGAAAGGCCATTTCAATTCGAGAGCCTCTATAAATACTGTAAGTGTCTAAAATCTATCGATATGTGCAATGATGTGTGATGGACAGATCTGTCTGCAATAGTTGCTCAGTTTTATGAACAGATGAGTTCAGACCCCCAAAACACACATCAATTTCATGACAGGCTTGGAGCTGATTTATCAGACTACTGACAATTCTGCTGCTGCCATTGAAAAATGAAACTTATTTCTCTCTACCTGCTAACACAGACTATACAATAATAAGTTAACTTACTTGTGTTTGAGTTCTATGTTTGATCCCAGATCTGCAGAAAGCTGTTGAATGAGAGACAGTATGACAAGCTGATGGAGGGGACAGGGAGTCTGCTCAAAAACCTGGGAAACATTCACCATCTCACACACAAATATCACCATCTCCAAATTAGCTGCTAGCAATGCCTGAAATTAGATTAGAGTAAGAAAAAACAACTTTAAAGTATTATGTATATTTGGAAAGAAGAAAAAACTATAGTGCCCACTCGGTTTCTCACCCTTTAATCTCTTGTCAACCTAGCTTTCTGCCAATAAACTGTCATATCCTGATTGTTTTGTTTTTAATTCCCACATTCAACTGCCACACTTGACATCCATGAAGCGTAATCTATGTAGAAACGTCATTTTAAAAGCAGTGTTTGACTGTTATCACTTGCCATGACTATCTGCTTAACTTACGGGATTCCCACTGTATGTAAACCCAAATCCCCTCACCAACAGGAGCATACTGGAAAATACCAGAGTCACATAAGCTTCAAAATTAGGTCTCAGTGACCTACTCTGGGTATTGTTGAGTTATTCTCCTTGAGATGTATCCACATACCAAATTTGAAAAGAGTAGGTGAAATTGGGTCTATGATATCGAGGGTCTAAAGAATCGATATTTGAAAATACCAAAATCATTCAAGTATGAAAATTATGTTACAGTGGCCTAGTTTTGGTATGTTTGAGTTACCATACTTGACATGCCTCTGCATGCAAAGTTTCATAAGTGTAGGTAAAATAGGGTCCAAGATACTGAGAGTGTAACAAATGGAAAGCTGAAAACACAAATGTCACACAAGCATGAAAATTAGGTCACAGTTACCTAGTTTTGATATGACAGGAATACTCACCTTGATAATGCCTTCACATTGAAATTTTCATAAGTGTTGGTGAAATAGTTCTAAGATATGGGGGATGTAATGAACATATAGCTAAAAAAAAGAAGTCACACAAGCATGAATATATGGTCTCATTGACAGAGTGTTTATATTGTTGCCAATTTCATGAGTGCAGGTGAAATAGAGTCCAATATATTTAGGGAGTAACTAATGAACTACTGAAATTTCAAATGTCACTCAACCATGAAAATTAAGTCCCATTGACCTTGTTTTGCTATTGTTAAGTTACTCTCTCTGAGATGCAAACACATACCAATTTTCATAAGTGTTGGTGAATAAGGTTCAAGATATTGAGGGTGTAACAAAAGCTGAAAATATAAAAGTCACCCAAGCATGAAAACTGCATCATATTGACCAAGTTGTGGTATGGTTAAGTTATTTTTATCAACAGGTATCCACATAATTTTCAGGAGTGTAGGTGAAATAGGGTCCATGATATTGAAGGTATAACAAATGAACAGCTGAAAATATAAATCACTCAAGCGTGAAAATTACACTAACCTAGTTTTTGTATGGTTGAGTTACTTTTGTCAATATGTATTTACATACCAACTTTCATGAGTGTAGGTGAAATTAGGTCCAAGATATTGATGGTGTAAAAAATGAATAGCTGAAAATACAAAAGTCACTCGTGTGCAAATTAGATCACACTGACCTAGTTTTGGTATAGTTGAGTTAATTTTATCCAGAAGTATCTACAGACCAATTGTCATGAGTGTAGGTGAAATAGAGTCCAATATATTGAGGGTGTAATGAATGAACAGCAAAAAATATAAAAGTCACTCAAGACAAATGTGTAAATTAGGTCAAAGTAACCTAGTTTTTATATGGCTGAGTTACTCATCCGGAGATGGTTCCAAATACCAATTTTCACAAGTGTAGGCGACTATTGAGGGGGTAACAAAATGGACAAATGATATTTCTTTGGTGAGGGGATTATTATTTACATATACATTAATGCAACATGTTTTTATTTAAGCTCAAACATATACAATATTGACACGAAAGAACAACAAAATGTCTTTTGTAATGTATGTTTATACTGCACATATATGCTAATTATATTGGCAAACCTCGATCTCCTGCAACCCTGATTTCCCAGTTTTCTACTTGTATGAAAGTGGGGGGAAAATGGAGGAAGCACTGTATACTGTGTTCAGAAAACACAGGTGGTCCAATTACTATGATATAATTTGAAAAAAAATATCCATTTCCTCAATGTGTGACAGAAAAAAGTGACAATCAAATTTCATCTAGGTCATCTTGGTATTAGGCTAAAATATCAAATTTTCATTAAATTAAATCAATTTTGTTGTTCAAAAATGGAAATTAATCCATAGCATATAGAACAGATGTGTGAAAAGACCTCGTACTGACGGACAGACAAACAGGAGTACTGCTCGATATCTCTGCCAGAACAACCAAAGGATCTTCTGGATATGTGTGAGTGCAGATAAGAATGATTTGGACAATGCAATGTCTGTAGATGAAGAGTTACAGTACCAACCTGTTAGGCATGGAATTTGTATGGATCTCTTGTGTTTGGATTTGTAAAAAACTTAATGGTTGTAATTCGTGATCAGCAGCAAAAAAAAACATTTATTCCCTTAAAACATTGATTGTATATATATTTTATTGGCTTAATATTCATGAATCACCATGCCATTTACTCTTAAGAATTACTTTGCATGCATTCATTATGATGCTAATATTTAGATGGAAGTGAATTTGTTTTTTTGTACTCGGCATTAAAATCACTACAGATACTACAACTTTATCAAAGAAAATTGGGTTGACTCATCCCATAGGCAGCAAATGGTATTTTGTGGACTTCAAACAGGTTTGTCTGCAAGCAATCTCCATCCATATTCCTCCAATTACACAAAATCTCAATGTGTTCATAATTGTTTATAGCTTTTTTAAAAAAATTGATACCTATATACATGAATAAAGAAAGATAGACATACCTGGTGAAATGCTCTATTCAACTGGCCCTGCTGTAAAAGGTGTAGAATTTGAGATTTGGGAAGCTGGGGATCAGGCATCACCTGGACAGGAGTTACAGCCCCTGATCTCATGGCGTTCAGGACACTATCACTGATACTAGCACCCTGTTCCTTCACAGCCATCGATACTTCCTCTCGCACAGCATCCCTAACATAGTGAATAATCGCCTCCTGCACCCTACATACAAAATCAGACAATTATATCACACTATGTTAAACAAGAAAGCCATAGCCTGAATGTCAAGCCCACACTCAAAGTTTTACTTTAAACCTACTTCATTCTAACTTTAATCTTTTTTTCTATGTTTGTGATGTTGATTAGAAAGGAAAATATGTGAGCAAGTGTGTCATAGAAATCAACTGTCTTTGCTCTATAATGTGACATCCCAAATATGAACAGATGCCATGAGAACAAGAAAATAGAAGCATTAATAAAAAAAAAACCTTAATCAATTTTAATTCAAATCTTCTACATCTATGGTCTTGAAGCCAAAGTCAAAGATGTGAGTGAGTGTTGCAAAATTAATTTTCTTTGCTCTAAAATGCAACATCTCTAGTATGAACAGAATCCACGAAGGCATTAAGAAAATACAAGCAAATGAAAATCTTACAAAAAACCTTAATGCAAATCTTCTATGTCTGTGACCTTGACTCCAAGGTCAAATCTAGAATGCAACATCCCAAGAATGAACATGGCTTCAAAAGTATTAGCTAATGAAAAACTTTATCCCAACCTGAACAGAACTGTTGACTAAAACCAACATCATCTCTGTTACCAGAATTCAACCAAAAACTGCTTGTTTCACCTGTTCAATAATGTGGACATATAAAAAATATGACCCTGAAAACTAATTTTCAAATATGTTTTTCAATTCCTAGCACAATTAAATTTCATTCACATTCATTTAGTGTTTTCTTAAAATGAATTATATTTTGCAATCGCCTCACATTCTGTATGACTTTTATTTGACAACTAGCAGATGCAAGTTTAGGAAAAACTTCAACATTGATCATTGAGTATTATGAAGACTGACCCTGACAGTGAAGACTGGAGTTCTGACTTGATCTGTGTCTGTATTGTGGCCAGGACATGACTCTGTATCCTCTCTGCTGATGTCTGGAATGAGTCTGTCAGTCGCCGAAGTTCCGACACAATTGGATCACGAGCCTCAAAATGTTTCTGTCTCACCTGATCCAAATGTGTATCCCAATGCTTCACATCTGTGAAGAGTAAGGAAAACAAATTTTTGAAGCATATATGAATACTGCATACATTGTTAATGTTTAAAATTACAAGTTTATTTATTATGCATGGATTGTACAGGTTCAAACTGATTATACCTCCAGCTCTGAATTGCTAAAATGATAGCATTAGCTTTTTTGGCTTTTATAATTATTTGTTTCTTTTTTGTGGGGGCAAAATACTTGATAAATTACAGGAAACAACTGACCTTGGAAAGGCAATGTGCTAGAACCAAGAGTTGAACCCAGAGTAAACGAGGGGAAAAGTGAGTAACTTACCAAAACACTATTAGGACTCTAATTTAAAAAATTATTCCAAAATCTGGGACTGATTCATGTGACACAATATCTATAGTGTATAACCTCTTCATTATCCTTTATTTCTTCCTACTATTATTCTGACATAAAGTGACATAATGCAATATAAAACAATAAATATTTGTCGAGAATTTAATTTCTTTTCTTTTCTTTTTATTTGTAACAATTAGCCATGAAGTTAAATCTATCAACATATATGTTGAATAGATTTTCATTAAGGTAAACAATGTGACCCCATGAAATTGTATCCAATGAAAACACCCGTTAACTCCCAAACTAACAAATTATCCCCACAAATATTTCTGATTTTACTGGATACACAATCCCTCACAAATCAAGAGACTTATAATTGCAAAGTCCCTAAAAACACAATACAATCTTTTGATCTATTATTTTCAATAATTTAATTAAAAATAATGAACTGAATGATGCCTTAAGTCACAGTTCATGAATTAGTCATTAAAACAAACAAAAGGGGATACTGGGATTCTACTTTACTTTGTTCACACAGATATATTCATAAATTGTGTGAATGTTTAAAATGAATGAATCCTGGCATAAAATAAAATTATGCAGATCAATTCAACTTGGGGTATTAAGAAGTCTTATTACATTTTACTTTATACATCAATATACATTGAAATATTTCACATTTTGTATTTTGCTATTATCTTTCTATATATATTATTGTAGGCATGTGCAACCTACAATATTTCACATTTTGTATTTTGCTATTATCTTTCTATATATATTGTTGTAGGCATGTGCAACATTGAACACAAAGTTTACCCCATATCACTGAATAGTAACTATGGGCCATAATGATCTACTACTTAAATGAAGCAGTAGTGCTTATCAAGATACAACCCCTCACCAAGTTTCATGACCGGTCACTGAAATGTGAAATATGGGTCACAGTGACCGACTTGTAAGACACAGGTGTAGTACTCATCAAGATGCATCTCTCAACAAGTTTTATAATTCTGGGTATATCAGTATTATATAGAAAGAAAAAAAACCCCAACAACAATGTGGTCATGACCTAAACATAAAAACTTAACCTTAGTCAGTAAAATGTGAAATCCAGGTCACAATATTGGCCTTTCTTTTGTTGCAGGGGCACTGGCACTAAAAGAGATGCATACAATCATCAGCAGGGGTATGGTACTAAAAAAGATGCATACAATCATCTAGTTTCATGACAAGAACAGCGCCTGAGATTGAACCAAGTCAGTGTTGCATGAAATATGGGTTACAGTGACCTACTTTTAGGATGAAGAGGTGGTAGTACTCATCACGATGCATTCCCTCACCAAGTTTCATGAATCTAGGTATAACAGTATTTATACAGGGTGCCAAAAACCTGATCTAAATGCAAAAACTTAACAGAGAATGTACAACAAATGTACATGTACAAAGTTAGCCCCTTCAGTGCCCTCCCCAGGGGAATAGGTGCTATGAAACATACTCCAAACTGTTGCCTAGGACCCAGGAAGAAAGACTGGTTGCGATGTAGTGTTGGTGTACATATGTTTATGCTTTTATCTGTGCTGACACAGATGGCAATGCTGGGGGTAGTACAATAGTTCTCTACTTTGTAGAGGTGAGCTAAAAATGAAATATTAGCCAGTTTTTTTATAACTGTTGGGAACTTGGTGCTCTTCTGTCACAATGACACATGCTAATAACAAGAATAAATTTTGCTCAGCTATCGATACATGAAAGGTGCCATAATGACATGCTGAAGAAGTTCAGCCTAATTATTTCTTAGGATCACACACCAAACACTCCATACAAGGTTGTACTGGGTATAGGATCACACACAAGACACTCCATACAAGGTTGTACTGGGTATAGGATCACACACAAGACACTCCATACAAGGTTGTACTGGGTATAGGATCACACACCAGACACTCCATACAAGGTTGTACTGGGTATGTGCCTTTTGCAAATTTGGTGGATTACTCTTTATAAGGGAAGGTTAGGTCTTACATTCTCTAGTTCCTTTCAGGAATGTGTCATTGACTTGCTGCACCATGGCTCGTGTGGCTCTTTCAAAGGATGGAATCACAATGTTCTGGAATGTCTCTCTGTAGGCCACCTGAACTGGTGTGGATATAGCATTCCCTGCAGCAATCCCAAAGGCTTCTATGGTTTGCTGAAACAAAAAGACCAGTTAAGATGCATAATATAACAAAAATCTGTGAGTACCACAAAAAGGAACATGATAAGCCAGTCATATGATCCTTTTTCCGTACTAATGACTTTGACCAGTGAGCTAGGAACTTGACAATTGGATGATAAGGTATGAACCTGGGTAAAAGTTCATTGAAATATCTGTCGGGGCAAAAAAGTGACAGCCTGGATAAGACAACAGGCCAATGACTTGAGCATAGGTGAAACGGTGTGCAAGATATTGAAGTTATTACTGAACAAACAGCTGAAAATAAAAAAAGTCATCTGAGCATGAAAATTGGGTCACATCAAATTAGTTTTGTTATGGTCAAGTTACTTTTATCAAGATGTACCCATATAAGAATTCTCATGAATGCAAGTGAAATTGGGTCCAAGATCATGAAAGTGTAATGAATGAACAGCTGAAAATACAAAATTCACTCAAGCATGAAAATTAAGGCAAACTGACCTAGTTTTGGTATATATGAGTTACTTTCCTACAGATGTATCCATTAAAAAAAATTCTGAAAGTAGGTGAAATAGGGTCCAAGATAGTGGGGTGTAACAAACAATCAGCTGAAAATACAAAAGTCACTCAAGCATATGAATTAGGTCACATTGACCTAATTTTGGTATGGTCAAGTTACTTTTCTTGAGATGCAACAACATGTAAACATTCATTTTTGTAGGTGAAAAAGCCCATTGTGGACAAATGGTGATGTAATGAACGAACAGCTGACAATTCAAAATGCACTAAAGTTTATGAATTAGGTCAGAGTGACCTAGTTTTGGAATAGTTGAGTTACTTTCATCCAGATGTATCTACATATCAATTTTCAAAAGTGTAGGTGAAGTAGGATCCAAGATAAAGAGGGTGTAATGAACAAAATGCTGAAAATACAAAAGTTACTTAAGCATGCAAATTAAGTCAAAGTGACCTCAATTTGGTATAGTTGAGATACTTTTATCCAGATGTATCTGCATACCAATTTTCATGTGTAGGTGAAACAGAGTTCAGTATATTAAGGGTGTAATGAATGAATGGCTGAAAATACAAAAATCACTCAAGCATGCAAATTAGGTCACACTGACTTAATTTTCATATAGTTGAGTTTCTTTTGTCCAGATTTATCTACATAAAAATGTTCATGAGTGTAGGTGAAATAGAGTCCAATGTACTGAAGGTGTAACAAATGAACAGCTAAAAATGGTAAAGCCACTCAAGCATGCAAATTAGGTCACAGTGACAAAGTTTGAGTATGGTTGATTTACTCTTCCAGAGATGTATCTACATACCAATTTTTGTAACTGTTGGTGAAATATGATCCAAGATACTGAAGGGATAACAAAGTATTGAGAAGGTAACAAATGAATGAACACATGAACAATCATCTAGAAAAAGCTATACCCCTTCCCAACTGTGTTGGAAAGGGGATAAAAAATGTAGGTTCAACCCCACCAAAGTAAATCAAAATGGAATAGCCCAAGTTTAATGCAGTGAGTTACAGCAATTTAAACCCATCACTCACCCGTGAGCAAACCATTTTGGCAATATTGTCCTTCAGTAGTGAATCTGTGGCTGTTAACTTCTGGGCCATCTCTTGATGTATCTGCTCTCTGACTGGCTCTAGTGACTTTGTCACAACTGAGAGATGAAGGAATACCATTATTAGTAATAATGACACCATTAAGTGTTCATTTGAGTAAGTTATTAAAACTTGTGCAATCAATGTAAAGTAAATGAACTTTAAAATGTACACAGATTGTATTTTGATGTGCAAAAAATATATATATGTATATATATATATATATATATATATATATATATATATATATATATATATATATATGTCAGTGACCTTCACCTTTTTACCCCCAGAACTGATAGGCTTCTTTCTTTCATCAATAAGAACTTACCTATAAAGTTGTGGGAAGGTAGGTGCTGTAGAACTTAAGTTATCATGCAGAACAGGAAAAGATAATGGGCAGACAGATAGACAGTCATAGCAAAATATGCTCTGCCAAAAGGTGGGCATACAAATATGTTGGCAATAGGCTTATTATCAGAAAGAGATATCCTTAGTAAACATTTGCACAAATTTGGGCAAAATGGGGGTGGGCTTATCATCATGCATTGGGTTTCATCCAATAAACATGGTAATTTTTTTCTCTTCAAATAACAGCAGGATTAGGTGTTTGCTTGTACATCCATTGGTTTGATCTGGTTTGATTTTTTTACTGCACATTAATACAAATAGATATTTTAGTGCCAAGGCAATATAAATAAAGTGCCTTGCCCAAGAACACACCATAGTAGCTCCGATAGTAGGATCTGAACAGGCACCCTATTGACTGCGAGTCTGGTATGTTAGATACTGAGCTACCACGATTCCTGTATATGCATGGATTTGGATGGCAGTCTTATCTATGATCAAAAGCCTACATTGCTGCTCAAGTTTACTTCATTTTATTTTATTGTATAAATTCCATAAAATTCAGTATTGACAAATTTTTTTTTAAAAAAACCCACAACATTTGATACCTACAAATTCAACGCAATTGTTAGCAATTCTAAAACTCTGTTTGGGAAATGCTTTCTAAAATATTTTTCAGAAATTATCTGGAAAAATGTGAAGTTTGATCACAGAATATAAATCACCTGTCTGAAAATTGTACATGATTATGAGATGACAAAATTAGTTTTAACACCACCTATAAAAGGCTATAAAATATGCAACGGTAACACAGGAGAACAACAAACCAAAGAAAATCTTGTGCAAGTAATGTTAAAAATGTGTCCCATCATACTGAGATTATGCTATTTCTGGCTTTCTTTGTGAAAGATTACATTTAAACAATTATCCCAAATTTAAACAGTAGTAGATCAAATAAGGCAACACTAATATTCCTCAAAGACTGTTCCCAATTCAAGGGAAAACAAGCTGGCCATGGCCTGCATGCTGAGCCCACCCTAGAGCTTTGATATTGAGTGCATACTGAAGCTACATTCCAAATCAAAAGAGGGTGGGATAAAATGGTATTTACACAAAATACAAAATTGAAGTAAAATGTTACATGATCAAGTTCAGCTTCATCAATATAAATGAATGTTACAAGTTTAATTACATTCACAGTAAATCAACTGTGCACAATATTCAAACACTTGCTCAATTTTTATAGAGGATTCATACAATTTAGCATGGATTTGTTTAATTGTGTGTCCTGGAGAAAACACTATACTCTTGGAAGCTAAGATGTTGCATGGTGTGGTCTTTAAAGTGGAAGAAACTGGACAACCCCAAGAAAAACATAAACCCTAGGTGGGTACCAATTAACTCAGCATTTACTGAACCCTGGGATCAAACCCAGGACTACTGATGTGAAGACCAAAAAATGCACTCTGGTGCAACCATCCAGGACTGGGTTTTGTTCACACGAACTGACAACTAGGGTCTGACAACCAAAAATATACAGTACACTGGAAATGGACCTGCTATAGATCATCAAAAATAACCTGATTTGGCCTCTCTGGAGAATATACATGAGGTATAATCCACTCACAAAATAGGTAATGATGTGCATGCATCTTGCTTGCATTGTCTGGAGGAACTGTCTCTTGCAAATCCATCATGCAAAATGCATCCATACCATTATAATATTTTCTCAAGTGGACTATGTACTATTATCTATTTCAATAAAAGGCTAAATCGACAGGTCATGTTTATCAAGCTATACCTGGGAGGACATTTTGCCTCATCTCTTGCTGCACAACCTTCTCCATGTTGGAGGCTACAGCGGAGTTAATAGTTTGAGTCACAGTGGTAAACAACTGGTCCTGCTTCAGTATCTCTCTGGCCTCTGTCTGTTTCAACAAGTCCTGAACTCGCTGATCTGAACACTAAGTCAAGGATACAGTAATAAAGTTAAATGGCATTCCTGTACAATAATGATAGTACTTGGAATTTAAGTTGGTATTCTAATCAAATTAAAGTGAGAACTGAATTTCAATATTTACTATTACTAAGAAAATAAATGCATTGTCATCAAAACAAGTGGTACTTAACACTGTAGTGTTCTACATACCATATATTATGGCATTTTATGGTTCCCCTGTTTTTCCCTCTAACCATTTCTGTACACATGCATGTATTCATCCATAAAATGCTTGCACACACACATAAACATGCAAATGTAAATACTTTCTAGCATACATGCATTATGTGAGACACACAGAGTGAGGATTGAAAACAATCCTTTATTTAAATTCTATGTGAATACAGGTTCCATAAATTATTCCTTACTACATGGTGTTGGTTGAAAAAAACTCTTTTGCCAACCTAGTGTTATTGGAACATGTACCATATGCCATACATTCTGTCAATAAAACATATGGCCTTGAATTCATATAACATTTCAAGTGAATGAATCCGACTTTTACTTGAAACTCAATCCAAAAATTAATGTGGATGTCATTAATTGCTTTGGAGATATTTTATTTTGAAGTTTTAAATTATTTTGCAATCTCAGTCTTGAGAGTTTTAAGGTATGAAGGCCAAAACAAGCAACATTATACATAGCTGTATGTTTATACTCCTAACTTTGTTGAATGTAATCATGCTGAGCATTGAGTACTCCAGGCCAAGTATTGGCAACTTATGACTC
Organism: Margaritifera margaritifera; assembly: GCA_029931535.1. Taxonomy (NCBI): domain Eukaryota; kingdom Metazoa; phylum Mollusca; class Bivalvia; order Unionida; family Margaritiferidae; genus Margaritifera; species Margaritifera margaritifera. The sequence goes on along the minus strand of JAQPZY010001523.1, from coordinate 1,028,790 downwards.
ATTACATTTTCATTATAATATTTCCAAATTCTCCTATAAACATGTAACAAGACAGTAAAAAAAAATTAGGTACCTATTAAAGAATTGTATAACTAATTTCATTTTTGATAAGTAACAACATTTACTACACTGATGTTTGATTAATATTTCACTATCAGAGTGTACTGAATAATTTCCATATGCTATATCAATACATTAACAATCAATAGAAAGTTTGTTTTGGTAGGTAACAGGAATGAAGATGTACCAGAATGTCAAACAGTGTTCACCCACTTTTTAAGAAAACAAATATTCCAGGTCATTTCCTGGACTAAAATTCGGCAACTTTGAAAATTATGATAATTTAAGTCAACACAATAAATTCACCACAAGTTAAATTATGATTTTAAACTTTTGTTTTTTTTGGCAACTGATTTATCTAATGTGACTTTTTAAAACTCCTGGGTTTTCCAAAACTCTGACCAATTTTTGCAAAAATACAAAGCTTGGGAACAAAGCTATTCTTATTTTCCCATTTTCCTGGTAGCATAGAAACCTTGGTTAAATCAATACCATTTTTGGACATTAAACCCATAATATGTCCTAAATTCCATAGAAAATGAAGACCTACTTTTAATTTTCTCTTTTAGTGCCAAAAAACATTTTTGAGTCATCATTTAATGCCTTTGAAGAACAAAATTGAACAAGGAATGGGAAGTAGCTCATACACATCTCTGATTACTACAATCCACAAACCAAACCTATGAATCTCAAATTCCAGATTTCCTGGCAAAATTCTAACAAGTCCCTAAATTATATAATTTTTGGACAGAAAAAGGATACTTTCCCTCTGTGCATGCTGGAAGAAGAGATGCTCCACTTTGGAGCTGACAAGCTGTTCAAGCTTGCCCATATGTTCTTGTATGCTCGTCTGTGACTCCTGCGCCACCTGCCGCAATGTTTCATGCTCATGTTGATGTCGCTGCAAGTCCATATATGCATCCTGCTGTTCCAACATCCGCTGATGAACCTCATCCAACTGTCGCTGCTGTGTCTCCAAGTTAGACAAGATTGTTTCCATGTTCTGCTGCAGCTATAAAAGTAGGAAATATTAGTATAGTGAAACCCCACTATAACATGCTTTGTTATAACACAAATTTGGATATAACACGATTATGATATGACTCCAAATTTTTTGTATAATTTCAAACATTTTTTGAAGAACTACTAAGTTTTAATGCCAATAAAAAACAGTCTGATTTAATAATTTGTCAAGATGTGTTGTATTCTTGAAAAAAAATTGTCTTACTGTTGCTTATTTTGTTATATGAATAAAGATGGTAAAAGTTTCTATTTATAAATGTTTGTTTCAACTGTGTCATAAGTCAGTTACTGCACTTTGAGTTTAGCTTATTTTTGAAAGATGTCAACTCTTTCAAAAGCTGATAATTATCAATCTAATTATTATTGAGCCATAAAGTATAAAGCCATTAAGTCTTCTTTGTGTTTGTCTTCAGTACATCCTGTTTATAAAACTGTTTAGTCCAGGGTAAACAATTGCTAACAGATGTCTGCTCAGTCAACTGGCATACATTTACAAGCACCAAACAATGCAGAGGTCAAAAAAAGTTTCCCACCGAAATAGTATATCAATTAATTTACATACCTAATTAAGGGAACACAATAGGCCACCCATGTCTACTCAACCAACAGGCATGCACACCTGTGCACCAAACAATGCCATTGTTGAAATATGTTTATCATTGGAATTGTCATGAGTAGTTTTGGTCATTGCCAGATACAATTACCTCCCACCATCTTACTTCCTTCCTTTTTACCTTTGAAAGTCAACTCCATAAACATAAATTATATCCCCACATAATGTCTTTCAATGAATTATACCAATTATATAAAAATTATGACATTATATTTGTACAGGAAACACACTGCATCACAAACGAAATAAGATTATATATAGAGGAAAAATTAAATGTGATTTTAGACAAAAAAATCTAAAGTGAACATAGAAAATTAGGAATAGGAATTTTAATAGGAAATAAATGGTGCAAATTGCAATGTCAAATTATAAATGCTCTTGAAACTTTTAAAGGGAGACTTATTCATGTGAAAATAAATAATTACCATTTCATAAATGTATATATACCATTTAAATATGGAAAATTTAAAGTCAAATATATAAATGATCTAAATAATAATGTACAGCAATACTCTATGGAAAGTATAATATTAGAAGGCTATTTTAATTGCATAGGAAAAGAATTTGATAAAAGTGCAGGTTTCAAAGTAAAAGATAAGCTATTATTAAAGCATATAAAGAATTAAATTGACAAAAATAAGTTAGTAGATATATATCAGAGACAAAGCAGGGACAAAAGAGAATAAATGTACATATATATAAACAAAATGAAGGATGCAGAATTGACAAATTCTACACAACAATACACTGTGAACATATGATAAAAGAATGCAAAATAGAATAAAAAGTAATTGCAGACCACTTCCCTGTAAGTTTATAAATGAAAATGATGGAAAGGCAAAAACGGGGAGCAGGTCATGGAAACTGAATAATTCAATTTTAGAAAATTAATTTTATTGTAAACAGGTAAAACAAATGCTAACTGAATTTTCTGAACATGGCAATTATGACACTATTAAAAATGTATGCACAGACAAGATAAGGCAGAGAGAAAGAGAGAGAGAGAATAGAAAAAGAATGCATGAATATAATGAAGAGTGCTTATACAAATTATAGTGAAAAGGAGAACCAAAGAAAATACACAATAAAATAGAGCAATATAAAATGGAGCAAAAGTAAGAGCTGGTAAATTTGGGGATATATATGCCAAAGCAAAAGTAATACCGGTATATAGAAGAGAAAAAATCAGACTGAGAAAAAAAAAAATGAATGCTAGAAAATGTCATAGAAGAAAAAACAATAACACTTTATGTCTTTCAGGTAAGTTTTAAAGTCATTACATATCCCCATATGCTTCAAATCTGACTCAATCCTTTCTATTTTCTTGAAATGTAGTCAGACATGCAGACATCTGTTTCAAGTCACTCAAATATTCACAGGCCACCTATCATTGCAATGCTAATGTTACATGTACATTAGAATAACAATGACTGAAACAGAAGCAGTTAAATTGTTGGGGTGGAGGAATTTGTTGTTGTAATCAAGCATGCTACTCCATGTTTTTGCTCTGCTGTAGTGAAAAGTCATAATTATCAACAATTGTTTGAATCAATATAGGGCTTCTTTAATTTATTCTTTCTTCTCTTTTTTAGAGAATGACTCAATTTGTTTTTTGGGAGATCAGTCTTAATCCATTATACTGAATGATTTACTCCCAAATGTGGTTGAGGCAGTTGTACACCTGTTGCATTGTTCATCTCAAGTACATTACGAGGTCAATACCAGTGTGCAAATTTCAGTTTGAGTATTTTCAAGAATAAATACAAGTTACTTATTAGAAACTCCCAATGTCCGATTTGGGCATTTTATTGTCTGTCAAAAATCAGTGCCTTTGGACATGTCCAGCATATATGAATGTTTCTGAAAATACAGTGCTGCAGAAGTTAGTGTGAGTGTATTAGCAAGAAATTAAGTATCTGGATTTGAATGGAACCTAGCAAAGAATAACTAGAAATTATGGTCCTTTGTGCAAATTTTTGATGAAATTACTATTATGGATAACAATGAGATCAGTTGGTGAGTACACTTGCTCAAACTATTTATACTATTCAGTTACCAACTTTCTTATACATATATATCTATGTGTCAATGCATGGTTCTCTGCGAGGAAAAAAAGAATTAAAATATGTAATCATTGTTGTAGGTATTTCTCATTTAATGTTCAACAATTTAAGTTGGTAACTGCATCAATCATTGAAACCCATAGATTCGCTGCCCACCTCCCCTTCCCCGGCTTGTATAGCCAAGAGATTATACATGTAATATTTTCTTCTGTTAACTGACTTGTCTCGATATTACAAGATACATTACATGACACAATGGCATTTTTCTGGACCTCCACCACTGTTACAGCGGGCTTTCACTGTATTAGTAAAAGTTGGTGAAGGAGGGAAGAGAGTATGAAATGTTTTTGTGCTGGTGATTTTAGTGTCAGCAACGGTGATCATGATAGTATTGTGACTTCCTTCCAGGAGAGGCAAGAGTGTATTAGTGGCAGCAGCAGTCAAGATTGTTGTTATGGTAGTAGTGGTGGTGGTAGTGGAAGTACTAGTAGCAGTGGTAGTAGAAGTAGTAGTAGTGGTAGTAGTGGTGGTGGCAGCAGTGGCAGTAATGGTAGTGGTAGTATGGTAGTAGTGGTGGTGGTGGTAGTAGTAGTAGTAGCAGCAGCAGCAGTAGTCACTGTCATGAACCAAGCGGTAAAAGTCATAATAGTAAAGGCAGTATTGGTGGTGCTTGAAGAAACAACAGTATGTAGTGGTGGCAGTGGTTGTAGTTATGGTGATTGCAGAAATGAAAGTATTAGTAACAGATGCAGCAGTAGGTAAACTGGCAGTTAGAGGAGCTGCCAGCTGTAGTGCTAGTGACATCTGAGATTTTTGTGGCTGAGCAGTTTACATTGAAATTATGAAAGATTCTACAAATTCTTTAAAACAACTTTCCTAAGAAGTCAGCTCATCAATCTGATGCAACCTCATAAACTACATACAGTCTGCTCTACAACCTATTTCATTTTCTTTAATCACTACCATCAAAAACAGGTAAAACCCATTAAAAATAATCAAAGCTATACATCATCCCAATCTAAAAATGCAAGCATTTCACAAATGTAGAAAAGCTATTTGCTGAATTCCAGAATGCTAAGAAATTCATTTTTCTTCATCATGATCTTTACATGTATTTTCATGTGAGAAAGTTGTGAAACCATGTCAATAGTATCAATTAAATAAGAATTGACATACCTTAGCAAGTTGCGACTTGTCCAGGACTTTGCGTACAATTTCCCTGTGAATCTCCCGAACATATGCCATGGCTGAATCCCTGCATAGAGCAAAATATACACAATACAAACAGTTATGACCCAGTACTCTAATGAAGGAAGTTTTTTTTTATATATCACCTTCAGCAATCACATGGATACACATGAAAAGTTGCAACCCCCCAAAATAATTAGTTTTCTCTTTAGATTTATCTCAAGTACAGTCACTGCTTACATAGAAATTATGTGTAAATATATCCAAGATGCTTCTCTGCAATATCTAGTAGCACATGCAATCTGATTGGACTGTACTTTTATTTCATTAACACCAGTAGGTGATTTAGTGCCTTTCCCAAAGACACACCACAGTAGCCAACCTGGGCTGATCTGATGGTAGGATTCGAACCTGTACCTTTTTGGTTGACAGTACTGCACACTAACTACTAAACCACCGTGGCTTCTCCAAATGAATGTAAACATCTAGTACTACAAGATAAAAAGATAAAATGTAAATATGTTAAAATTCTGTAAAAGGTATATAAAATAAAAGATAATGGTAAAAAAAAAAAATGCTGAGTTGGTACAATGTATGCCAAACTGCAAACAGCATTGACCCAGATCTGTCAGAACATTATGTGATCATAATCTGGGTCTGTACTGTTTCTTCAACTTGCAGCAGAGACCCAGATCTGTCAACATTATGTGATCATAATCTGGGTCAGTACTGTTTTTTCAACTAGCAGCAGAGACCCATATCTGTCAGAACATTATGTGATCATAATCTGGGTCTGTACTGTTTTTTTTAACTAGCAGCAGAGACCCAGATCTGGCAGAACATTATGAGATCATAATCTGGGTCTGTACTGTTTTTTCAACTAGCAGCAGAGACCCATATCTGTCAGCACATTATGAGATCATAATCTGGGTCTATGCTGTTTGTTGAACTCACAATACAGACCCAGAGCTGTCAGCACACTATATGATTATAATCTGGATCTATACTGTTTGTTCAACTCACAGCATAGACCCAAATCTGTCTTATGTGATCATAATCTGGGTCTGTACTGTTTGTTCAACTCTTGATTTCAAGTGAACAGTGCAGATCCTAATCTGCTGGTACATTATGCAATCAAAGATAAGGCCTGGAAATCATAGAACTCCTGAGCTTGAGATTTTGTTTTGACCAATCATAAATGATGTGACTTTTGGTCAGTTTGGACTGGCAGCTAGTGAAACTCAATCTCAAAATCAAGCTCAGAAGCATGGATATTTTCTGTCTGAAGATGGATGCATATTATTCTTCAGTAATACAGTAGCTTCCATATCTGTTCTTCACAGACATTAGCACATTCAATAATACAGTTGCTTCCATATCTGTATTTCAGACATCAGCACATTCAGTAATACAATTGCTTCCCTATCTGTATTTCACAGGCATCAGCACATTCAGTAATAGATGATTCCCTATTTGAATTTCACGGACATTAGCACATTCAGTAATAGTTGCTTCTCCATAAATGCTTCCCTATCTGTATTTCACAGATATTAGCACATTCAGTAATGCAGCTGCTTCCCTATTTATATTTCACAGACATCAGCACATTCAGTAATACAGTTGCTTTCCTATCTGTATTTCAGACATTAGCACATTCACTAATACAGTTGCTTCCATATCTGTACTTCGCAGACAGTAGCACATTCAGTAATACAGTTGTTTCCATATCTGTACTTCACAAACATTAGCACATTCAGTAATACAGTTCCTTCCATATCTGTACTTCACAGACAGTAGCACATTCAGTAATACAGTTGTTTCCATATCTGTACTTCACCGACAGTAGCACATTCAGTAATACAGTTGTTTCCATATCTGTACTTCACAGACAGTAGCACATTCAGTAATACAGTTGTTTCCATATCTGTACTTCACAGACAGTAGCACATTCAGTAATACAGTTGTTTCCATATCTGTACTTCACAAACATTAGCACATTCACTAATACAGTTTCTTCCCTATCTATATTTCACAGACATTAGCACATTCAGTAATACAGTCACTTCCCTATCTGTATTTCACAGGCATTAGCACATTCAGTAATGCATCTGCTTCCCTTCCAGAAATAAATATCAATATTTTAGAGCATACAGAAGTTATATGAGAGAACTTTCTTTGAATGAGTGAAGAGTCAAGAAAGATTACAAGAAAAAGATGAGAGCACTGTTGTTTGGAAACACCAAAGAACAATTCTTCCTTACCCAGCTCCTCTTGCATGGGCTACGGGGGCAACTTGTGGAGCCTTTTTTAAGCCACCACTAAAATAAAAAGATACATGTAGTACAACATAGCAGTAAGTTTTCTGGACAACACAACTAAATTAGATTATAAATAGCAATCTGACACAGTATGTATGTTAAAAAAAGATAAAAGGAAAAAAATTATAAAATTCTTACAATCCAGGTTCAACATTTGTTATATAAATTGTATTCCATCAAAATGTCCAAGATTTTCTCTGGTGGTACATCATCACAGAGCTTCTTACTTGTGTTCACATAACATAAACTTCTGTCTCACAGGTTGGAAGTCAAAATAAACAACAAGAATGTGTTCCGCTCTCAGTGGACACTGGCAAGGTATGCACTCTGGTCAAGGTTTCTCTTTCAGGAGGTATAGATGGGTCAGGTATGTCCTATACTCGAGTGGCACAATACCACATCATTTCTGCAGTTTGTTCGTTCAAAGGGATGTCACTCTTCAATGATGGGTTTGACATTCTAAAGCGGGTTTGTAGAGTTTTCATTCCACATATTTTGCCAAGATTGTAGAATATGCCTTGTTATATCATATTCGAAGTCAGAATATGGAATCTTCCATTCAGAAATGTGTAAATGGATGGCAGCTATGACTGCTTTATCTGCCCTTTCATTATCCTAATACCAATGTGACTAGACAGCCAACAGTACAGAATACTTTTTAAAAAGATTTTATGAACAAGTTATGTTTCTTCAAGATTTGAGATATTAACGGGTTGTCAAATTTAAGGTTTTGTAAGACTTACAGTGTGGAAAGGGAATCTGGAAAAAGATGATGAAATTTGTTTCTTGAGGTGCTGATGCAGTTCAATGATTTAGTATGGCTGTAATCTCAGCTGTGAAAATGGAGGCTTTATCTGGCATCCGGCTCAAGATGGTGGTGTGTTGCAATGGCAGCTGCAATCATGTCTCAATTTTCTGAATTGTCTATAGACAGGTACATATCGCTATGAGAGAAGGCTTTGATTTCATTGAATTTAATCTGAATAAAGGGATCATTGGAAGAGGACTGTTTGTAATGGCAAAGATCAGATATTATTTTTTGGGGGTGTTATCATAACCAAGGTGGCATTTTGGAATATAGAATTTTGCAATATTGGTAAGACTGAATTTTACTGCTTCTAAATGAGGATGAATTTGTATGCCAAAAGGTGGAATACAATTTGGTTTCCAAGCAAACAAGGTTTGGTATTCGAATCTAAAGACAATATCATATACAGGATTCTATAGATTTGAGGATAGTTTGGTAGTATACATAACAGCCAAATTTGTTTGTCTGAGATAAAGTGATGGTTTATTTGCCTGAACATGGCAACTTTCTGAAGGGAAAGTTCAAAATGCTTCCAGGCAAACTTTAAGTCCCTGATTGTGTATCAAACTGAGTATCTGCAGGTAAGATTTGTGAGCCGATCTGTATACAACTGAGCCATAGTTGAGTTTTGATATTACTAAAGTCCAGAATAATTAGAGCAAGACCATGAGGTCTGCACCCAGATCTGTGTTTGCCACAATTCATATTAAATCCAAGGCTTTTTGGCATTTGTCTTGAGACATAAAGATTAAAGAAAGATGGATCAATTTGCTAATGTGTAGTTAAAACCCTTCTTATAAAGCCACCTCTGGGAAGTTTCAGACAGCTGGATGCATAATGATGGGTAATTTTTTGTACAATTAGGTAGAAGGAATGATGAAAATTTATTTGACTCATGAAGGCAAGAGATTTTGCTTAATAGATGTGACCTCTCAAACAGGTGAGACTGTATTAGTAATTGTTGGGAAACGCAGAAACATTGATCATTAGGGCAAATTTAGGATTTTTGTAACAAGGGGAATATACAGAACAAACTTTCAAAGTTAATCCATAGCAGATTAGGCATCTAGAAGAAAAGATACAAATATTAACATTATAGCAAGGGAAGATGAGAAACAGCAAGGGAAGAGTGTTTGATTCAATTTAAATAGGGATACGATTTTAGTAAAGGTGGCACTCTCCAGTTTCGTACATTGCATAGGGTTAGATTTTGAAAGAAAAAGAATTACCCAGGTTTTCCTCACTGGCTGTCCTGGATATTTAAAAAAGACCTTGTATATCTTAGGTATTGTTAAAAGAACTTTGAATTCCCTTTATTTTGATGTATGATAGATGGGTGAAATTTGAGTTATAGAGTATACAGCTTGGTCTTACTTAAGATCTGCACCTCTCAAAAAACTGCTAGCTCCGCTTGGTCATTTTCACTTCCTGAACTCTTCAAAGGTAAATATATAAAAAAAGAGCCGATAACTTTTTTACTTTTTAGATATTTTGTAATTCATTCATAGTACTTTCAGAGGCTGGTATTGTCTGCTCTGGCAAAATTCGTTTCCCTATTTTAATAACTGCTGAAAATAGTGCACTTTTGACTAATTCAGGCTGATTTTTCAAGTACTTTGGAGCGGCTATTTTGTCTGCTGTGTGCTTAGATCATGTCCAGTTTCCACAAGAACAATATGTAAAGAAATTTCAACCACAGTACATGTAAGTAACATAGAGGTATGCTAACATTCTCTCCATTGTGCATGTTGCAAATGCAAAATACTTCATCTTACACCTGTCACTCTCTCAGAAGCATGTATTATCTGTAGAGCGCCCCCAAAACAAAACTTCTAAGAATGGATATTTTCAAGCAAGATTAGGTACCATGTGTACATGTCAGAGACAGAACAATAGACAGTCAATGTGACAGACACACAGAGACAGGGCATTGTTTGTATAGTCAACCAAAAATGTGTTCACAGATCTTGAATGCCCCACCTCCTCCTCTTTTGTAATATGAATATTGTGCCTAAATGACTTAATGCAGAACTAAATCAAAGTTACTGAAGTTCCAAATATAGGTCAGAGTTAATAACTTTGATAGAAGAGTGTTATACTCACCAAAACACATAAAACTCGATGACCCCATAGCCAAAATGAAATGAGAAAATGATCTTACACAAAAGGTGTGACAGATGGCTGAATGGAAGGATAGACTGATAACAACAGATACACTACATACCTCTTCAATATTTGTGGTGGGGCATAAAAAACAGCTGAATTCAAATTGTGTAAGCTGTAACCTCTCATGTTTAATTAAGTAAGTGCTTTTCATGATGCTTGGAAATGGTAATACGACTGTACAAGTGTGCCAGCACAAGCCACAAGGTATGCTGAACGATAAAAATATTTAAATGTACCTTTCTTCTCCTGATCTATTCCCTTCCTCAATCTGTTCATCTGTCTCTTCCTCTTTCTGTTCATCTTCTTCTTCTGCTTCTATTTCTTCTTCAATCTCCTCTTCCTCCTCAACTACAACCTCCTCCCCCTCCTCCTCCTCTTCTTCCTCCTCCACTTCCTCCTCAGTAGGAACACCAGTCTCTTCATGTGTGCTGAAATATTCACATGTACATATTCTTATGGAACATTTGTAATAAGATTAAACTTTGTTAGGAAGTAGTGTATATATGTGCCCACTCATTGGCATAGGCATCCTTAATATCCTTTGAAGAAGCCGACTCAAAATTAAAAAGTACAAGGCTAAGTTAATAGAACAATATGATAAAAAATGTTACAGTGTTGTAAAAGTAGATGGCTCAGCTGGAAAAGTAGATTGTAATTTAGTCAGCGGCTGGTTGACATCCTTTAAAACCAATTTTATTGCATAAAATCTTCCAACTTTATCAGAAACCTATTCCATTTGATACTAAAACTTTCATGCCAAGTGGATGAAAGATAATGAAGTTATTACAAACTGAATTTATACATGTTATACAGTGTGAACTGTCCAGGTGTCTAAACATTAGGGCAGCATGCATCCTCTTAGATGAGCTAAGAACAGGTGGCATTACATAACAGTTCACACATTACCCAGGTGAAGATTGGCCTATGGCCTATTGGAATTAAGAGTAAACAACAATTGATAGACAGAAGGTGGTAGACAGGTGAAGTTAAGGGAGTTAAGGGATTTGTCAACTGATGTTATGATTTACAGTATATGACCTTGCAAAAACTGTAACATGTAAACTTAATAGTTGTAACAACAATACTATTGCCACCAATGCTGTTGCCACTGAAAAGTGATATATACCATCTTTGCTTCAAAAGGTGAAAACAATGAATGATTTGTACTTGTCTAAAAAGGAGTATGCATCAAATTAGCCTCTGATATGCAGGTGACAACTGTTTAAGCTATTCCCTTAAAATTCAATTATGCAATCTTACTAGCCTGACAAAAAATACCTCCCCTCTTCAAAATAATCCAAATACATGTTACCGGCATGAGACTGGGGCATTTATTAAAAAATCTCCAAGTTGGAAAGGGATTATGTGGGTCTGCCCCCAGCTGGGTCTGAGGGGGCAGAGCCTCCCTATTGGTGGGCCCAGGGGTGCATCCCCTGGCTGAAACTTATTTTCAGTAAATAAAAATAATCTAGCGAGGCACCTGTTGTTTTCTTCCAACTATTAATTGCATTAACAAACAATTAATACTTTGTTAATTGTATTTCCCTTTAATGACAACCTTTGAACTTGGTTAGGGAGTTAAAGTGAAAAATGAAGGCATTTTAAATCAAGTATTATCAAATATACCATTATTATGAAATTTCTCTGACTCTCAGTTTTGAATTGTGAATCAGGTTCCCAAAACGCTTGAATACTCTTGCTCTGATTTGTTTGAAAGAATAAACTAATTCTATCCATCATATTAGCTGGAAAAAATTATCTTGATATAAATGAAAAATAAATATCCTAGTTGGAAAGAAAATCCCAGCTCCTGCCCCCTTCTTAAGATTACACTATCAGTTCCTGATGCCTTTTTTCCTAGTGAAGTGTAATTGATGTCCTTTTGACACAAGGTGTAGTATACTCATCTGAAAATGTTGACTTTTCTGAACAACTGTCCAAGCAATTGGTCATCAGTTTCCTGATCCATCCATTTCCATACCTTTTTATTACCTCAGACAATATAACTTTGACATTTTCCGTTTCCCTTTCAACTATGCAGTCTGCTGCCATATTGATGCTGTTTCTCATGCATGAAGCAGGAAGAAAACCAACTAATTCTCACTACCTGCAGGCACATACTGGTTCTACAACATATTAAGCTGACATATTCAGCCACTGAATGGCTGCAGTCTACTGCATACTCTTCACAGTTGGTTACCTCCCTTTGGAAGGATAATACCACTGCCACAACACTGTAAATTTGGTGGAGAAATCCAGTATGCTTTGATAACTGTATCACTCTCTATTTATATTGCATTTTCTGTATTTTTTTCTCTAAAACGGCTTTAGTGCAGAATGCCAAGAGTTTACCTAATGTGTAGGAGGAAAAAGGAATTCTTTACATGCAGAAATGGGGTACATGGCTGACAACATTACAAGGTAGCATGCGGCACAATCACAATATACTGATAACATCACAGTGAAGCTCATTTGAGCTGCCATACACAGTCTGGATTTTTATACATCATTTTTTATTATTTCAATCTGTGATCAGAGAAGGAAGGCAGTTTCCACTCAATATGCTTGTGTAATAATGCACAGAGATGGTGGACTAAGGTTCAGATGACCCAGGGATCAAAACAGCCTTATGGCTCAATTGGTAACAACCACTCCTAAAAACAGAAAGCCTTTGAACAACTTCTCAAATTCACTTAGCAGAATTTGACCAAATTTTACAGAAAGCATCTTGGTATTAAGGGATTTCAAATTTAGACAAATGATGCCAATGTACGATCAGATATGGTTGTTGTTACTAAAGAAAGAAAAACATTTTACAACTTCTCAAAAACTGCAAAAAGAATCTGACCAAATTTGATAGAGAGCATCTCAACTTGAAGTCCATTCATATTTATATACAATTTGATGTCAGTCCACCATAAAATATAACTACCATTACTAAAAATAGAAAAACATTGTAACAAACTTTATCTCAAAAACTGGTCAACAGAATCTGAACAACTTTGACAGAAAGCATCTTGGCATAAAAGCCTTTTAATATTGGACAAATGATGCTGATATGCTGTCAAATATCAAAAAGGATTTTTAAAAAAAAGAGAAACCTTCAAAGAAATGTTGTCATAACATGTGCAATCAACACATGACACTGACATGATGGGATGGGGTTAGTTGGACAGACACCATGAACAACACTATATGCCCCCTCCAAAGATATAGTAATGGCATGAAAATGTAATCTGGTCATTTACATATGACAATTCATTCAAAATTTCATATGTCTACATCAATGTTTTTTCTTTCATTGTGCAAACAAGCTTCACAGGGCAAAGAGACAGACAGACAGCATCAGATCAAGATATCCTTGCTCGAAACAATGGAAGCTATTTTGACAACATTTTCAGAAATTTACTAAAGCAATAAGTCAGACAAAAAAGCTAAAAACTTATTGCAAATCTACACCAACAATTAACTTTGCCTACAAAGTTTCAGTAGAATCTTCCCAATAGTCTGTGAGAGAAAGCAGTAACAATCTTTTCCTTAAAATTCTACTTCTCAGACTTTACCATTTCAAATATTTCAAGAATTGTACCGAAAAATAGGCCTGAATATAAAGCTTTTTTTTCAGTAAATTATGTTTCTCTAAGAATACTTACCCAATCACAATAAAGTTAATAAGAAGCTCCACTATATCTCGAATCCAGCAATCACCGAAAAATGAAAATGTTCGTCCTTCCCTATACCATACAGGGAACCCCGGGTCGCCGAGTGGTCTAAGGCACTTGCCTTTACAGATCACTGACATCTCACCTCTATCTGCATGGGTTCGTGTCTCGGCTTGGCCAACATGGGTATGTGAGAAAGCTTGCCAGTAGCTTGCCATGGGTCAGTGGTTCTTCTCGGGTTTTCCTGGGTTCTTCCTTCACCAGATATACTGATTCACCATGTATATCATGTGTCAAAAAATGGTGTTAAACCCCCAAAAAACCAAAAATACCACATAGACGATGGAAAGAAACTCTTCCCAACTCTTCCTCTTGCCACCACTAGGTGGTTATGGTAGTTCACTGTTATAGCTTGAGCGATTCCTCAATAAGGTTGCTTGCATTTGTGGGCAGGTTTAATATTAATGTGATTTGGTAAGTATTCTCGGAGAAACATAATTTACCAAAAAATCTGGCTTCTCCTTTGAATACTTTCTCTCATCACATTAATGTTAGGGGAATAGGTAATAGGCAAAGGGAATGTTGAGCATCCTCTACCCTGGGCATCCTTTGAGGGAAGAATGGCTGGATTCCCTATATGAACAATAAACCGCTCTCCTAACCTGAGAGCAGTGCAATTGACGGTCACATAATCCGTAACAGCTCTACCAAGCTAAGAAGAAACTAAGAAATTCTTCTTAATGATAAAATTTCCGGGCAAATCAAGCAAAAGTGCTAAACTCATGCCCGTGAGGAGGTTGTGCTGATGTCAACTGGGTGTGGTGGTTGTTTGGGCAGCAGCCACTGGACCCACCAGATTCAATTGTCTCTGCAAAACTAGAGCCTGAAGATAAAAACTTGAGAAGGTTGACTGTGCATGCCAGCCAACAACTTCTATTATGTCTTGGATCAAAACATTATGTTTGAACACGAGGTTCACAAAGATCGCAGTAATTTATTGAGCTGAAATCTTCATGAGGTGATTCTGATCATTTAAGACTTCAGAGTATGCCAAGCACATTACCCACTTCAGCCACGGTGCTAGGGCTTGAGGGGTTATATCCTCTTTCCTGGTCTTCACTGGAAGAAAGAGACATTTTTGTGTTCCATAACTGCGCTCTGAGCACTTAAAGTAATGCTTGAGGGCACGGACAGGGTCTTGCATCGTCGCCTCTCTTAACGTATATATCGAAGAGAGGGAGTGTATGCTGACTCTCTGATTGCCCACTTACAGCAACCTATTCTTAGCTACAAAGCCTGACTGTGTCATTAGGACCACAGAACTATCCAACCTGAACTGGAGATAGTTTGAGTCCATTGAAAGGACACGTAACTCACTCACCCTGCATTCCAAAGTTAAAGCTATCAGACACCATGTCTTGTATTAACTTTTGGGCTAAAGGCTCATATTGATCTGAATTAAGCTATGTCAAAACCCAAGAAAGGTTCCATTTTGGAAACTGGGTGAGGGATTTTGCCCGATAGATCTTTATCATGACCAATATCCCCTATGCCATGATGCCTAAAGTGTTGGATATCATGGAGTGGTTGCCTTTGATAGTAATCAGAGCTAACTTTTAACTTTTCTCCTTGAACAGCCAGAGAAATATTCAGCCAGCTGCAGAATTAAGGTACTCAAAGGGACGATGTTATTGACTATGCACCAGTCCCTGAACATGTGCCAATTTCCCTCATAAGCCTTCAAAGTGAATGGCCTTTAAGCTTGCGAAATTCTCTCCACTATCGAAGGTTTAAATTCCTTTCTTTGCATAGATCTCCAGACAAGAACCAGGTGTTAAGGTGGAGCTTTCCAGACAGGGGTGGAATACCTGTAACAGGATTTTTCTGGGAACATATATTGCTAGATCAAGTAGATCATTGACCCAGGAATTATCCCACCTGAGCGGGGCTTTCAGAATCAGTTTGTAGTTCTGACTTCTCAGGGCCATCTGCAAAGGGTGCATGAATAGACAGCAAAGCAGAATCAGATCCACTGCTGCATTTTGCAAACCAAGGAGCTGCATTAACTCTCTCACTGTAATCCACTTTCTGTTGGAAATCAACTCCATGAGTTCAATATTCTGCACCACATGTATGTGAGGGAGACAGACAAGGTTGAAATTGGTGAGAAACTCCATGTCCAAGTAGACAAAATGCTGTGATGGGTCGAGATCCGACTTTTCATAGTTCACTATAAAGCCAACTTAGCCTAAAAGGGACAGGATATCATTCCTGCCTTTCACCAGAATTGAACTTACCATGTTTTTTTTGGAAGTTGTTGTCCAGATAATGCCTCAATCACTGTTGATGAAGTGTGAATGAGAGAGCACAAAATTGGTACATTTTTCCTTGGTAGGCATAATGAAGGAATTTGCGCAAGACTGTGTGAAGAAGGATGTGGAAATATGCATAGGACAAGTCTAGACTGACAACAAATGTGTCCCTTTTGATGGAAAACCTGATTGATCATGCCATTTCCACCTTGAACTTTGGCACAGCTGAAGTTGATGATAGGCCTGATCTTTCCACTGAATTCTGGCACTAGAAAGAGTCTGGAATAAAATCCTGGGAGTTCAGTTTCTGAACTATCTCCACTGCCTGCTTGTTGAGTAACAATCAGATCTTCTGCATAATTTTAGCTTTCTCCAAATCTAACATCATGTCCATCATGAAAGGGGAAGACAAAAGTGGACAAGGCTGGATAAGTTAAATCCAAAGCAACTCCGAAACAACTTGGATTGCCCCTTCTGTTTGCGAAAATAGTTCAATCCAATGCTGATGAAAATGAAGGAGTCTGGTGCCAACCAGTAGGTTGTCTGTGGGCAGTCGGGGTGGCGACTCAATGGCGGTTGCTGGGAGGCTTGGGGAAAGAGAAACCTTGTTTCTTATCCTCTTGATTAAACTGCCTCCTAAACTGAGGGACCAGTTGCCTCCTGAAATTTATCCCCTTAATTAAACTGCCTCATAAACTGAGGGACCAGTTGCCACCTGAAATTTGATTGAGGTCGAAACAGCTGCTGTTCCTGGGCAGTATTCAGCCTCTTATCTCTTCATCAATGATCATTTCACTGTTGAGGCTGAGATTGATTCTGCCTGAATGTTGGAGCAGGCAGCATGGCCAGTTGGAGGGATAGTTCCTGTGCTACCTACCTCCTCACTTCCTCTATCCTACTGCCCAATAATAATGGCAACCCAAAAGGTGATGCACTGAGCACCAAGGAATGATGTGGCTTGAGTGACGATGAGTGAAGACAGGCGTCTCGTCTCACCAAATATTAAGTTAGCAGAGGCCTTCAGGACATTAGCCATAAATAGTGCAAAGCCCTGTTAATGACCTTGGCAATCCTAACCATAGATCCCAAGGCATGATTGCTGGCTGATTTTTCTGCAAGCTGAAAAATGGCTTGTGCTGCTAGGTTGAACATTGAAAATGTTGCCACAGTGTTTATGCACGAGCTTCGAGGTGGTGTGAAAAAATTCTTGTCCACCTTGTAGAACAGTGGGATAGTAATATTCACTGCTGCAATGTTCTTATCAATGTCAGAAGCTCAGTGGTAAATATGTCCGAATGCGTTCGATACCAGTATGACAAAAATGTCACTGGTAGTTGGCTTCCTGAGATGAATGCCTTGGAAATGCTTGGATCACAGATCTTATCATGGTATCGCTCCAATAGATAAGCCATGAACAAATGACTTGCCATGTAAGTTGACTGGGCAAGTTTTGCCATTATGGACAGCCAGAGAGTAAGATGGACAGCCAGCTGGATGGTTGCTCAATTGCCAGCTGGGAGGTATGCATGGCTGTCAGCTGGGTGGTCAGTTGGAGGGTTGGCTCCTGAACAGCCTGTGCAGAAGGTGCAGCAAAATGGATGGATTGGTCAGTCTGATAACCATATAGTTCCACATACCACAGCACTATCAGCCAGTATGTGGCATTGCTTGCCGAAGCGACAGATATCCAGTCACTATACAATAGGTACGGCCGGCTGGACTGGCTGGTTGACAGCCAAAGCAGTGTTGTATGGCAGGAAACGATGTTGAAATGGATCATCATGATCTGAGAAATACCCCATGGACCTGGAATTACAGGCACTGCTCAGACATGCAGGGGACTTATGCCAACTGGGCTGCCAATATACGGGGGACACTCCCCCACAAGCTGCAAATTATCCATGGAGGTTTGTGGCAGTACGTGTGAATTAACAACCAACAACAGACACCAACAAAACCTTGTTGGAGCACAAGGTCAGAACAAACGAAGTCCACAACTGCGAAAAAAATTCACATAAATATTGATAAAAAGTCAAAAATAATGATTACCACATGTAGTAAAAATCTTACTACACACTAATATACCACCTTTCTGGATGGATGGGTTGAAATCATGAAAATATTCACAGAATTTTGGAAGGTCTTGCAGGCCTGCGTTGATAATGTTGAGCAAAAGCTTAAAACTGGAGTCACCTAGTGGTGGTAAAGGGGAGGTAATGGGTAAAAGTTTCTTCCCTGGTCTATATGGTACATAAATGGAAAAGACAAAGGTTTCATATTTTTGGGAGGGCTGGATTCGGGAGGTAGTGTAGTTTATTTTTCTAACATTAATGTGACCAGGTAATGTATTCAGAGGAGAAGCTAAAACTGAATAAACAACTGTAGCCACCTAGTGGTGTTAAGGGATAAGGAGAACAGCATCTAAATGACATCAATGTCCCTGCCTGCAGGACAGATATGAACTTTAACAAAAGCCACACAACAATAAAATATAGGTCACAGTGACCTGGTTGTGGGAAAGTTTGGTATACTCATTGAGATGCAATCCCTAACTCCCTAATTAAGTGTAATGTCTGTTGTATAGCCTGTAATGGAATTATCAGTACTAAAACAGTCAGTCTAACCAAGATTAAAGCAAAAGAATTACTTTTAATATTCTGCTCTGATGACAATTGATTTCTCTTGTTTATGTGCCATGTCTATCAAAATACACTATCTTTCTTGCTTGAAAAAGAATAATGCTAACCTTTCTTTGATGGATTTTGTTGCCATTCCTAGGGCCTAAGTGCTGACATCAGGGGGTTTGGGCCAAGCCTTTAAAACCTTGTCCCCTCTGGGGCTCACTGACATTTATAACTCCTCCCCTTCTGCTGCTGAAAAGGCTGTGTCCCTTCTGGGATCCCTTCAGTTTGATCATCACCTAGAGTCTGACCCATCACCTCAGCTAACTCCTCATCATATTCATCGTAAGAGGCCTGTGAGATCTTCAACCTGACGTCACTCACCTCAAACACACTTGCACTTTTGTACTTTCCAGACTACTCTGTAATTACGGAACACAAATTTGTCATTGAGTTCACAGACTTGTACTTGCTTAGTATATCTACCACATGAAGTAAATTATTGTACCCATTACCAATTAAACAACTGTACTAAGACCAATTAGCTCAGTTCAGTGATTCTATATCCTTGCATTCTGTCTCAAATGTATCAAGACCTGACAGGAGGTGATTTAGTAAAAAAAACTTGTAGTAAATAAATATCTCATTTGCCTAAAATCCTGTGGATTACAGTTTCATTTGGTTTTATTTTATTCTGGAATAGAACGGAAAGTGAAAGAATGAGAATAATTGTTGTACGATCATAAAGCAAAATCCAGCCTCTATTTAGATCACATTCAAATACTTTTGTTTCAACTAAATAATTGACACAACAATTATTTGGCTATGTGTGACTTTTACAAATAAAATATGACAGATGTATGGCTTTTGTTTTAGATACTAAATTTTTCTTGGTATAGAGTAATCAACTATTGGCAGATTTGGGTCTATGCAGCTTGTCAGGAGTAATCAGTAGAACAAACAACACAGACTTACATCTGCTCGCACATTATGCGATGGCAGATCAGAGTCTATGTTGTTTGCAGTTAGACTTATAAGCAAGTATGTATGGTAAAATAACAATACTTTTACTAATGTTGTAATTGTTTTTGTTGGTGTTAGTAGCTGCAGTATTGTTTCCTTATCTTTATTAAAATCATCATCTTCATAATCAACACTAACTTAGATGGTTATGGTTATCATGAAGTGATGGTTGTAGGTGTTGTTTTACATTAATTAACAATGGAAAGATTGTATTAGCACTAGGAGGTTGAAAAGGAAAAGAGGAGTGAAACAAGAAATGGAAGGTCATCATCATCATGATCACCAATATTATTATTTTATACATCAAGTAACTACCACTTATCTAAGTTTTCTCACATAATTTTGCATCCAGATGATAAGATTCAGTAACATAACGATTCAACTACAATGCATAACAACACATTTTCGTATATCCTGATTATCAACCAATTGCATGAAGCAAATATGAATGCACTTATAACTGCTGACCAGAACTTATTAGCTTCTATCTATGGTTACAACATGTGCAGATCAAGATATAGTGTATATGAGGTGTTTTGCTTTTATTCATGGTTCACAAATTCCATGCATGCTACAAAGTTACCCTTAACACTTTCAGTAATTTGTGCCTTGATTCATTAAAGGTACAAAATTCCTGAATGGAAGCACATATATATATATATGTTTACGCTAGACCATATATATATATATATATATATATATATATATATATATATATATATATATATATATATATATATATATATATATATATATATATATATATAAACATTGCCAGAACACGTAGCTTCCCAGGAGCTGATATAGGAAGCGACCATGACTTGCTGATGATGACTATCAAACTTCATCTGAGGAAGATCAATAAACCAAGACAAGTTAGGATCAGGTTCGACCTTGAAAAACTTAAAGATCCAAGCGTGGCACAAGCATTTGAAGCATCAATAGGCGGCAAATTTGCACCACTCACAATTCTGGGACATGAAGAAATAAACCTAGACTCCATGATCATCACCTTCAACAAGGAAGTAATAGACACAGCCGGAGAGATCCTTGGCAAGCATCATTGAATAAAGAAGCCCTGGGTCACAGCAGATATCCTCGACCTCTGCGATGTGAGGAGAAAACTGAAGAGTAAGCATGGAGACCATGAAGGAGCAAAAAAATACAATGAGATTAACAACAGGATTAAGAAGAGCATAAAGAAAGCAAAAGAAAGCTGGTTAGAGAACCAATGCAAGGAAGTCAAGAAAAGCCTGAACCAAAATGACAGTAAAAGGGCATACCAATTGGTGAAAGACCTGACAACAGAAAAACAGGGGAGATCTAATATGATTCAGGACAAGGCTGGTAAGAGTCTGACATAAAACCAAGACATTCTTAACAGATGGATGGAATACTGTTCGGTGCTTTACAAACAGGAGTCTTCTGGAGACCAAGCTGTACTAAACGTACTGCTGACCATAACAGAGGTTGACCACCCGATCCTCAGGGACAAAATAGAGGCTGCAGTAAAGGCGCTAAAGACAGGGAAATCAGCTGGGGTAGACAATATACCAGCAGAACTTGTTAAAGCAGGCGGAACGTCCATGATAGATGTCCTCACAACAATCTGCAACCAAATCTGACAAACAGGAGAATGGCCCACCCCATGGACCCAGTCTCTGATCGTGACTCTTCCTAAAAAAGGAATCTACAACTGTGCCAGAACTACCCAACAATCAGTTTCATCAGTCACCCAAGCAAGGTTATGCTTAAGATCATCCTCAATAGACTGAAACCCCAAGCAGAGCACATCATTGCGGAAGAACAGGCAGGTTTCAGAGCAGGACGTAGCACTACAGAACAGATCTTCAATCTCAGAATCCTCTGTGAAAAATATCTCCAGCATCAACAGAACCTCTATCATGTCTTCATTGACTTCAAGAAGGCTTTCGACAAGGTATGGCATGCAGCCTTGTGGGCCACCATGCAGATATAAAACATAAATGCAAAACTAATCCGCACTATCGAAACCCTGTATGACAAGGCGACTAGTACAGTTCTCATCAATGGCAACATAGGAGACTGGTTCAGAACCACAGTCGGAGTCAGACAGGGGTGCCTTCTCTCAACCACTCTCTTCAACATCTACCTGGAAAGGATCATGTCCGACGCCTTGGAAGATCATGAGGGCAGTGTCAGTGTTGGAGGCAGAACAATCACCAACCTGCGCTTCGCTGATGATATCAATGGTTTAGCAGGAGATGAAGAAGAAATGGAAACCTTAGTGAACCGTCTCAATGAAGCATCACTAAGATATGGGATGGAGATCAACGCTGAAAAGACAAACCTAATGACAAACAACCCGAGTGGGATCCAAAAGGAAATAAGAGTGAATGGACAGAAGCTGGACACAGTAACAAGCTTCAAGTACCTAGGTGCTATCGCCTCTGATGAAGGTTCAAAACCTGAGGTTCTTTCAAGGATTGCGCAGACAACAACTGCTCTGGCTAGGCTGAAGCCTATTTGGAAAGACAGCAACATCACGCTTGGGTCCAAGATCAAGCTTATGCGCTCCCTCGTCATGTCCATATTCCTATGTGCATGTGAGACATGGACCCTAACAGCAGAAATAGAGAGAAGAATCCATGCCTTAGAGATGAGATGTTATTGAAGGATCCTCAAAATCTCATACTTAGACCACGTCTCTAATGCGGAGGTACGCACTAAAATCCAAGGCACAATTGGACCTTATGAAGATTTGCTCACCACTGTAAAGAAACACAAACTAAGATGGTATCGTCACGTCTCGCGCTCAACTGGCCTGTCAAAGACAATCCGACAGTGCACAGTGAGAGGAAAGTGAAAACGAGGTAGACAGAAGAAGAGATGGGAAGACAATATCAAAGAGTGGACAGGCATGAACTTTGCAAAGTCCCAAAGAGTAGTGGAGAACAGGGTGAAATGGAGAGAAATTGTCGCAAAGTCATCAGTGGCGCCCCTACAACCAGCAAGGTTACAGGAGAAATGAAATGAAATATATATATATATCCATTCTCTGAATGCATGTGGAGCAATGGAATGTAGGTCCATGTGAGATGTAATTTTTTTTTCTTATGTCCCAAGTTTCTCACAGTAATATCAATTATGATAACAAAATTCATGTCTCTAAAGCTCCTCTGGGTTCCGACATTCAATTCACAGATTTGAATGTTCTTTTTGTTTTCAAATTTGTAATCTTGGAGAAAGTGACTGAATGGTATATAACAACAGGGGCCACACAGAAAACTGTCTTGCCTGGGAACAACACCATGCTGAACACAATGTCTTGCCTGGGAACAACACCATGCCAAACACAAAGTCTTGCTGGGGAACAACACCATGCTGAACACAATGTCTTGCCTGGGAACACCATGCTCTTGCCTGGGAACAACACCATGCCGAACACAAAGTCTTGCTGGGGAACAACACCATGCTCAACACAATGTCTTGCCTGGGAACACCATGCTCAACACAATGTCTTGCCTGGGAGCAACACCATAATGAAAACTACATCTTACCTGGGAACAACACTATGATAAACACTACATCTTGTCTGGGAATAACAACATTATGAACACCATGTCTTGCCTGGGAACAACACCACACTGAACACAATGTCTTGCCTGGGAACAACACCATGCTGAACACAATATCTTGCCTGGGAACAACACCATGCTGAACACTGTGTCTCACCTGGGAACAACACCATAATGAAAACTATGTCTTGCCTGGGAACAACACTATGATAAACACTACATCTTTTCTGGAAATAACAACATTATGAACACCATGTTTTGTGTGGGAATAACAACATTATGAACACTATGTCTTGCTTGGGAATAACAACATTATGAACACTATGTCTTGCCTGGGAATAACACCATGAAGAAACACTATGTATTGCCTGGGAATGACAACATGATGAACACTACATCCTTCATGGAAATAACAAAATGATGAACAATATATCTTGCTTGAGAACAACACCATGATGAATTTTATGTCTTTCAAAAACACCTGTGAACATAAAACTTAATGCTGCTGACAATGCCAAAAATAACATTAGTCCTGCCACTATATAAATAAAACCTTGTCTTGCCATCTGTTAATGCACAGTAGGCAAACAGCTGAAATAATCATATTTACCTGATTCCTCATGAGAAATAGTGCTAACAGAAGGAGTAGGCTGTGGAACTGTAGACTCTGGCTTGAAGAGAATCAATAACTCTTGGAGGGTTCTGGGGAAAAAGGAAAATTGTGATCAAAAAGTTTATAAGTATTAAGTCAGGCTTGCAAAAGAGTATACCTTTAGTGTGATGTCATCCTCCTAAAGCACCAAGATTTCACAGTATGCAATAATGAAGATAGATGTATAAATATATATTTTTAAGTAAAGAAAGAATCCACTAAAATCTTTCTCTCTCAGATCTGACATTATGTACTTGTATCCAATTACTCAAGAGAAGTAACTCCAACATGGCATCAATAACATATTATAGACTGAAATAATTTCCCTCAGGTAAGACAGGGAAATCATCCTTAGCTTAGCTGTCCAAATGAAACTTTCAAAATGTAACTCCAGTCTTTTACTTGATAACTGATTGAGTAGTGTTTAATGGAACATAAGCACATGAAAAAATATTTAGTGAAGAGGTATTGGGAATAAAGTAACTTGCCCAGAGACACACCATGGCAGCTGATCTGGAGTAGTCTGGGCAGGATTCAAACCTGCATCTTACTGACTCTGAGTCCAGCACACTAACCACTGAGTCACCATGGCTCCCTTTTAATTGATGAGAAATGTATGTATAGGCTTATTGCTTAAAAGACCATGTACATATATGTATTCCCAAATAAATGTAATCTATCCCCTGAAAAGGATCTCTTGTGCAAATGCCTAACTCAAACCATGAGTGACATATGTGAAATGGTATAAAAAAAACTTAATAACTGCAACTCTTCTATCAATACAAGTTTATCTCTAGATGATACAAGTCTCTTTCTAATCATAGATAATCCCATCATAACCACTCATAACCTCAACTCTGACTTGGAAAAAAATTCACAGGGGCAAATAATTGGCTTGTATCTTTCAACCCTTCTAAAACTGAATCCCTGACAATTTCTAGGAATATTATTAAAACCTTCCATCCACCACTATATATGCTCAACCATAGAATTAAGGAAGGTGATGTGCACAAACATCTTGGAGTATTTCTTTTGAATGACTGCTCATGGCACAAACAAAAAGACTATATGAAGGAAAAGGTATTTATTAATGTACTGCATAAACTCAAATTCGAACTTGACAGGATATCTTTAGAAATTATATTTACATCTTTTATATCACCTATTATGGAATATGGTAACTGCACATTACTAGAGAAAAGAGAACTCGAAAAAAAATACAAAATGAGGCAGCCAGAATTGTAACTGGTGCAACATACCTAGTATCTATTGAAGCGTTACACTGAGAAATAGGATGGGAAGGTCTTGAATCCAGATGACACAAAAACACAAACTTACACTCTTGTATAAAATGACAACTGGGTCAAGCCCTCCCTATCTCACATCCCTTATTCTACCAACTATTAGTGATATTACTCGCTATAACTTATGTAATGTAAACAATTTCCAATTAGTACAAGCTAGAACAAGTCTTAATCACAACTCGTTTCTTCCTTTGGCCATTCGAGAATCGCATACATTATCTATTAAGACTCATCAAATTGACTCCATTAACAACTTCAAATGCATATTAAATATTCATGACATTCATGTTCCCAAACATATTTATTGGGGTAGGAGGAAATCTCAAATTCTTCATGCCTGACTTAGAAAAAAAGCAATTTATTGAATCAACATTTATTTACAAAGAATACAATTGGATCAACTCTTTGTAGATGTGATTTGTAGAAAGAAGACAAGACTTTTCTTCCCTTGCATTTATTACCAAGAACAACACATTGAACTTTTTCAATCCCTCACAATATATGGTAATTTAACATTAAATACCTTCATGAACGGTGATACAATGCTTCTGTATGAAGTAAACATTCGTATTTTCAATGCTGTTCATAAATTTCTTGAAAAGTCAAAAAGATTTACTTAAGCACACATATTACTAACATGCATGCACTTCCATGGATCATGAACAGGTGTAAACAACAATTTCCCCTATTTTTCCAAATGGTTCGCCATCGCCTCTGCGATGACTCACTCTAGAAGGAAGTACTGTTCACTTTTAAACTTGCTTTTTTGTTCCTTTTTTAAAATTTATTTATTAATTTTTGTTCCTTTCCTTTCTTTCTTCCCTATTTTCTCAACTTTCTACACAATGTTTGACACATTTTATTTGAAAATTTCTCCTTTTAACTTCTTTTTTTTTGGTATCCTCATCTTTCACCTACTTTCACCTACTCCCTCATTGTTCATCCTTGTGCTTTATGTACCTTGGCTAAATGCTAATGTTCAACCTATAGACTCTTCACTTTGACTATTCAATAATTTATTTTTTTTGTCATTAAAACATAACATTGTCTGCCATATATTCATATATATATATTTAAAATGTTTGTATCATGAAAAGTGAAGAACATTACGAGCCATTGACTTTCGTTCTAATCCTTTACTTTCTATATTGTACATCTTGTAATCTCGAACTACAAATTTATGAAATAAAATATGTTTAAACTAACTCTTCTATCAACATTGATTTGTTTTTGCATAATACATGTGGTATCAATAACAAAACAATGTAATCATAATAATCATACTGTAATCATAATAATCATACTGGAAAAAAAAAAGTAAGATGAAAGGCACATTATATGCCCACCTGTGTTTAATAGTTCTGCATATAAGCACTAGCATGACTTTGCTGACTCTGAACAGCACTGACCATGAAAACAGCAGTCTTTAATTGGGTCACTGTTATCATGATCTTAAAGCCCTCCTATAGAACATCTGCAGTTTATTTCATTCCCATCAGCAAGCCATCCAAAACATTTGATGCTATAATATGGTGTAGTTAAAATTATTAAGAAACTTTCTTTCATTGTTTGTATCAGTGACTTCGCCCTATGACCCAAAAATCAACAGGTAAGTTTCATACCATAAGCACAAACCATATGCAAAGCTTGGTCAAGATACATGGTATTTAACTTACTGTCCAGAAACCAATTTTTATTTTACTCACTGTGACCTTAAACTTTGACCTTTTGACCCCAAAATCAATAAGTGTCTTTCTTAACCCATGTGCCAGTCATCCACAAATTTTGCCTTGGTATATGGTATTGAGCTGAACTTACTGGGTGGAAACTATTTTTTTCAATAGACTCGGTGTGACCTGACCTTGGATTTTTTACCCCCAAATCATTAGAGGTATTTTTCACCCAAAGTGCAAGCCATCCAAAGTTTGGCAAAGGTACATGGTCTAGAATTTAACTTATTGTCTGGAAACCATTGTTCTTCATTGAGTAAGTGTGACATTGACCTTTGACAAAAACTCAACAGGTTTCTTTCTTACCCCAGGTCAAGTCATCTATTTATGCACAACAATCAAAGAGTCAACACTTACAATTTTTATTCAACACAGAAAATTACAAATTTGCTGTTTTTCCTTTTTGACCTGGAGACTATCTACAGCTGCTGTAAAGAGACCAAGATTATTCTGTCAGGAAGTGAATCAGTGAAAACTGAATTGGCACAATCAGAGTTGTATGAGGCATCTCTGCAAAGGTTGTTAACTATGGACAAAAAAATGGCACAGAACCATTGAATAAAGTTTATTCACTGGGAACTAAATGATGCCCAGCAATGAGTGGACTGTGTGCAATGCTATCTGTGTGTATTCCACAGGTAACTGTGCTGACTTGACACAATGGGTTGACTTACAACTGAAATTTAATTTCTTTGGTAAATTTCGTGAAAGTAATAAAGTGAATGCCCAAAAAACTGATGAATATTAGCTGTGATCCCACAAGGAATAAAAAAGGACAAGAAAACACTCACAATAACTATGTAATTTTGTGTACACAGCAAACACGTCTTACATGTAACAAATGAGCAAACTGCATGTATATATCAAGACATTTTAAGATGGAAATTTACTGACATTGACAGAATAAGTAAGGATAAAAAGTTTTTTGCAGATGAATAATTGCATGTGTTATAACTGTCTCCAGAGATGTGTTAGAATGGATACATCAAATGAAGGAAGATTGTACTATTTAATAAGATATTCTAGTCTATTACTTTTCAAGACTGTAGGTAGTAATCTGAAGCTATCAGCACTCAAAAGAGTACATGTTTAAACAGAACATGCATTTCTGAATCTGAAGAAAAGCAAACAATGCCAGGAATGAGAGTGCAATGTTCATATATTTCATAAGCATATCCTGAAATACAAGTCCACTGCTGCAACCGCTGAAAAAGTGTTCCCTGTATTAAGAGTGTAATGTCCATGTATTTAGTTATAAGCACATCTATCAAGTTTGGTAAAGGTATGTGGTCTTAATGGTCAGTTGTTGAATGGTTTTTAATGGCACTTTCTGCACCTGATTAGCTATATTATGCTGAAGAAATAGGAGCTAAGCGACTTTCCCAAGGGCAAACTAAGCCAGCCAACCCAGGATGGCCTGAGTGGATATCAAACCCACGACCCTTGGAATACCTGTCTGAAACTGTATCAACTGAGTTACCTTGGCTCCCTGGTATGTGGTCTAGAACCGAAGTTAATGTTACAAAACCAATTGTCTTCCTTGATTAACGGTGAATTTTGACTTTTTTAACTTCTGACCCAATAGGTTTCTTCCTCACTGCAAGTGCAAGCCATCCCCAATGTTTGTTTAAGATAAGTGATCTCGAACTTAATTACTGTGCAGAAAACAAATTTTCACCTTTGAGACAAGTGACCTTTGACCTCTTGACACCCACATCTCCCCCGACCATAAGAGCAAGTCACCCACAAAGTCTGGTGAAGCAGGGGATGAAAATTCCTTCAGCCCGAGGTCAGGGACTCAAAATTTCAAATCTGACCCATATATTTTCTCCATCAAATAAGTCAATCAATTATTACTTAATATGAACAAACAGAATATTCCTTTCGTTTTGACTTCTAATAAAGATTGCAGTTTTTTAATATAGTTTACAAAAGATTTACCCTGTATCTCAGCCAAATGAATCTTGTGTACTAATTCATTGCTTTACCTATGAGCAGTAATGTGCTGTATATGGGCTATAAAAGGGAAATACTTGTAGTTGATCAGACACTCTTATAAAAAAAAATATCTAGTAAGAGATCATTTCTGTGATTCAGCTTATGAAACAGCAGGAACTAGCAATCCATAACAGGGAATTTTGGTTGACATGTGATTGGGAAATACCCCAATGACTCATCATCAGCCTCTTAAGGTTTATGGAAAGGCCTGCAAATAAAGATACCGAGAGCACTCTTGCAAAAAGGCTGAATTATTGTGACAAGTCTGATGAACAGTAAAACAAAGATAAATATGAGAAAGAGAAACGCACAAGAAAATGTCTCCTCCACTGGAAAGAAAAATGTCAAAATGTCCATAGATTGATAAGAATCAAAAAAATTTTTTATGTTCTTTAAATATTGAAAGAAAGTTTCCTCACATATCTGACAAAACTGATGCTTTATTGAGGGAAATTCAAACTTTAAAACTGACCCAAGCAAACTATATTATATATTGTTTATGTACAGAACAGTGGGCCACATACTTCGGTTAAAATACACATAAATTCAAGAACTGGCATAAACAATGACAATTACATCCAAGTTTGTGTAACATCAATTCCATACTTATCTGGACTCAGCCTCATGGAGGCTGGACCCAGCCAAATATCTCAAAATAGGTCTAGGATCCAGGCATCAGAAGAAAAAGAAAATGTTCATCTCCTGTTAAGATATGTGGTCCAGAACTAAACCTACTGTGCTGAAACCAATTTACGTTTTTGTCTGGAAACCAAAAGCCTAATGGTAGGTGTACAAAAATATCAGAGACAGCAAGACAAGTGTGCATAACTTTGCAATGAGCTACACATTTTCACAAATTCTGAACAAAAAATGGTGAAACTTAAAAACTGTCTGATGTACATCATGAATATAATATGGCCTGCTGAGTTTCATTACTTACTTTGGATGCACTGTATACAGCTTTATCTGCACCCCTGTCTTTGATGTATTCTCCTTTGTTTTATGATCTTCATCCTCACCTTCTCCTTGATCAATTTCACCTATAAAATAACCCAAGTATAATCAATGATTACATAGCTCATTTCTGTGATGATTTTAGTAGTATCCTGCATCTATTGTATAAATTATCAGAAAATAAATTCATACTAAAGTGATCTGGAAAATGACATGTTGGCCCCTGTGACAGGGCATAAAAGACATAAAACAAAAAAAAATAACTTTCTTTTCTATTATATCAAAGCAGAGGTACTATAATGAGTTGAAATAAACATGAGATACATTTGTATTTTTTTAAAAACCATTTTGCATTTTTGTTAAAATCTGGTTCAGAAGCTAGTGTCATTGTCCACCCCTATAAGCCAGATTTTACTGGGTGAAAGTCAAAGCTTTTGCGTAATCTTAAAGTGACACCCAGTATAACCACTATTCAAAGGATAGTTCATGCATCAGTGACCTACTGCAACAAGGAAGTAGTGCTCATAAAATGTATCCCCTCACAAATTTTCATGATTCTAGATAGGATAGTACGTACATACCATGCAAAGTAGTATAACCACTATTCAAAGGATAGTTTATGCATCAGTGACCTACTGCAACGAGGAAGTAGTGCTCATCAAAATGTATCCCCTCACAAATTTTCATGATTCTAGATAGGATAATACGTACATACCCTGCAACTAAAAAAAAAAAAAAAAACAACAACCTGTGACCATGAGCTACATATGAAAACTCAACCAAACCAGTCAAAAGTGAAATGAAGGTCACAATGACCTTTTCTTGTTCAGGTGTTGTAACAGAGATGCAAACAATCAACTAGTTTTATGATTCTAGCATTACAAGTTAAAACAACATTTAAGGATGTAATATGGCTCACAGTGAACTACTCTTGCCAGGAGGATGTAGTACTCATCAAGATGCATCTCCTCACCAAATTTTCATGATTCCAGGTAAAACAGAATGTATATAAGGGGCAAAAATCCTATGTGGCCATGAGCACAGCACTCAGCTTAAGTCAAAAAGGGCAATAACAGTTACAAAAAACACTGGAAAACAAAGATTGGACAATATGTGCATCCTTTGATGATGACCATAGTGTGCACTAAGTTTACAGCAATCAAAAACAAAATTGCAAGACAAACTGCAGGGCTATTTGTGATAATGAGACTGTGCTGTATACTTCATTATGCTACAAGATAACAAGAGCAATAACTCAAACAAAAAATTGTGGGAGCAAAGTGATTTGTTGATATGTGCATCTTCTGGAGGCGACCTTAATATTTTAAAAGTTTCATGGTAATCTATACAAAAACTGGGGGGCTAAATGTGCTAATGAGATAATGTGTCATATACTGCTACAAGACAAAAAGGACAATAACTTTAACAGAAATTGCGGGAGCAAAGTGATTTGTCATTACGTGCTTTTTCAGGTGATGGCCATAATATTTAGCAAAGTTTCATGGCAATCCATCAAAAATTGTGGGTCAAGTTGCTCTGGAAGGACAGACTGGCACGAGGATTACTATATACCCCACCTCTATAGTAAAATATGTATAATACAACACAAAATGAAACCCAAGTCTGTGAAGCATCAAATATGGGTCACCATGACCTATTTTTTGTGATGAGGGTGTAGTACTCAGCTTTATGATTCTAGGTATAACAGTATGTATACAAAGTTTAAAAAGTCAATCTGGTCACGAGCTAAATGCAGAAATTTAACCTAAGCCAGTAAAATGTGAAATGTAGGCCACAGTGACCTTCTTTTTTAGACTTTCTTTTTTAGTAAGGGGGTAAATCATTAATAAAGATGCATACAACCATCTTATTGATGAGTCTAGCATGAACAGAGCTTGAGAAATAAACTTAAAACACAAAATTTAACCCAAGTCAGTGAAGAATGAAATATGGGTCACAGTGACCAACTTTCGTGATGAGGATGTATTATGGTCAAGATGCATCCACTCACCAAGTTATACGATTCCAGGTACAACGGTTTGTATACTGGGTGCAAAAAACAGGAGTTAAATGCAACAACTTAACCAAGAATGTATAACTAATCTACATGTATATACAAAGTCAGCCCCATACCCAGGGGTTAAATGCTATGAAACTCACTCCAAACTGTTGCCTTGGATCTTAGAAGAATGGCTTAGATACAGTGAAACTGTACACATGAATATGCTGTTATATGCACAGATGCCAATGCTGATTACTAGCTTTAGTACAATAGCCCTTGTTTACTTCATAGGTGTGTGTTAAAAATGATTCCTGTAATTTTTTAAACATTTACCTTGATATAAAAGACAATCTGATAAAATTTAAACTTCATATTGAACAAATGAATTCTGTAAATCATCATTTTTCTAGTCTGCATTTTGGTGAAGTCACATGTCAAAAGTATCATTATAACAAAAGGAGTTTAGTATAAATTTGGTAAGGAGGTAGAACAAATTGATCCAAAGAAACCAATCATAAAAATCAAAATACATCTCTGTTAAAAAGTGCATTAACAATTTTACCTATTGAAATCAAGTTTGAATCCATGTCTGAAAGTTTGAATCCATTCCTGAAAGGCATTGTGACAGTCAGGCTGTAAAGAACAGCAAACTGTACCCATATTTGTCCCTAAAACTAGGTGTTTGTTTCTTAAATCTATCACTGAAACTGAACAGTTGTCAACAAGAAATGAACATGCATGATAGTGTTATCAGACATAATGGTGGTATAAACAGTTTGGAAATTTGTCAACAAGAAATGAACATGCATGATAGTGTTATCAGACATAATAGTGGTATAAACAGTTTGGAAATTTAACATGCATGATAGTGTTATCAGACATAATAGTGGTATAAAAAACAGTTTGGAAATTTAACATGCATGATAGTGTTATCAGACATAATAGTGGTATAAGAACAGTTTGGAAATTTGTCAACAAGAAATGAACATGCATGATAGTGTTATCAGACATAATAGTGGTAAAAAAAACAGTTTCGAAATTTGTCAACAAGAAATAAACATGCTGCATGATAGAGTTATCAGACATAATAGTGGTATAAACAGTTTGGAAATTTGTCAACAAGAAATGAACATGCATGATAGTGTTATCAGACATAATAGTGGTATAAACAGTTAGGAAATTTGTCAACAAGAAATGAACATGCATGATAGTGTTATCAGACATAATAGTGGTATAAACAGTTTGGAAATTTGTCAACAAGAAATGAACATGCATGATAGAGTTATCAGACATAATAGTGGTATAAACAGTTTGGAAATTTGTCAACAAAAAATGAACATGCATGATAGTGTTATCAGACATAATAGTGGTATAAACAGTTTGGAAATTTTTCAACAAAAAATGAACATGCATGATAGTGTTATCAGACATAATAGTGGTATAAACAGTTTGGAAATTTTAAACTAGAAGTCTGCAGCAAAGCAGCATTAATTCACATGCTTTTATAAGTTATCATTCCCACCCACTCCTTACATATATAAGCATAAGTGTAAATCCACCCCACTCCCACCCCTGCCCACTCAACCCCACCTCCCAATCCCTCCACTAAAGCTATGGAACTAGGATATGAATCGAAATTCGAAAATTGTTGTACAGATCTGTAGACCACCTCCAATCATATCCTTTTGAAGTCTCTATTTCAAACAGTGTAAGAGTTGCGCAATAGTACTCAAATATGCATGCATGCACACACATGCATATCTGAATGGGCATGATAATATAATCTCCACCTTTTTCTGAAAAGCATGGGGATAATAAATAAGTACAATGGTACCTATATTTATAAAAATGAAATAATCGTATTACACTACAAGTTAATATAACACTGCATCAATGACATTACAAGAGAAAATGTAAAAAGTTTTACCTGTTGTAATCTCATCTAAGTGGGAATCATCACCTGTGATTTTCTTAAATTTCTTTGTTGAGGCATCAAGAATGGCAAAACTAATACATGGCTGAGCAAGCAGAAACTCTGACACAGAACCAACATGGGCTGTGTTAGCAGCCCCATCCTGAAATATCTGTAGTACATAGATTACCTGAAATTAGGTATAACCTCTGTTATTAATACAAAATGTATAGACAATTAAGTTATAACAAACAAACTGAGGTGCATTCCTCCTATCTGTAAAAGACTTCAATTACTCAAAATTAAAGAAATCTCTATGGGTCCTACAGCAAAAAAATAAAAATAAAACAAAGCCCGGGCCTGTATGTCAAGCACACAATCAAAGCATTATTGTAAAA
Organism: Margaritifera margaritifera; assembly: GCA_029931535.1. NCBI lineage: Eukaryota > Metazoa > Mollusca > Bivalvia > Unionida > Margaritiferidae > Margaritifera > Margaritifera margaritifera. Next base: position 994,426 of record JAQPZY010001523.1, on the reverse strand, counting down.
ATATGAACTTGACCCCAAGGTCAAAAGGCTTAGCAATCATGTTGCTGAATGAATTGTCTTACTTCATAATGATTCATTCCAAGTGTGATCAAAAATTACATCTAGGGGTTTAGGAAATGTAAACAAATAAAAAAACTTTAACCAAAACTCGATTGAAAATTTTCTATGACCTTATAGTCAATTGGACAAACAAGTGTGTCACAGAATGAATTGTCTCAGCTTCATAATGATTCATGCCAAGTATGAAAAAAAACATCAAGGGGTTTAGGAAATATAAGCAAGTGAATAACATTAAACAAAACCTAAATGCAAATTTTCTATGACTGTGACCTGCACCCCAAGGTCAAAGGGGCACATACACGTGTCACATATTGAATTGTCTTAGCTTCATAATGATTAGCAATCAAGTATGAAGTAAATCTATCAAAGGAGTTTATCAAATATATGCAAATGAAAAACTTTAATCAAAACCTTATCAAACTCTTGATGCCATTGCTGCTATATCTCACTTTCCACTAATGTGGACTCTACAAAAATCCAACAGATTACATTTAGAGGTTTTCTGTGTAAGTTTTACTCTGTAAACAAAGTACTATTCTGTGAAAGACTGAAAATAATCCATCAATTTCTGAAATGTAATGTTCTGATCAAACAATGATCTAAGTGTGAGTAAAAAAAATTGGCTAAACTGACTCCTTTTGTGTCTTCTAGCACTTTGTTAAACACTGAGAAATGCAACATTAATGATGGCTAAATATATTCAAGACAACAGCTTCTTTTGCATGCAATATAAATTTCAATATTATCATCATAATATTAAAATAATTCAAGGAGCTTCAATCTGGTGAATATCTGAAAAAGAGTTGTTACAGAGACAACCAAGCTCACCTGTAAAACGGTATTTGTCTGATGTTTCCATTGTTATCCCCAGTCAGTTAAACAAGAGTCTGGGATCATGTGATACTGTCCGTCTGTTTGTACATATATACATGTTTAATACTTGGATACCTTAACCTGTAACACCAGTTGTTTTGTGTAAGAAATGTAATTAAATAAGATTTGCCAGTGAGACAAAGCTTTTACATTGAGATTAACCTGTAAACAACAAAGTAATTAGTGTAAACAATAAGTTTGGTTTGGTTTGGTGTTTTAAGGTGCAGTAACACAAGTAGGTTATTTAGTGTCCAGGCAATTCTAGTAAAGAGCCATCCCCAAGGATGCCATGGTAGACAACCAGTGTCCAAGGATGCCATGGTAGACAACCAGTGCCCAAGGATGCCATGGTAGACAACCAGTGACCAAAGATACCATGGTAGACAACCAGTGCCCAAGGACACCATGGTAGACAACCAGTGCCCAAGGATACCAAGGTAGACAACCAGTGTTGATCCTATGATAGGATTCAAACACACACCCTCTTGGTCTTTAGTCTGGCATACTAACCACTGATTTACTGTGGTTCTGTTTAAAAGGTCACTGTAACCTCATTTCCCTTGGGGAGGTTTAGAATGATGCAAGGAACATACTGCATTTTCTACTGGCAAGCTGAAACTGCAATATGATTTCTGTCTTCAGGCATTAAGATTGAAAGAATTCGTCTGCTGTATCAATGCATTATTGAAACAACATATATGCATGATCTGATATATATTCATGCAAACAATATTTGTAACCACACCCTTCTGGAGACTACAAACATGTATACCTTTCTCCAAATATCTGACAACACTAGATATCTGGCCGACAGGTTCAGGGCTGCCTTCATACAGGGTTCTGTACTCAAACTGGAAGAGGTTGCAAGTGGAGAGAGGAACCTGAAAAACAAATTTTAAGATTTATTGTTTTGTTTGCTACAGTGTCCCATCCCCTATCTGTGACCCCTGCAACCGTGACCTTTTCCACTTTTTACAAATAGGTCACTTGTGATATCCTCTAATGAAACTGTGCAAAGCCTGCAGACAATTCACTAATTAAAAACAGGAAATATTATCATTATTTAGAAATGAGCTAATAAGATATGGATACCCATGCCAATATGATGCAATTGCAAGGCAAAGTTCCAAGTCAAACAGGAGGCTATAACTCTGTAACATCTAGCTGGAAAATGGTGAAAATCCAAAAGGACCTAGGTCTTTTTAATGTAAAGCCTCATACCAAATTTGGTTTCAGTCCACAAAGACCATTACAAGTTAATGAGCTGAAACTGAAGGCCAATGTCCTAAGTTAAACAGGGGCCATAACTCCATACAAGTTTTGTGCAAAATAATGAAATTCAAACTTGACCTACGTCATCTTAATGTAATGCCTCAAACTAAATCTGGTTTTATTCCATATGGTCCTCTGAAAGTTATTGAGTAGAAACACAATTCACAACAGACATGATGTGATGGGACAGACATAGGTAACACTATATGCCAGCTGCATTGAATTGAAAGGGGATTAAAAATTTAAATATGAAGTTGATACTAGCCAAACTGATGAAAATTGACTGGTTTTAAGTGCCCATTATACATATTTATCTCTAATGTTACCTGTGCTAAATAAATCATCTCATCATGAAAAGAAGGGTTGCACACAATAGCATAAATGTTTGAGTAGTCAAGCAAATCAGTAAACTAAAAGCAGAATTATTATATTAGCGATATTTACCTCTTAGGATTTTTTGTGGACTTTTTACCCATATGTATTTATTGCTATAAAAAATGCTGGAAGGACCATGCGTACTTATAAGCTTATTTTCTGCATAAGCTTATGTTTATGTTTGCACTTATCCAAATTTTACAGTATGTAGGATTTCAAAGCAAAATTGTGCTATTAAAACGCCTATTTTATGCAGGGGTTCCATTAACTTGTTATGTTTGGAAGTCCTGGACGTACTTGGTTGGAAATTTGTAAGTCCCATACCAGATGCCTGCATCTTTGCAATTACCCGAAAACATATAAATTTATTAAAATTTTAGTTTATAGTCATCTCTGTGTGAATAAACACACACTGACACAAATAAATATTTGTTACAATAAAAAAAAAAATATATATATATATATATATATATATATATATATATATATATATATATATATATATATATATATATATATATATATATATATATATATCATTATCACAGCAAGAAAGGAAACACTTTAAAAATGAATACTAGGTAGCTTATCCATTTCATTGTTTTAATATATTTTAACAAAATTTAGAAAGCTTTTAAACAAATCTGATCCTTCACAGAACATCAAACCATAAATGTAATTCTGTAGCATTTACAAATTGCACCCATTTTCCTATAATTACGGTATACTTAGAATAGCACTGATATAAATAGAAATAATGTACTTTACAAAGACTTGAAAGAGTTGTTCAATTGATAAATCTGCTAATTCAAGACCATCAACAAAATATCTAATAAAGTTCCTTATTAATCTGGTCTTCAATAATATTCCCACATAAGTAATTAATCGTTATGAATAGATATGCTCGTTTCTGGACAACTTTCAAAGGTTTATTTAATCTGTTCATCATATGTCTCTGTAATTTTGTAATGATGTAAACAGAGATGAAATTATGATAAAAACAAGAAAAGAAAGCAGACTGTATTGAACACTGTATTAATTGATTTTATAAATGTTTTTCATAAGAAACTTAAGAAAAAAAACAAAATTAGATGAGCTTTGTATGGTCATACCAGATGTCAGATCAGCATCATTTTCATTCAGGGACAACTAGACACCATAATAAGTCTTCTGGTGAAAACCCCATGTTGATATGACTTTCCATTTAGGAGGAGTAGCAATAACAAGATTTTCAAGATGGTTACCATGATGGCCAAATTGGATGTCAGATTGGCACGATTTTCATTTAGGACCAACCAGACATAAGAAGTCTTTTGGTGAAAACTCCATGTTGATATGCCTTTTCCATTCTAGAGTTGTAGCAAAAACAAGATTTTCAAGTTGGGTAGCAAAAACAAGATTTTCAAGATGGCTGCAGTGATGTCCATATTGAGCATCAGATTGGCACCGTTTTCATTTAGGACCAAACAGACATCATAAGAAATCTTTTCGTGACAACCCCATGCTGATATGACAATCCATTCAGAAGGAGTAGAAATAACAAGATTTTCATACTGGATTTGACCATACTGAATGTCTGAACATCATTTAGGACCAAATAGACATCAAAATTAAGTCTTCTGGTGAATACCCCAAGTCGATATGACTTTCCGATCAGAAGAAATAGTGATAACAAGATTTTCAAGATGGCTGCTGTGGTGTCCCTGTTTTGGATGTCAGATCAGCACAATTTATATTTAGGACCAACTAGACATCATCATAAGTCTCTTAGTGAAAACCCCATGTTGATATGACCATCCATTCAGGAGGAGCAGCAATAACAAGATTTTCAAGCTGGCCACTGTGGTGGCTTTATTGCATTATCAATTAGCACCATTTTCATTTAGCACCAACCAGACCTTGGGATGAATGTGTGTGTAAAGTTTCATTGCAATATTCCAAGTAGTTTAGAAGAAGTAGCGATAACAAACTTGTACTAATGGACACTTGTACATACAGATGACAGACAACAGGTCATTCCATAAGCTCTTCTGGTTTATGACCAGTACAGCAAATAAAAATGGTCCATGCATGACAATTTTGGTTTAAAAGACACGTGGTTGCTCACAGTGTTGCACTTAGGATCCCAAGGACAGGAGACAATATGTCCCCACATCCTCCAAATTTGGGGGACACAATATTTATTAGGGACAAAGAAAAATAGTAGATAGTATTTAATGCATTAGTAGAGCTACAAAAATTAGATATTCTTATTTGCTTTGACAGTTCTGCCACCTCAACTTTGTCATCTACACTGTACTATCATCTTTTCCATTGACACTTACATTATTGTAATAATTGTTTTATCAAATGCTCAAGTAACTCATGAAAACATTAACCTGATTGAATATATCTGGTTAAACTGAAATGAGCTGCACTATGGAATTTTCCATTCCAGATCTTGGTCTCATTTAACTTTAGTGTTGACTCATTATCTACCAGCATTTATTATAATCATTCCCATTTCTTTTAATAATTATTTATCTTTTCAAACTAAAAATAATCTAATTCAATGACAAACTGTGTATTTACATAAATTTAGTCCCATTTATCATGAATTCAGCCTTGAAATAAATTAAATCTGCACTGCTGTAGATCTGCCTTTGACCTCGAAAATACATTACACTAGCAGCTAACAAAGACTTTACACTGCAACTTGGCAGACTACTTCAAACCTTTATTGTTTTGATTGTTAAACATGTTGTTTTAAACATGGATGTTAATTGCCATCTTACAGTTTTAATCCAATTTAGCAACACTGGACATTGCAAGCACCAAACATAGACATGGATGAACATGCACTATAAAAAAAAGTAGTTAAGCGTATTTTTCAATGTTTTTATCCCTGATTAAAAAAAGCTTCCTTAGTGGGTGCACAGGTGTCAAGATTTGCAGGAAACCAGTGATCCCATGCTCAAGGTGCAACATTGCATAGAAGAAGTCACTCAAATCAGGTTTTACTGTAATAGCAAATATACAAATTCAAAATAAATCCCGAATCCCAATGCATTACCCAATGGAAAACTCATTTCATGCAATTAACAAAAGGACCTATCAATTATATGTAATGTTCAGTCTGAGCTAAGAATAAAAATGCAGCAGATCAGATTTTAAAATGCTGGAGACTGAACAACAAGAGGCCTGAGTGGGCCTGAGATCACTCATCTGACAGACATCTGCCTAATAACCAAATGCAAGAGCTGTTGGCCAAGAAATCTGGGTCATTATAAATTTTATCCAATGATGTTGATTGCACATATTATGAAAACAATTCTTTTACCTTTTATTTTTTATCTTCATGCACATCAGCATCATTTGCCCAATATTTTTAAAGGGCTTTATGAAATTAAGTTCTTTAAATGTTTTTCTGTTGTCAGCAACAGCAGCCATATTTGAGGGCAGAATGGCATTATTTTGTATAAAATTGAAAGCCCTTCATGCTGTGGTGCTCTCTGTCACATTCAGTGAAATTCTGTTCAGTGGTTTTTGAGGAAAAGTAATTCAAGGGTTTTTCTCTGTTTAGTAACGATGACCGAATTTGATGGCAGATTGGTGTTATTTGTATAAACTTGAAAGGCCTTCAAACTAAGATGCTTTCTGTCAAATTTGGTTAAATTCTGGTCAGCAGTCTTTGACAAAAGTTATTTAAGGATTTTTTGTTTTAGGCAACAGCAGCCATAACTGATGGCATATCTATATCATTTATACAATTTTATGCCAGAAAGTGTTGTGCTAAATTTGGTCAAATTTGTTCAGCAGTTTTTAAGAAGTCATTTAAAAGTTTTTCTGTTTTTTGTAACAGTGGCCTTATTTTGTACATTCCTAACATCCTCACTAAACTGTATCTCAGTTATATAATATTTACTGATATTCATGATATTGTTGGAAAGTATAATGATTTGCGTGTGTGTGTTTGCCCTCCAAACATATGCTTAGTGAATTCTCTTCCAGAAATTACCATTGGAAATTGATCTATTTTGTAAATGAAAGGTACACCCTAATGTCTCCCTTTAATATCTAAAGATGAAGTATTAAGATATCTTCTTGGTTTTTATACTGGTACTGATGGATTAAGTCCTAAAATCTTAAATAAATATATGTCTATCTAATTTCTGAATCGATCAACGAGTTACTGAACCTTAGTATCTCAAATAGTCTTATTGCAAGCATTCCAACTAGCTAAAGTTAACCCCAATTGGAACATCCTGAGCCTTTTCCATTGCATGCTAGAAAGAAAAAAAAACTTGGATGCAAATAAAGGCCATTTTTAACTGCTCTCAAGCCGGTGGTTGTTATTATGTCATAATAACATCATAATGTCACAATGAATAGATGACATGTCATCACTAACAGCAACATAGGCAATAGTTGCAGATATTTGAACTGAATGATTTCTTCAATTTTTTTATCATTAAAAAGTTGCAAGAATAACATTAAAAAGTACATGGGCAGGTATTCCATTGATTGTTGAAACGTCGTCGAGTGTTATTTTCAAGACCTATCATGTAATAAGACTGTTATTTGCACATCGAGCTGGATGTTCGTCCGCCAAAAACTTTCCAATTTGGGAAGTATCACTAAGATTACCTCCGAGTCTCTCTCAGAGAGTCGAAGTTATTCAACTTACATCGAAAAGAGATGAGGATGTTTCGAATGAAGTTAACCCCAGACATAAGGGTGGCAACAGAAACATGACTCCTTCAATTACAGACCTACATCAATCCCCCCTGCTACTTACAAAATATTTGAAAAACATGTTACCCGTCATCTTCTTCATTAGCTTAACAAATATAACTTTTTTACATGCAATTCAATTAGGTTTCTGATCCAATCACTCGTGTCAATCTGCTTTGGTTAAACGTATGGATGGTTAAACTAATTAGATAAAGGCGATATTATTGGAGCAGTGTATCTTGATTTGATATAACAAAATAAACAAATTTGATCCTGTAGACCACGCCATTTTACTTTCAAAAAACTATCTTTGTACAAATGATCGCACTGGAGTCGCTCTTGGTTTATAGCATATCTGGATAACTTTAAATAAAATGTTTCATTTAATAATTATCAATCTAACTTCAACATAATAACTCACGGCGTTCTATAGGGAAGCATGTTAGGTTCCATTCTCTATCTACGTTATACAGGTGATCTCCTATTCCATGCTGTTCAGTGTAACACTGGCTCATTCACTGAAGACACGATTCTTCATACCTCTGGGAAATCAACAGTCGATACTGAAATCAAACTGCAAAAGAATTTGATCTCTGTCTTTGAATGGTGTAAATCTAATCTCATGTTAATCAACCCACGAAAACATACTTCCATGAAAATTGGCACTTGGCAACTGATAAACTGGACCTAAAATTATCTATAAAAAATATTCAACTGATAAATGTTTCGTTTAAAAAAATTTTTTTTAAAAAATCTTGGGGTATTCATAGATGAAAAGCTACATTTGGACATTTGCATTGACCAGCTTGTTCAATAATTTCAAATAAAGTTACTCGCCTAAAACTTTTGGCCTCGTTTATCCCGAGTAATATTCAAAAATGTTTTTTTAAATGCATACATTTAACATCGTATAGACTACTGGTGAATCATATGTGGTAATGCATCAAAATCTGACACTAAACAAATAAGCAAATTCCAAATCCGAGCAGCGAGATTTATATTAAACGCTGATTTCACAATCCCTTCAAAAAAGAGATGCTTAGGAAATTTGACTGACTCTCATTTCATGATAGAATCAAATTAAAAAAGTCTATCTTAGTATACAAAACCCTAAATAACCTTACGCTTACCAATATATCTAACCTCCTTTGGAGGCTCCTGACGCTCAGCCAATGAAGTCCTTCGTATTTCAACCATTGATGAACGCTCCTGACGCTCAGCCAATGAAGTCCTTTTCTCTATATCTAAAATTCGTACAACTGTAGCTACAAATTCTTTTTCTTTTTAGGAACAACTCTGTGGAACAAAATTCATTCCTCTGTCAGGCATTCAACTTCTTTGCATTTATTTAATCGTTCTGTAAATATTTTCTGAGGGATGGTAATCTGTGCTGAAATCTACAACATCATTTCGCTGTACATACAAAATATTCATGAGTTCATCAGCATTATTTGTGTTAAATCTTACCACTAATATACCTGTATTTGTCTTTTATTTTATTTAAGGATTCTTATTAAGAGAGCAAATTGAGATTCTTACATATATAGTGGATATAAACTGTAGCCATTTTCTTCAATAGGGTAAAGCTGAATACGACATTAAACCAAGAATATGTGCCCCTAGAGTTTATAATTAGGAAAAATCGTGTTATTCTTTCTCTCTTTGTCTTAGCTTATGGTGCACAATTTGTTATTTGTTATTTTTATTTTGTTTAGGTTATTTTGATCAGTAATTTGAAAGGCATCTATTTCGATGTCTTTCTGCAAATTTCAGCCAGTCTTCCTTTAGAACCCATTCGCCTTTCTGTAAACTGTCGCTAATATCATACTTTTTAAGATCTTTTTGTTTGGAGACCTATATATTCTTGGTTAAATATGATTGCTTCCTGCAGAATTAGACTGAAACACCATCTGCTGTCCATTAAGAATTGAACTTCATATGTTACAGGATTCATCATGTCATGTTGTTCATGCATATTGCATAATCGATTATCAAGAATAATGACTTCATGAATTCTGTCAAATATGAAGTTTAATTCTTAGAATTACAAATAGTTATAAAAAATAAAATTAAAATAACGAATTTCGAAAAATAAATACTGAACTATATTTTAACCATTGTTTACAAATATTGTTAAAGAACACGAGAAGGTTGCACGAATATACATATGTAGTTCCTTTCTGGTGTATGAAGTAATAACTTCCAGTTTTTCTACGTGACATGATGCAATTATAACCAGTCTAAATGTTTGTTGCAAAAGTTTGCTAAAATTGTTAATTATTCTAAAATAATAGATTTGAACATAAGGAACCAATCTGCATGTATAAGGTGTAACAGCATATCAGCACAATCCTGGCTATAGAGTGCCCATCAAAAGCTAGGTAACAAAAATGGAAGAGGCAAAAACCGTGTAAAAATCCCCAGAAGACAAACCTCTCTAGTCAAAAGTAAACATGCATCATGAAAAAAAGATAAAAGGTAAAGATGTTTCAAATGCTCTAATTAAAAGCAACCAGAATATATATATGGGAAACATCGGGTAAAATTCTTAAAAAACAAAGTCATAATTTTCTTTTTACTAAGTTCAATACCTTCTCAGCTGGAACATCATTACAGAACGCATTCCACAGCAAACAGCTGACCTGGATTAGTCACCTTTTACGACATGCAGGAGGGTGCATCGTGTCGAGTCTACATCCCTGAGCCCATAGTGGATAAGTAAAGGAACAGAAACCATACATACAAATAATTGTGATCCATTTATATTGATGAATGGTTATAGTACTATGAATATGTCGATTTAAGTAAAGGCTCCTTATATATTATATACCATTGGTAACGGCGCAGTTACAGAATAGTTTATCAACGTTTCAAGCTAATTATATATATATATATATATATATATATATACCACATACATTGAAAATAACAGGACTTTTAAAGTGTTGGTATAAAGCAATTTGATATACCAATACTGTTGGTATACCAAATTGTGATCCGCCCATGGTGCATGAATACGCATACATAAACATGGTTTCAACGGTGGTTATTGCTTCTATACTCTCTAGATCAGTGATGAATTTCCACTTATTAATCATTATCGACATAAGAAATATTAGAGAAAAAATATTAATAATCCCCGTTTTCTAAATGAATTAAACATGGTACACAGTTTCATCATTAAAATTCCCTCAGCTCTCTCTCTCTCTCTCATGCATAAGGGACACACATACGTGGAAATCTATGGAGAGAGAGAGAGAGAAGAATTTGAGCTGGATGAATCCTTGAACTTGAACTTACACCAAGTAACCTACAAGAATCTTTGTCGTCGTAATGGTATGCTTACACTTTTCATGGGATTTATCTACAGAGTCCACAATACCAATGATACAAAGTTTCAATAGCCTGTCGAGACTACACAGTAAATTTCTTGGTTAGGAGGAACACACATACTGCAATCTATGTAATGCTTTGTTTTTTTACTCTATATTAGGGTTCTAAAAACATTATTTTTAAATATTAAAATGTCCGAATGCCTCTGTGTGTGTGTGTGTGTTGGTTGGTCAGGCAGCAGACTAATCGACCAACAGAGAAACATAGGGATGGACAATAAAAATTTTAAAAATCTTATGCTAAGTCTCCCTAAACCCCAACCCCACCTCTCGCTCTCTCTCTGTTGGTTGGTCTGTCTCAGCATATGAGTTTATCAGTTTTACCACAGTGTACATGTCTCTCTCTCTCTCTCTCTCTCTGGGTCATCGTCACAAGCTATGGGTGAAAATCTGTGAAAAAACGAGAGTAGCCGATTTTCGCCTGTCATGCGACGATGTCTCTGGACCGATGAATGATAGTAAAATTTACAGATAAACCGACCAACAGAAAGGGGAAAGAGAGAGATGGAGGATACAAACAATCTTATGGTCGGTAGCAATGTTAATTAAAGCATAATAATGACTTAGATCAACTGTAAATAAACTGTACTGTTGAATTAACTCTAGTTGGCACATCATTTAGCTTAGTCTATATTCCACACTCGTTTCAATATACACCATGGTGACTGAATGGCTACACATTCAGTGTTCAAGAAGCTAACTATGCTGTGTTTGCAGTGCTCTACTTTCTTCACATAAACCATCTTTCATGTTTAAATTGTAAGTGTGTCTTATATTTATTTAATCAATATGAATGAAATATAGAAGCTAAAAAGAGAAAAGAAGCAACTTATCAATTTGCAAAGAGAATTGTAAATAGCCACAATAGGTACAGAACTACATTTTGTAGCAGACACACTGGGCTGGGATGTGAAGAGTTCACTCACTCCTAGTCTGGTTAACTGCTTCATATGCTCCGCTAAGTGTTTATTGACACCTATTACCCAAAGTCTGGACAGACTAATAACCTGACCAACATCTTCATTACAATCAAAGCATATGAATTTTTTTAATGGTAAAATTTATCAGTACAAAAAAAAGATGAGGGCACGAATTTCAGACAAATTAATGCTACGAAGGTTGTTAAATTAAGCTAGTTAATGGGACATATTCCATTCAAGTATATTGGTCCAGACAGTGTGGAGGGTAGGATTAAGGGGTAGGGAGTGATAAGTAAAATCACAAGACATTCATGTTACTGTATATATGTTGCTAAATGCAACCTGATTTCACAAGGCCAGTAGTCTGAAAAATGTAGTGAGCACACTCCTCCCAGAATTTGTTGACATTTACTGATGGTATCCCATGCTCCTCCACAAACTCCCTCAGTGCCAACTTCTCCTCTTTGCTCCATTTCTTGTATGATCTACTCTGGTCTGGGAACTGCAATAAATAAATAGTTAAGAGCTATAATAATAATAAAATATTTGGAAACACATTTTTGTATCATGAAATTTGAAATACAAAGAGCTCTTAGTAATTCAATAGCTGATACTGCTTAATATGAATATTTCTTACCAATTGTCTTTTGAAAATAAAGACCACATTTTAAAACCTCTCCCCTCACCCTCCTTAAAGTAATAAAGGCTGCTAATTGCATAATAATGTGAGAAAACTCCTTGCAAAGCTCTATTTTTATAACAACCAAGATGATATAAAGAAAGAGTATGTATTGAAAATAGCACTGGATTACATGCTCTTGGACTATAGGCCAATGAAATTTTTTATTTTATGTCACTTATATCTGAATGTTAAAACAGACGATATAATAGAATACAATACAGTGGTCTTACTATATAGTAAATGTAAGTGTGACACTGTGTTTGATGTATATATAACACTGGCATGGTCATGAATACAGTTATACAGAGTGATTTGTATGACTTTTGTTTCATGTACCCCGTTATAATAATAATATATACTTTGCATTCTCCCGTAAACATCATGTTATAGTGAGGAACCAATGTAATGTTAACTGGGATATGTATTCCAGATTTCAACCTAGCACACTTGGAGTCACACTATGGGTACTTTACACATGCATAAATAGTCAATAACAATTGGTTTTAATTAGTACTTATTAAATTTACATATCTTACCGATGAGTCAAAAATGGAAACATCCATGTGAAATAATAAATATAAGAATTTAGAATATCTGTTTCACTTTTGTATGGGATCTAGAGGAAAAAGTGGGTATACACACACAATGAGCATCTCCTTAAACAAGGTCTCGAAGGCAAACATTGAGGATAGATTTTCAAACTCTGTCCAAAATGAATCAGTACATAAAGTTGCTAACTGCTACTGTAAATGGAAAGTGAGTATAACATACTTCTTACTGTCAACGCTTCTCTATCTGCACTGGAGTCTTTCCTGTTGGCGATGACCTTTGTCTTTTACAATAGGTGTGGAAACTAGGATGACGCTCCATTCTATAAAATCAAAATTAAACTAGTTCATGAAACAAATTCTTTTTATTGTCACTAGGTATCAAAGTTCAAACCATTGTATTTTCAAAAAAAATACTGATTAAAATCCAATGCTAACTATACACACACACACACACACATACATGAAGCATTTTAATTATAACCATTTTCTACTGTTAAAAAAATAGATATAAAAAAGATATTAGTGAAAGCATCTTTTTATTACAAATGTTTCACCCATCTTATGTTGTTGACATTAATTAGACATCCAATAATATTTTATAAATTTTAAGTTCCCTTGAAAAAAGAATGTTGACTTCACTAAATACCATGAAGATTTCATCATAAACCTTGGCATGTACATGTACTTTTATTTAATACTTGAAACAACAACTTGTTTATTTTTTAAATGCCCATGTAAACACAGAATATCAGAGTAAATAAAGATGTTACTAATGGTACATTCTGGATGATATGGTCATAATCAGATGTTTCATCTCAGTGCTCCCTCTCAATCCAAGTCTCCAGCACCCCCTCATAAAAAGAAGGCTGGTGTTTTGATTTTAATGCAAGATAAAGACATGAATGTGCTTTTATGTTTCTATTTCCAAAAGAGATGAAATTCAAAACTGAATCAGCTGCATCAAGTCCTTGTAACACAAACATCTACCTTTGTATCCAAAAAGTGCCCCCTCCTTCAACAAAAGTATTCCTCTCTGTGAGGAGATGTTCATAGCTGAACCATGATTAATCTTTGGCAAAATCTGGGCTGTCACGTATCAATATCAATGTAAAATTGATAATGGAATCGATTGCAAATGGAACTTTTCGTTGATGCAGAATCAAATGTGCAGTATTTGACAAAATATAGCCACCTCCTCCCCACCCCCGCTCGCCCGCCTTCATAGAAGATAGTTGGTATTTGGTCTTAATCTCTGGCAAATTAAGGCTGTCATCTATCACCTTATACAAATTCTGACGTAAAATTTATCAGGCAATCGATTGCAAATGTTTTTTTTTTTTTTTTACATGATGCAGTCAGAATGTACAATATTTGACAAAATAACGTCACATTCACCCCATCCTCGAAGAGGGTTGGTATTTCGATCCTAATATTTGATAAAATGCGGGCTGTCATATTTAACGATATATCAATATTGATGTAAAATTAATCCAGGAATCTGTTGCAAATATAATTGTTTAGATGACGCAGTGTGAAATATGCAATATTGCAAAACAATCGTTACGCTCACACTCTCGTAGAAGAGGGTTGATATATTCGTCTTAATCTTTGGGATAATTAAGGCTGACATATATCACCTCATATCAATTTAAATGTAAAATTTATCAAGGAATCGATTGGAGAAGGAATTTTTTAGATGACGCGGTGGGAAATGTGCAATATTAACAAAATATCATTGTGTGTACTCCTTTCCTTCATCTTCGCCTACTAGTAAAAATATTTGTAAAAATAATTATGTGACCGAATTGCTGTTTAAGCTTGAACACAAGATAACGACTGCTATAGATCAAACCGAAAGTATTAGTAAAGTTCGCATTGTGTCACTAACAAACAGAAAATTAAAGAAATAAATTTGCCACGGTTAGATTACCGAGCTTTCTCCATTTGCTGCCATTTGTTTTGATCACATGACAATATGGCGTCGGCGTTCACCTGACTTCATAAGGAATAAGACCACAATTCCTTTTCCTGTATAGTCTCTACATTTGTTTGTCAGTACTGAACTTTCCACTGTGTCCAAATCCTAATAAATCATATGTTGCTGTAAAGTATCTTCAAAGATGAACTCACGCTGAAGTTCTTGTCATAGGTTAATTGGCATTCTTATGAATGGCTGGACCAATGGGGCTCGTTACAAACAAAATTAGGAGTATCGGTCAATGGATAGTGGACTGGGGGGATCCAACCTGTAACAATATAACATATGATTTATTAGGATTTGCACACAATGGAAAGTTCAGTACTGACAAAGAAATGTAGAGAAAATAGAAAAAGTAATTTTGATATGAGTTCTAATGTTGGGCGACAACTTGAAATAAGCCTTTTCTCGATAAATTGTGTGCAACAACTTGGAATCCCAGATTGTTGCGCACTTTGTCAAGAAATTGCATGGTCAGGTTTTCTTAGAGATTTCATCGGTGTGTGTGCGTGTCCAGTGTACTTTGAGTTTAGATTAAGTATAAGAATAAAGAAGCTTTACAAAATACATTCTTAGTACCTCTCTCATCTATCTAATTATTTCATATTTGTTTTCAAAGATTTATTTATTTCTTTATCAAATTCTGTTACTTTATGGCATAATTTTTAACAAATATTTGTATTTCATATATATGTAAAAATATTAATATATTTAATACAATAATATATTTACATTTGTATTTATTTATTTATTATTTATTTATTTATTTATTTGTGAAATAGTTGCTGAGGAAACTTTTACTGATGGCAGGGGCATATTTCATAGTAATGAAGGCTACTCTTAGCCGTTAGATTATGTCTGAAGGGTATTTTCAGAATTTAGTCCTACAAGAATAGTTTGATGGTGGGAAAGATCTAAAGGGAGCATTAGTCTGGTTCCATGGAGTAAAGTTTCACAGAAATGAAACCTTCTACAACTTGTTGCATGATGTCTGTATGCCATTTTGGGGAATTTAGACCTAATAAGAATACTTTGAAGATATATTGTGTGCATCCCTTTTTCTCCTTTTTATTTATTTCTTCAGTTGCATTAGTTATTTTGACTCATTTAGGCCTGAAAAGGATATTATAAAGGTAGGAAAGGTGTATAGTGATTGCTATTATAAAGGTATGAAAGGTGTATAGTGATTGCTATTATAAAGGTAGGAAAGGTGTATAGTGATTGCTATTATGGAGCCATTATATACAGTTATCAAGTCTTTTCCACATTGTTGATTGATCCATACATGTCATTTTTAGCAATTTTGGCATCAAAAGAATATTTTGAAGGTATTCAAGGTCTAAAGGAACTGTTATTCACCCTGTACAGCCATATTTCACAATTATGAAGGTTATTTCTAAGTTATTGCATGCTGCCTGCATGCCATTTTCGAAATTTTGTCTTTAGAAGACTATTTTAAAGGTAGGAAAGGTCTTGAAGGGAGCTGTTGTATAAAATGACTATTTGGAAGCTGTTGTATAAAATGGCTATTTGGAAGCTGTTGTATTAAATGGCTATTTGGAAGCTGTTGCATAAAATGACTATTTGGAAGCTGTTGTATAAAATGGCTATTTGGAAGCTGTTGTATTAAATGGCTATTTGGAAGCTGTTGTATAAAATGACTATTTGGAAGCTGTTGTATAAAATGACTATTTGGAAGCTGTTGTATAAAATGACTATTTGGAAGCTGTTGTATAAAATGACTATTTGGAAGCTGTTGTATAAAATGGCTACTTGGAAGCTTTTGTATAAAATTACTATTTGGAAGATATTAAAGGTCTAAAGGGATTGTTACTATTGCCCCATAGAGTCATATTTCACAGTTATGGGGGTTATTCTAAGTTGTTGCATGATGCTTGCATGCCATTTTTGGAATTCAATCCTTAAGATAGGAAGAGTCTTTAAGGGAGTGGTTGCATAAAATGAATATTTGGAAGATAGGAAGGGTCTTAAAGGGAGTGGTTGCATAAAATGAATATTTGGAAGATAGGAAGGGTCTTGAAGGGAGTGGTTGCATAAAATGAATATTTGGAAGATATTAAAGGTCTAGAAGCATTGTTACTATTGTCCCACAGAGTCATATTTTCACAGTTACGGTCGACCTTCTGGACCAGTTTGCCAATTTTTTCCATGACAAAGTGCAAATGATTAGAGATCAACTTGACGATCGAATTTCAATTGACATTTCGTCGCCACACAGTTGTGATACAGAATTTCAAAGGCAAACTTTAACAGCATTTGAACCTATCTCCATGGCTTTCTTATGTACAGTCCTTATGAAGAGTGTCCCAAAGTCATGTGAACTTTTCCGTTTCTGACATCACTGCTGCTTGAGTGCTTTGATTGAATATTACTTTCACTAACCGATGTTATTATAACTTCTCTCTCATCTGGGGAATTCCTATGATTTTTAGCTCTACTGGTCATAGACCAGAAGAGCTTATGGGATAGTCTGTTGTCCGTCATCCGTCCATTAGCACAAGTTTGTTATCACTACTCCTAATAAACTACTTGGAGGATTGCCAGGAAACTTTACACACACACATTCATCCCATGGTCTAGTTGGTCCTAGATGAAAATGGTGCTGCTCGGACATCCAATATGGCCACCACAGTGGCCATCTTGTTATTGCTACACCTCCTGAATGGATGGTTATATCAACATTGGGTTTTCACTAAAAGACTTTGTATGATGCCTAGATGGTCTTACATGAAAATGGTGCACACCGGACCTCCAGTATGGCCACCACGGCAGCCATCCACTGTCCATCCGTTAGCACAAGTTTGTGATCGCTACTTCTCCTAAACTACTTGAAGGATTGCCATGAAACTTTACATACACATTCATCCCATGGTCTCTGTGGTCCTAGATGAAAATGGTGCTGCTCAGACATCCAATATGGCCTCCAGTGACCATCTTGAAAATCTTGTTATTGCAACACCTCCTAAATGGATGGTCATATCAACATGGGGTTTTCAATGAAAGACTTCTTATAGTGTCTAGTTAGTCCTAAATGAAAATGGTGCAGATCTGATATCCAATATGGCTGCCATGGCAGCCGTCTTGAAAATCTTGTTATCACTGCTCTTCCTGAATGGATGATCATATGAACATGGGGTTTTCAATTAAAGACCTCTTATGATATCTACTTGGTCCTAATTAATAATGGTGCTGATCTGACATCCAATATGGCCACCATGGCAGCCATCTTAAAAAGCTTGTTATCACTACTACTGCTGAATGGATAATAATAATAATAATAATAATAATAATAATAATAATGACTTTATTTAATGAAGAAGCTTATTTGGTCAACTGACCAATCTTCCATGATGCCTTCTGCACTTATATGTTTATGTTGTAAAATTTTTACAAGTTTTTGTGTCTTTAGACAACAATGCTATTAAAATCTAGATAATTGATCTACTGCTACTATAAATTGTTATTACTGAGTCAGCGTTTTGAGCCAAAAAGAATACATTCTGTTTTACCAAAATGAAGTTATAGTTTATTGTCAACTAACTATTGATTACCTTAATCAAGTCATAGTTTATTACCAACTAACCACTGATTACATGATTCAAGTCATAGCTTATTATCAACTAATCACTGATTACATGATTCAAGTCATAGTTTATTACCAACTAACCACTGATTACATGATTCAAGTCATAGCTTATTATCAACTAATCACTGATTACATGATTCAAGTCATAGTTTATTATCAACTAACTATTGATTACATGAATCAAGTCATAGTTTATTACCAATTAACCACTGATTACATGATTCAAGTCATAGCTTATTATCAACTAATCACTGATTACATGATTTAAGTCATAGTTTATTATCAACTAACTATTGATTACATGATTCAAGTCATAGTTTATTATCAACTAATCACTGATTACATGATTCAAGTCATAGTTTATTATTAACTAACCACTGATTATATGATTCAAGTCATAGTTTATTATCAACTAACCACTGATTACATGATTCAAGTCATAGTTTATTATCAACTAATCACTGATTACATGATTCAAATAATAGATTATTATCAACATATTACTGATTACATGATTCAAGTTATACTTTATTATCAACTAACCACTGATTACATGATTCAATTCATACTTTATTATCAACTAACAGTAACAACTGATTACATGATTCAAGTCACAGTTTATTGTCAACTAACCACTGATTACATGATTCAAGTCACATTTTATAGTAAACTAACCACTGATTACAGGATTCAAGTCATAGTTTATTGTCAACTAACCACTGATTACATGATTCAAGTCATAGTTTATTGTCAACTAACCACTGATTACATGATTCAAGTCATATTGTATTGTCAACTAACCACTGATTACATGATTCAAGTCATAGTTTATTATCAACTAACCACTGATTGCATGATTCAAGTCATAGTTTATTATCAACTAACTATTGATTACATGATTCAAGTTCTTGTCCTAGTTTTTGAGATATAAAATTAGGATCTTGGTGTGAAGAGAGTGTTGCCCTGTCATCGGCATACAACAATAATTTACATTCCGAGTTAA